>CM038672.1:451341769-451791769 GCA_021605145.1 Aegilops bicornis
TGCTAAATATAGGTCATTTTTAAGAAGCTAAGCCTAGAGTTGAATAGGTCATTTTGAAGCTAAGTAAAGGTTATTATGTCATTTTTAGAGCTAGCTAAGCATATGTGAAGTCATTTAGGACCTAAAATATGTCATTTTCTTAAGCATGCTATATCATTTTAGAGCTAGCTAAGCATGTTAAGTCTTTTTTGAGGAAAGATGCTAAGTATAGGTCATTTTAAGAGCTATCCTAGGTTAAATAGGTCATTTTTTATGCTAGCTAAGCATATTAAGTCATTTGAAGGAAACAATGCTAAGTATAGGTCATTTTAGAGCTATCCTAGGTTAAATAGGTCATTTTGGAGCTAATTAAGCTTATTATGTAATTTTGAACTAGCTAAGCATATTAAGTCATTTGGAGGAAAAAATGCTAAGTATAGGTCATTTTAGAGCTAGCCTAGGTTGAATAGGTCATTTTGAAGCTAAGTAAGGTTATTATGTCATTTGGAGCTACCTAAGCATATGAAGTCATTTGGGACCTAAAATATGTCATTTCTTAAGCATACTATATCATTTTAGGAGCTAGCTAAGCATATTAAGTCTTTTTTGAGGAAAATATGCTAAGTATAGGTCATTTAGAGCTATCCTAGGTTAAATAGGTCATTTTTATGCTAGCTAAGCATATTAAGTCAGTTTGAAGGAAACAATGCTAAGTATAGGTCATTTTAGAGCTATCCTAGGTTAAATAGGTCATTTTGGATCTAATAAAGCTTATTATGTAATTTTGAACTAGCTAAGCATATTAAGTCATTTTGGAGGAAAAATGCTAAGTATAGGTCATTTTAGAGCTAGCCTAGGTTGAATAGGTCATTTTGAAGCTAAGTAAAAGGTTATTATGTCATTTTGGAGCTAGCTAAGCATGTAAGTCATTTAGGACCTAAAATATGTCATTTCTTAAGCATACTATATCATTTTAGAGCTAGCTAAGCATATTAAGTCTTTTTGAGGAAAAGATGCTAAGTATAGGTCATTTTAGAGCTATCCTAGGTTAAATAGGTCATTTTATGCTAGCTAAGCATATTAAGTCATTTTGAAGGAAACAATGCTAAGTATAGGTCATTTTAGAGCTATCCTAGGTTAAATAGGTCATTTTGGAGCTAATTAAGCTTATTATGTAATTTTGAACTAGCTAAGCATATTAAGTCATTTTGGAGGAAAAAATGCTAAGTATAGGTCATTTTAGAGCTAGCCCTAGGTTGAATAGGTCATTTTGAAGCTAAGTAAAGGTTATTATGTCATTTTGGAGCTAAATAAGCATATGAAGTCATTTAGGACCTAAAATATGTCATTTCTTAAGCATACTATATCATTTTAGAGCTAGCTAAGCATATTAAGTCTTTTTTGAGGAAAAGATGCTAAGTATAGAGTCATTTGAAGCTATCCTAGGTTAAATAGGTCATTTTAAGCTAGCTAAGCATATTAAGTCATTTTGAAGGAAACAATGCTAAGTATAGGTCATTTAGAGATATCCTGAGTTCAATAGGTCATTTGGAGCTAATTAAGCTTATTATGTAATTTTTGAACTAGCTAAGCATATTAAGTCATTTTGGAGGGAAAAATGCTAAGTATAGGTCATTTTAGAGCTAGCCTAGGTTGAATAGGTCATTTTGAAGCTAAGTAAGGTTATTATGTCATTTTGGAGCTAGCTAAGCATATTAGAGTCATTTAGGACCTAAAATATGTCATTTCTTAAGCATACTATATCATTTTAGAGCTAGCTAAGCATATTAAGTCTTTTTGAGGAAAAGATGCTAAGTATAGGTCATTTTAGATCTATCCTAGGTTAAATATGTCATTTTTGAGCTAGCTAAGCATATTGAGTCATTGTGGAGGAAAAAATGCTAAGTATAGGTCATTTTAGAGCTATCCTAGGTTCAATAGGTCATTTTGGAGCTAATTAAACTTATTATGTAATTTTGAAGACTAGCTAAGCATATTAAGTCATTTTGGAGGAAAAATGCTAAGTATAGGTCATTTTAGAAGCTAGCCTAGAGTTGAATAGGTCATTTTGAAGCTAAGTAAGGTTATTATGTCATTTTGGAGACTAGCTAAGCATATGAAGTCATTTGGGACCTAAAATATGTCATTTCTTAAGCATACTATATCATTTTAGAGCTAGCTAAGCATATTAAGTCTTTTGAGGAAAAGATGCTAAGTATAGGTCATTTAGAGCTATCCTAGGTTAAATATGTCATTTTATGCTAGCTAAGCATATTAAGTCATTTTGAAGGAAACAATGCTAAGTATAGGTCATTTTAGAGCTATCCTAGGTTAAATAGGTCATTTTGGAGCTAATTAAGCTTATTATGTAATTTTGAACTAGCTAAGCATATTAAGTCATTTTGGAGGAAAAAAAATACTGAAAGTATAGGTCATTTTAGAGCTAGCCTAGGTTGAATAGGTCATTTTGAAGCTAAGTAAAGGTTATTATGTCATTTTGGAGCTAGCTAAGCATATGAAGTCATTTAGGACCTAAAATATGTCATTTTCTTAAGCATACTATATCACTTTAGAGCTAGCTAAGCATATTAAGTCTTTTTTGAGGAAAAGATGCTAAGTATAGGTCTTTTTAGAGCTATCCTAGGTTAAATAGGTCATTTTTATGCTAGCTAAGCATATTAAGTCATTTTGAAGGAAACAATGCTAAGTATAGGTCATTTTTAGAGCTATCCTAGGTTCAATAGGTCATTTTGGAGCTAATTAAACATTATGTAATTTTGAACTAACTAAGCATATATTAAGTCATTTTGGAGGAAAAATGCTGAAAGTATAGGTCATTTAGAGCTAGCCTAGGTTGAATAGGTCATTTGAAGCTAAGTAAGGTTATTATGTCATTTTGGAGCTAGCTAAGCATGAAGTCATTTAGGACCTAAAATATGTCATTTCTTAAGCATACTATATCATTTTTAGAGCTAGCTAAGCATATTAAGTCTTTTTTGAGGAAAAAGATGCTAAGTATAGGTCATTTTAGAGCTATCCTAGAGTTAAATAGGTCATTTTTATGCTAGCTAAGCATATTAAGTCAATTTGAAGGAAACAATGCTAAGTATAGGTCATTTTAGAGCTATCCTAGGTTAAATAGGTCATTTTGGAGCTAATTAAACTTATTATGTAATTTCGAACTAGCTAAGCATATTAAGTCATTTTGGAGGAAAAAATGCTAAGTATAGGTCAATTTAGAGCTAGCCTAGGTTGAATAGGTCATTTTGAAGCTAAGTAAGGTTATTATGTCATTTTGGAGCTAGCTAAGCATATGAAGTCATTTAGGACCTAAAATATGTCATTTCTTAAGCATACTATATCATTTTAGAGCTAGCTAAGCATATTAAGTCTTTTTGAGGAAAAGATGCTAAGTATAGGTCATTTTAGAGCTATCCCTAGGTTAAATAGGTCATTTTTATGCTAGCTAAGCATATTAAGTCATTTTGAAGGAAACAATGCTAAGTATAGGTCATTTTAGAGGCTATCCTGAGTTAAATAGGTCATTTTGGAGCTAATTAACTTATTATGTAATTTTTGAACTAGCTAAGCATATTAAGTCATTTTGGAGAAAAAATGCAAAGTATAGGTCATTTTAGAGCTAGCCTAGGTTGAATAGGTCATTTTGAAGCTAAGTAAAGGTTATTATGTCATTTTGGAGCTACTTCTAAGCATATGATGAAGTCATTTAGGACCTAAAATATGTCATTTCTTAAGCATACTATATCATTTTAGAGCTAGCTAAGCATATTAAGTCTTTTTTGAGGAAAAGATGCTAAGTATAGGTCATTTAGAGCTATCCTAGGTTAAATAGGTCATTTTTAAGCTAGCTAAGCATATTAAGTCATTTTGAAGGAAACAATGCTAAGTATAGGTCATTTAGAGCTATCCTAGGTTAAATAGGTCATTTTGGAGCTAATTAAGCTTATTATGTAATTTTTGAACTAGCTAAGCATATTAGAGTCATTTTGGAGGAAAAAATGCTAAGTATAGGTCATTTGAGAGCTAGCCTAGGTTGAATAGGTCATTTTGAAGCTAAGTCAGGTTATTATGTCATTTTGGAACTAGCTAAGCATATATGAAGTCATTTAGGACCTAAAATATGTCATTTCTTAAGCATACTATATCATTTTAGAGCTAGCTAAGCATATTAAGTCTTTTTGAGGAAAAGATGCTAAGTATAGGTCATTTTAGAGCTATCCTAGGTTAAATAGGTCATTTTTATGCTAGCTAAGCATATTAAGTCATTTTGAAGGAAACAATGCTAAGTATAGGTCATTTTAGAGCTATCCTAGGTTAAATAGGTCATTTTGGAGCTAATAAAGCTTATTATGTAATTTTGAACTAGCTAAGCATATTAAGTCATTTGGAGGAAAAATGCTAAGTATAGGTCATTTTAGAGCTAGCCTAGGTTGAATAGGTCATTTGAAGCTAAGTAAGGTTATTATGTCATTTTGGAGCTAGCTAAGCATATGAAGTCATTTAGGACCTAAAATATGTCATTTCTTAAGCATACTATATCATTTTAGAGCTAGCTAAGCATATTAAGTCTTTTTTGAGGAAAAGATGCTAAGTATAGGTCATTTTAGAGCTATCCTAGGTTAAATAGGTCATTTTTATGCTAGCTAAGCATATTAAGTCATTTTGAAGGAAACAATGCTAAGTATAGGTCATTTTTAGAGCTATGCTAGGTTAAATAGGTCATTTTGGAGCTATTTAAGCTTATTATGTAATTTTTGAACTAGCTAAGCATATTAGGTCATTTTGGAGGAAAAAATGCTAAGTATAGGTCATTTTAGAGCTAGCCTAGGTTGAATAGGTCATTTTGAAGCTAAGTAAGGTTATTATGTCATTTTGGAGCTAGCTAAGCATATGAAGTCATTTAGGACCTAAAATATGTCATTTCTTAAGCATACTATATCATTTTAGAGCTAGCTAAGCATATTAAGTCTTTTTGAGGAAAAGATGCTAAGTATAGGTCATATTAGAGCTTTCTTATGTTAAATAGGTCATTTTTATGCTAGCTAAGCATATTAAGTCATTTTTTAGGAAAATATGCTAAGTATAGGTCATTTTAGAGCTATCCTAGGTTAAATAGGTCATTTTGGAGCTAATTAAGCTTATTATGTAATTTTTGAACTAGCTAAGCATATTAAGTCATTTGGAGGAAAAAATGCTAAGTATAGGTCATTTTAGAGCTAGCCTAGGTTGAATAGGTCATTTTGAAGCTAAGTAAGGTTATTATGTCATTTTGGAGCTAGCTAAGCATATGAAGTCATTTAGGACCTAAAATATGTCATTTCTTAAGCATACTATATCATTTTAGAGCTAGCTAAGCATATTAAGTCTTTTTTGAGGAAAGATGCTAAGTATAGGTCATTTAGAGCTATCCTAGGTTAAATGGGTCATTTTTATGCTAGCTAAGCATATTAAGTCATTTTGAAGGAAACAATGCTAAGTATAGGTCATTTTAGAGCTATCCTAGGTTAAATAGGTCATTTGGAGCTAATTAATCTTATTATGTAATTTTTGAACTAGCTAAGCATATTAAGTCATTTTGGAGGAAAAATGCTAAGTATAGGTAATTTTAGAGCTAGCCTAGGTTGAATAGGTCATTTTGAAGCTAAGTAACGTTATTATGTCATTTTGGAGCTAGCTAAGCATATGAAGTCATTTAGGACCTAAAATATGTCATTTCTTAAGCATACTATATCATTTTAGAGCTAGCTAAGCATATTAAGTCTTTTTTGAGGAAAAGATGCTAAGTATAGGTCATTTTAGAGCTATCCTAGGTTAAATAGGTCATTTTTATGCTAGCTAAGCATATTAAGTCATTTTGAAGGAAACAATGCTAAGTATAGGTCATTTTAGAGCTATCCTAGGTTAAATAGGTCATTTTGGAGCTAATTAAGCTTATTATGTAATTTTTGAACTAGCTAAGCATATTAAGTCATTTTGGAGGAAAAAAATGCTGAAAGTATAGGTCATTTTAGAGCTAGCCCTAGGTTGAATAGGTCATTTTGAAGCTAAGTAAAAGGTTATTATGTCATTTTGGAGCTAGCTAAGCATATGAAGTCATTTAGGACCTAAAATATGTCATTTCTTAAGCATACTATATCATTTTAGAGCTAGCTAAGCATATTAAGTCTTTTTGAGGAAAAGATGCTAAGTATAGGTCATTTTAGAGCTATCCTAGGTTAAATAGGTCATTTTTATGCTAGCTAAGCATATTAAGTCATTTGGAAGGAAACAATGCTAAGTATAGGTCATTTTAGAGCTATCCTAGGTTAAATAGGTCATTTTGGAGCTAATTAAGCTTATAATATAATTTTTGAACTAGCTAAGCATATTATTTCATTTTGTAGTAAAAAATTCTAAGTATTGGTCATTTTAGAGCTACCCTAGGTTGAATAGGTCATTTTGAAGCTAAGTAAGGTTATTATGTCATTTTGGAGCTAGCTAAGCATATGAAGTCATTTAGGACCTAAAATATGTCATTTCTTAAGCATACTATATCATTTTAGAGCTAGCTAAGCATATTAAGTCTTTTGAGGAAAAGATGCTAAGTATAGGTCATTTTAGAGCTATCCTAGGTTAAATAGGTCATTTTATGCTAGCTAAGCATATTAAGTCATTTTGAAGGAAACAATGCTAAGTATAGGTCATTTTAGAGCTATCCTAGGTTAAATAGGTCATTTTGGAGCTAATTAAAAGCCATTATGTAATTTTGAACTAGCTAAGCATATTAGAAGTCATTTTTGGAGGAAAAATGCTAAGTATAGGTCATTTTAGAGCTAGCCCTAGGTTGGATAGGTCATTTGCAAGCTGGAGTTATAGGTCATTTTGAAGCTAAGTAAAGGTTATTATGTCATTTTGGAGCTAGCTAAGCATATGAAGTCATTTAGGACCTAAAATATGTCATTTCTTAAGCATACTATATCATTTTAGAGCTAGCTAAGCATATTAAGTCTTTTTTGAGGAAAAGATGCTAAGTATAGGTCATTTTAGAGCTATCCTAGGTTAAATAGGTCATTTTATGCTAGCTAAGCATATTAAGTCAATTTGGAAGGAAACAATGCTAAGTATAGGTCATTTTATAGCTAACAAAGGTTAAATAGGTCATTTTTGAGCTAATTAAGCTTATTATGTAATTTTTGATCTAGCTAAGCATATTAACTCATTTTGGAGGAAAAAAATGCTAAGTATAGGTCCTTTTAGAGCTAGCCTAGGTTGAATAGGTCATTTGAAGCTAAGTAAGGTTATTATGTCATTTTGGAGCTAGCTAAGCATATGAAGTCATTTAGGACCTAAAATATGTCATTTCTTAAGCATACTATATCATTTTAGAGCTAGCTAAGCATATTAAGTCTTTTTGAGGAAAAGATGCTAAGTATAGAGTCATTTAGAGGCTATCCTAGGTTAAATAGGTCATTTTGTACTTTAGCTAAGCATATTAAGTCATTTGGAAGGAAACAATGCTAAGTATAGGTCATTTAGAGCTATCCTAGGTTAAATAGGTCATTTTGGAGCTAATTAAGCTTATTATGTAATTTTTGAACTAGCTAAGCATATTAAGTCATTTTGGAAGAAAAAATGCGAAGTATAGGTCATTTTAGAGCTAGCCTAGGTTGAATAGGTCATTTTGAAGCTAAGTAAGGTTATTCTGTCATTTTGGAGCTAGCTAAGCATATGAAGTCATTTAGGACCTAATATATGTCATTTCTTAAGCATACTATATCATTTTAAAGCTAGGTAAGCATATTAAGTCTTTTTTGAGGAAAAGATGCTAAGTATAGGTCATTTTAGAGCTATCCTAGGTTAAATAGGTCATTTTATGCTAAGTAAGCATATTAAGTCATTTTGGAAGGAAACAATGCTAAGTATAGGTCATTTTAGAGCTATCTAGGTTAAATAGGTCATTTTGGAGCTAATTAAGCTTATTATGTAATTTTGAGCTAGCTAAGCATATTAAGTCATTTTTGAGGAAAAAGATGCTAAGTATAATTCATTTTAGAGCTATCCTAGGTTAAATAGGTCATTTTGTAGCTAAGCATATTAAGTCATTTGAAGGAATGCTAAGTATAGGTCATTTAGAGCTATCCTAGGTTAAATAGGTCATTTGGAGCTTATTATGTAATTTTGAGCTAGCTAAGCATATTAAGTCATTTTGGAGAGGAAAAATGCTAAGTATAGGTCATTTTAGAGCTAGCCTAGGTTGAATAGGTCATTTTGAAGCTAAGTAAGGTTATTATGTCATTTTGGAGCTACCTAAGCATATGAAGTCATTTAGGACCTAAAATATGTCATTTCTTAAGCATACTATATCATTTTAGAGCTAGCTAAGCATATTAAGCTCTTTTTGAGGAAAAGATGCTAAGTATAGGTCATTTTAGAGCTATCCTGAGTTAAATAGGTCATTTTTATGCTAGCTAAGCATATTAAGTCATTTTGAAAGAAACAATGCTAAGTATAGGTCATTTTAGAAGGCTATCCTAGGTTAAATAGGTCATTTTGGAGCCTAATTAAGCTTATTATGTAATTTTTGAACTAGCTAAGCATATTAAGTCATTTTGGAGGAAAAAAATGCTAAGTATAGGTCATTTTAGAGCTAGCCTAGGTTGAATAGGTCATTTTGAAGCTAAGTAAGGTTATTATGTCATTTGGAGCTAGCTAAGCATATGAAGTCATTTAGGACCTAAAATATATGTCATTTCTTAAGCATACTATATCATTTAGAGCTAGCTAAGCATATTAGAAGTCTTTTTGAGGAAAAGATGCTAAGTATAGGTCATTTTAGAGCTATCCTAGGTTAAATAGGTCATTTTAAGCTAGCTAAGCATATTAAGTCATTTTGAAGGAAACAATGCTAAGTATAGGTCATTTAGAGATATCCTAGGTTAATAGGTCATTTTAGAGCTAATTAAGCTTATTATAATTTTTGAACTAGCTAAGCATATTAAGTCATTTTGGAGGAAAAATGCTAAGTATAGGTCATTTTAGAGCTAGCCTAGGTTGAATAGGTCATTTGAAGCTAAGTAAGGTTATTATGTCATTTGAAGCTAAGTAAGGTTATTATGTCATTTTGGAGCTAGCTAAGCATATGAAGTCATTTAGGACCTAAAATATGTCATTTATTAAGCATACTATATCATTTTAGAGCTAGCTAAGCATATTAAGTCTTTTTTGAGGAAAAGATGCTAAGTATAGGTCATTTTAGAGCTATCCTAGGTTAAATAGGTCATTTTTATGCTAGATAAGCATATTAAGTCAATTTGAAGGAAACAATGCTAAGTATAGGTCATTTTAGAGCTATCCTAGGTTAAATAGGTCATTTTGGAGCTAATTAAGCTTATTATGTAATTTCTGAACTAGCTAAGCATATTAAGTCATTTTGGAGGAAAAAATGCTAAGTATAGGTCATTTTAGAGCTACCCTAGGTTGAATAGGTCATTTTGAAGCTAAGTAAGGTTATTATGTCATTTTGGAGCTAGCTAAGCATATGAAGTCATTTAGGACCTAAAATATGTCATTTCTTAAGCATACTATATCATTTTAGAGCTAGCTAAGCATATTAAGTCTTTTGAGGAAAAGATGCTAAGTATAGGTCATTTTAGAGCTATCCTAGGTTAAAATAGGTCATTTTTATGCTAGCTAAGCATATTAAGTCATTTTGAAGGAAACAATGCTAAGTATAGGTCATTTTAGAGCTATCCTAGGTTAAATAGGTCATTTTGGAGCTAATTAAACATTATGTAATTTTTGAGCTGGCTAAGCATATTAAGTCATTTTGGAGGAAAAAATGCTAAGTATAGGTCATTTTAGAGCTAGCCTAGGTTGAATAGGTCATTTTGAAGCTAAGTAAAGGTTATTATGTCATTTTGGAGCTACCTATGCATATGAAGTCATTTAGGACCTAAAATATGTCATTTCTTAAGCATACTATATCATTTTAGAGCTAGCTAAGCATATTAAGTCTTTTTGAGGAAAAGATGCTAAGTATAGGTCATTTTAGAGCTATCCTAGGTTAAATAGCTCATTTTATGCGAACTTACCAATATTATGCAATTTGAAGGAAACAATGCTAAGCATAGGTCATTTTAGAGCTATCCCAGGTTAAATAGGTCATTTTGGAGCTAATTAAGCTTATTATGTAATTTTGAACTAGCTAAGCATATTAAGTCATTTTGGAGGAAAAAAATGCTAAGTATAGGTCAGTCATTTTAGAGCTAGCCTAGGTTGAATAGGTCATTTTGAAGCTAAGTAAGGTTATTATGTCATTTTGGAGCTAGCTAAGCATATGAAGTCATTTAGGACCTAAAATATGTCATTTCTTAAGCATACTATATCATTTTAGAGCTAGCTAAGCATATTAAGTCTTTTTGAGAAAAGATGCTAAGTATAGGTCATTTTAGAGCTATCCTAGGTTAAATAGGTCATTTTTAAGCTAGCTAAGCATATTAAGTCATTTTGGAAGGAAACAATGCTAAGTATAGGTCATTTGAGAGCTATCCTAGGTTAAATAGGTCATTTTGGAGCTAATTAAACTTATTATGTAATTTTTGAACTAGCTAAGCATATTAAGTCATTTTTGGAGGAAAAATGCTAAGTATAGGTCATTTAGAGCTAGCCTAGAGTTGAATAGGTCATTTTGAAGCTAAGTAAGGTTATTATGTTATTTTGGAGCTAGCTAAGCATATGAAGTCATTTAGGACCTAAAATATGTCATTTCTTAAGCATACTATATCATTTTAGAGCTAGCTAAGCATATTAAGTCTTTTGAGGAAAAGATGCTAAGTATAGGTCATTTAGAGCTATCCTAGGTTAAATAGGTCATTTTTATGCTAGCTAAGCATATTAAGTCATTTTGAAGGAAACAATGCTAAGTATAGGTCATTTTAGAGATATCCTAGGTTCAATAGGTCATTTTTGGAGCTAATTAAACTTATTATGTAATTTTCGAACTAGCTAAGCATATTAAGTCATTTTGGAGGAAAAATGCTAAGTATAGGTCATTTTAGAGCTAGCCTAGGTTGAATAGGTCATTTTGAAGCTAAGTAAAGGTTATTATGTCATTTTGGAGCTAGCTAAGCATATGAAGTCATTTAGGACCTAAAATATGTCATTTCTTAAGCATACTATATCATTTTAGAGCTAGCTAAGCATATTAAGTCTTTTTGAGGAAAAGATGCTAAGTATAGGTCATTTTAGAGCTATCCTAGGTTAAATATGTCATTTTTATGCTAGCTAAGCATATTAAGTAATTTTGAAGGAAACAATGCTAAGTATAGGTCATTTTAGAGCTATCCTAGGTTAAATAGGTCATTTTGGAGCTAATTAAGCTTATTATGTAATTTTTGAACTAGCTAAGCATATTAAGTCATTTTGGAGGAAAAAATGCTAAGTATAGGTCATTTTAGAGCTAGCCTAGGTTGAATAGGTCATTTTGAAGCTAAGTAAGGTTATTATGTCATTTTGGAGCTAGCTAAGCATATGAAGTCATTTAGGACCTAAAATATGTCATTTGTTAAGCATACTATATCATTTTAGAGCTAGCTAAGCATATTAATTATTTTTTTGAGGAAAAGATGCTAAGTATAGGTCATTTTAGAGCTATCCTAGGTTAAATAGGTCATTTTATGCTAGCTAAGCATATTAAGTCATTTTGAAGGAAACAATGCTAAGTATAGGTCATTTTAGAGCTATTCTAGGTTAAATAGGTCATTTTGGAGCTAATTAAGCTTATTATGTAATTTTGAGCTAGCTAAGCATATTAAGTCATTTTGGAGGAAAAAATGCTAAGTATAGGTCATTTTAGAGCTAGCCTAGGTTGAATAGGTCATTTTGAAGCTAAGTAAGGTTATTATGTCATTTTGAAGTTAAGTAAGGTTATTATGTCATTTTGGAGCTAGCTAAGCATATGAAGTCATTTAGGACCTAAAATATGTCATTTCTTAAGCATACTATATCATTTTAAAGCTAGCTAAGCATATTAAGTCTTTTTGAGGAAAGATGCTAAGTATAGGTCATTTTAGAGCTATCCTAGGTTAAATAGGTCATTTTTAAGCTAGCTAAGCATATTAAGTCAATTTGAAGGAAACAATGCTAAGTATAGGTCATTTTAGAGCTATCCTAGGTTAAATAGGTCATTTTGGAGCTAATTAAAGCTTTATTATGTAATTTCTGAACTAGCTAAGCATATTAAGTCATTTTGGAGGAAAAAATGCTAAGTATAGGTCATTTTAGAGCTAGCCTAGGTTGAATAGGTCATTTTGAAGCTAAGTAAGGTTATTATGTCATTTTGGAGCCACCTAAGGAAATGAAGTCATTTAGGACCTAAAATATGTCATTTCTTAAGCATACTATATCATTTTAGAGCTAGCTAAGCATATTAAGTCTTTTTTGAGGAAAAGATGCTAAGTATAGGTCATTTTAGAGCTATCCTAGGTTAAATAGGTCATTTTTATGCTAGCTAAGCATATTAAGTCATTTTGAAGGAAACAATGCTAAGTATAGGTCATTTTAGAGCTATCCTAGGTTGAATAGGTCATTTTGGAGCTAATTAAGCTTATTATGTAATTTTTGAACTAGCTAAGCATATTAAGTCAATTTGAAGGAAACAATGCTAAGTATAGGTCATTTTAGAGCTATCCTAGGTTAAATAGGTCATTTTGGAGCTAATTAAGCTTATTATGTAATTTCTGAACTAGCTAAGCATATTAAGTCATTTTGGAGGAAAAATGCTAAGTATAGGTCATTTTAGAAGCTAGCCCTAGGTTGAATAGGTCATTTGAAGCTAAGTAAAGGTTATTATGTCATTTTGGAGCTAGCTAAGCATATGAAGTCATTTAGGACCTAAAATATGTCATTTCTTAAGCATACTATATCATTTTAGAGCTAGCTAAGCATATTAAGTCTTTTTGAGGAAAAGATGCTAAGTATAGGTCATTTTAGAGCTATCCCTAGGTTAAATAGGTCATTTTTATGCTAGCTAAGCATATTAAGTCATTTTGAAGGAAACAATGCTAAGTATAGGTCATTTTAGAGCTATCCTAGGTTAAATAGGTCATTTTGGAGCTAATTAAGCTTATTATGTAATTTTGAGCTAGCTAAGCATATTAAGTCATTTTGGAGGAAAAATGCTAAGTATAGGTCATTTTAGAGCTAGCCTAGGTTGAATAGGTCATTTTGAAGCTAAGTAAGGTTATTATGTCATTTTGGAGCTACCTAAGCATATGAAGTCATTTAGGACCTAAAATATGTCATTTCTTAAGCATACTATATCATTTTAGAGCTAGCTAAGCATATTAAGTCTTTTTTGAGGAAAAGATGCTAAGTATAGGTCATTTAGAGCTATCCTAGGTTAAATAGGTCATTTTATGCTAGCTAAGCATATTAAGTCATTTTGAAGGAAACAATGCTAAGCATAGGTCATTTTAGAGCTATCCTAGGTTAAATAGGTCATTTTGGAGCTAATTAAGCTGATTATGTAATTTTTGAACTAGCTAAGCATATTAAGTCATTTTGGAGGAAAAAATGCTAAGTATAGGTCATTTTAGAGCTAGCCTAGGTTGAATAGGTCATTTTGAAGCTAAGTAAGGTTATTATGTCATTTTGGAGCTAGCTAAGCATATGAAGTCATTTAGGACCTAAAATATGTCATTTCTTAAGCATACTATATCATTTTAGAGCTAGCTAAGCATATTAAGTCTTTTTTGAGGAAAAGATGCTAAGTATAGGTCATTTTAGAGCTATCCTAGGTTAAATAGGTCATTTTTAAGCTAGCTAAGCATATTAAGTCATTTTGAAGGAAACAATGCTAAGTATAGGTCATTTTAGAGCTATCCTAGGTTAAATAGGTCATTTTGGAGCTAATTAAGGTTATTATGTAATTTTTGAACTAGCTAAGCATATTAAGTCATTTTGGAGGAAAAAATGCTAAGTATAGGTCATTTTAGAGCTAGCCTAGGTTGAATAGGTCATTTTGAAGCTAAGTAAGGTTATTATGTTATTTTGGAGCTAGCTAAGCATATGAAGTCATTTAGGACCTAAAATATGTCATTTCTTAAGCATACTATATCATTTTAGAGCTAGCTAAGCATATTAAGTCTTTTTGAGGAAAAGATGCTAAGTATAGGTCATTTTAGAGCTATCCTAGGTTAAATAGGTCATTTTTATGCTAGCTAAGCATATTAAGTCATTTTGAAGGAAACAATGCTAAGTATAGGTCATTTTAGAGATATCCTAGGTTCAATAGGTCATTTTGGAGCTAATTAAGCTTATTATGTAATTTTCGAACTAGCTAAGCATATTAAGTCATTTTGGAGGAAAAAATGCTAAGTATAGGTCATTTTAGAGCTAGCCTAGGTTGAATAGGTCATTTTGAAGCTAAGTAAGGTTATTATGTCATTTTGGAGCTAGCTAAGCATATGAAGTCAGTTAGGACCTAAAATATGTCATTTCTTAAGCATACTATATCATTTTAGAGCTAGCTAAGCATATTAAGTCTTTTTTGAGGAAAAGATGCTAAGTATAGGTCAATTTAGAGCTATCCTAGGTTAAATATGTCATTTTTATGCTAGCTAAGCATATTAAGTAATTTTGAAGGAAACAATGCTAAGTATAGGTCATTTTAGAGCTATCCTAGGTTAAATAGGTCATTTTGGAGCTAATTAAGCTTATTATGTAATTTTTGAACTAGCTAAGCATATTAAGTCATTTTGGAGGGAAAAAATGCTAAGTATAGGTCATTTTAGAGCTAGCCTAGGTTGAATAGGTCATTTTGAAGCTAAGTAAGGTTATTATGTCATTTTGGAGCTAGCTAAGCATATGAAGTCATTTAGGACCTAAAATATGTCATTTGTTAAGCATACTATATCATTTTAGAGCTAGCTAAGCATATTAAGTCTTTTTTGAGGAAAAGATGCTAAGTATAGGTCATTTTAGAGCTATCCTAGGTTAAATAGGTCATTTTTAAGCTAGCTAAGCATATTAAGTCATTTTGAAGGAAACAATGCTAAGTATAGGTCATTTTAGAGCTATCCTAGGTTAAATAGGTCATTTTGGAGCTAATTAAGGTTATTATGTAATTTTTGAACTAGCTAAGCATATTAAGTCATTTTGGAGGAAAAATGCTAAGTATAGGTCATTTTAGAGCTAGCCTAGGTTGAATAGGTCATTTTGAAGCTAAGTAAGGTTATTATGTTATTTTGGAGCTAGCTAAGCATATGAAGTCATTTAGGACCTAAAATATGTCATTTCTTAAGCATACTATATCATTTTAGAGCTAGCTAAGCATATTAAGTCTATTTTGAGGAAAAGATGCTAAGTATAGGTCATTTTAGAGCTATCCTAGGTTAAATAGGTCATTTTTATGCTAGCTAAGCATATTAAGTCATTTTGAAGGAAACAATGCTAAGTATAGGTCATTTTAGAGATATCCTAGGTTCAATAGGTCATTTTGGAGCTAATTAAGCTTATTATGTAATTTTCGAACTAGCTAAGCATATTAAGTCATTTTGGAGGAAAAAATGCTAAGTATAGGTCATTTTAGAGCTAGCCTAGGTTGAATAGGTCATTTTGAAGCTAAGTAAGGTTATTATGTCATTTTGGAGCTAGCTAAGAATATGAAGTCAGTTAGGACCTAAAATATGTCATTTCTTAAGCATACTATATCATTTTAGAGCTAGCTAAGCATATTAAGTCTTTTTTGAGGAAAAGATGCTAAGTATAGGTCATTTTAGAGCTATCCTAGGTTAAATATGTCATATTTATTCTAGCTAAGCATATTAAGTAATTTTGAAGGAAACAATGCTAAGTATAGGTCATTTTAGAGCTATCCTAGGTTAAATAGGTCATTTTGGAGCTAATTAAACTTATTATGTAATTTTTGAACTAGCTAAGCATATTAAGTCATTTTGGAGGAAAAAATGCTAAGTATAGGTCATTTTAGAGCTATCCTAGGTTAAATAGGTCATTTTTATGCTAGCTAAGCATATTAAGTCATTTTGAAGGAAACAATGCTAAGTATAGGTCATTTTAGAGCTATCCTAGGTTAAATAGGTCATTTTGGAGCTAATTAAGCTTATTATGTAATTTTTGAACTAGCTAAGCATATTAAGTCATTTTGGAGGAAAAAATGCTAAGTATAGGTCATTTTAGAGCTATCCTAGGTTAAATAGGTCATTTTTATGCTAGCTAAGCATATTAAGTCAATTTGAAGGAAACAATGCTAAGTATAGGTCATTTTAGAGCTATCCTAGGTTAAATAGGTCATTTTGGAGCTAATTAAGATTATTATGTAATTTCTGAACTAGCTAAGCATATTAAGTCATTTTGGAGGAAAAAATGCTAAGTATAGGTCATTTTAGAGCTAGCCTAGGTTGAATAGGTCATTTTGAAGCTAAGTAAGGTTATTATGTCATTTTGGAGCTAGCTAAGCATATGAAGTCATTTAGGACCTAAAATATGTCATTTCTTAAGCATACTATATCATTTTAGAGCTAGCTAAGCATATTAAGTCTTTTTGAGGAAAAGATGCTACGTATAGGTAATGTTAGAGCTATCCTAGGTTAAATAGGTCAATTTTATGCTAGCTAAGCATATTAAGTCATTTTGAAGGAAACAATGCTAAGTATAGGTCATTTTAGAGCTATCCTAGGTTAAATAGGTCATTTTGGAGCTAATTAAGCTTATTATGTAATTTTTGAGCTAGCTAAGCATATTAAGTCATTTTGGAGGAAAAAATGCTAAGTATAGGTCATTTTAGAGCTAGCCTAGGTTGAATAGGTCATTTTGAAGCTAAGTAAGGTTATTATGTCATTTTGGAGCTACCTAAGCATATGAAGTCATTTAGGACCTAAAATATGTCATTTCTTAAGCATACTATATCATTTTAGAGCTAGCTAAGCATATTAAGTCTTTTTTGAGGAAAAGATGCTAAGTATAGGTCATTTTAGAGCTATCCTAGGTTAAATAGGTCATTTTTATGCTAGCTAAGCATATTAAGTCATTTTGAAGGAAACAATGCTAAGCATAGGTCATTTTAGAGCTATCCTAGGTTAAATAGGTCATTTTGGAGCTAATTAAGCTGATTATGTAATTTTTGAACTAGCTAAGCATATTAAGTCATTTTGGAGGAAAAATGCTAAGTATAGGTCATTTTAGAGCTAGCCTAGGTTGAATAGGTCATTTTGATGGTAAGTAAAGGTTATTATGTCATTTTGGAGCTAGCTAAGCATATGAAGTCATTTAGGACCTAAAATATGTCATTTCTTAAGCATACTATATCATTTTAGAGCTAGCTAAGCATATTAAGTCTTTTTGAGGAAAAGATGCTAAGTATAGGTCATTTTAGAGCTATCCTAGGTTAAATAGGTCATTTTTAAGCTAGCTAAGCATATTAAGTCATTTTGAAGGAAACAATGCTAAGTATAGGTCATTTTAGAGCTATCCTAGGTTAAATAGGTCATTTTGGAGCTAATTAAGGTTATTATGTAATTTTTGAACTAGCTAAGCATATTAAGTCATTTTGGAGGAAAAAATGCTAAGTATAGGTCATTTTAGAGCTAGCCTAGGTTGAATAGGTCATTTTGAAGCTAAGTAAGGTTATTATGTTATTTTGGAGCTAGCTAAGCATATGAAGTCATTTAGGACCTAAAATATGTCATTTCTTAAGCATACTATATCATTTTAGAGCTAGCTAAGCATATTAAGTCTTTTTTGAGGAAAAGATGCTAAGTATAGGTCATTTTAGAGCTATCCTAGGTTAAATAGGTCATTTTTATGCTAGCTAAGCATATTAAGTCATTTTGAAGGAAACAATGCTAAGTATAGGTCATTTTAGAGATATCCTAGGTTCAATAGGTCATTTTGGAGCTAATTAAGCTTATTATGTAATTTTCGAACTAGCTAAGCATATTAAGTCATTTTGGAGGAAAAAATGCTAAGTATAGGTCATTTTAGAGCTAGCCTAGGTTGAATAGGTCATTTTGAAGCTAAGTAAAGGTTATTATGTCATTTTGGAGCTAGCTAAGCATATGAAGTCAGTTAGGACCTAAAATATGTCATTTCTTAAGCATATTATATCATTTTAGAGCTAGCTAAGCATATTAAGTCTTTTTTGAGGAAAAGATGCTAAGTATAGGTCATTTTAGAGCTATCCTAGGTTAAATATGTCATTTTTATGCTAGCTAAGCATATTAAGTAATTTTGAAGGAAACAATGCTAAGTATAGGTCATTTTAGAGCTATCCTAGGTTAAATAGGTCATTTTGGAGCTAATTAAGCTTATTATGTAATTTTTGAACTAGCTAAGCATATTAAGTCATTTTGGAGGAAAAAATGCTAAGTATAGGTCATTTTAGAGCTAGCCTAGGTTGAATAGGTCATTTTGAAGCTAAGTAAGGTTATTATGTCATTTTGGAGCTAGCTAAGCATATGAAGTCATTTAGGACCTAAAATATGTCATTTGTTAAGCATACTATATCATTTTAGAGCTAGCTAAGCATATTAAGTCTTTTTTGAGGAAAAGATGCTAAGTATAGGTCATTTTAGAGCTATCCTAGGTTAAATAGGTCATTTTTATGCTAGCTAAGCATATTAAGTCATTTTGAAGGAAACAATGCTAAGTATAGGTCATTTTAGAGCTATCCTAGGTTAAATAGGTCATTTTGGAGCTAATTAAGCTTATTATGTAATTTTTGAACTAGCTAAGCATATTAAGTCATTTTGGAGGAAAAAATGCTAAGTATAGGTCATTTTAGAGCTAGCCTAGGTTGAATAGGTCATTTTGAAGCTAAGTAAGGTTATTATGTCATTTTGGAGCTAGCTAAGCATATGAAGTCATTTAGGACCTAAAATATGTCATTTCTTAAGCATACTATATCATTTTAGAGCTAGCTAAGCATATTAAGTCTTTTTGAGGAAAACATGCTAAGTATAGGTCATTTTAGAGCTATCCTAGGTTAAATATGTCATTTTTATGCTAGCTAAGCATATTAAGTCATTTTGAAGGAAACAATGCTAAGTATAGGTCATTTTAGAGCTATCCTAGGTTAAATAGGTCATTTTGGAGCTAATTAAGATTATTATGTAATTTTTGAACTAGCTAAGCATATTAAGTCATTTTGGAGGGAAAATGCTAAGTATAGGTCATTTTAGAGCTAGCCTAGGTTGAATAGGTCATTTTGAAGCTAAGTAAGGTTATTATGTCATTTTGGAGCTAGCTAAGCATATGAAGTCATTTAGGACCTAAAATATGTCATTTCTTAAGCATACTATATCATTTTAGAGCTAGCTAAGCATATTAAGTCTTTTTTGAGGAAAAGATGCTAAGTATAGGTCATTTTAGAGCTATCCTAGGTTAAATAGGTCATTTTTATGCTAGCTAAGCATATTAAGTCATTTGAAAGGAAACAATGCTAAGTATAGGTCATTTTAGAGCTATCCTAGGTTAAATAGGTCATTTTGGAGCTAATTAAGCTTATTATGTAATTTTGAACTAGCTAAGCATATTAAGTCATTTTGGAGGAAAAAATGCTAAGTATAGGTCATTTTAGAGCTAGCCTAGGTTGAATAGGTCATTTTGAAGCTAAGTAAGGTTATTATGTCATTTTGGAGCTAGCTAAGCATATGAAGTCATTTAGGACCTAAAATATGTCATTTCTTAAGCATACTATATCATTTTAGAGCTAGCTAAGCATATTAAGTCTTTTTTGAGGAAAAGATGCTAAGTATAGGTCATTTTAGAGCTATCCTAGGTTAAATATGTCATTTTTATGCTAGCTAAGCATATTAAGTCATTTTGAAGGAAACAATGCTAAGTATAGGTCATTTTAGAGCTATCCTAGGTTAAATAGGTCATTTTGGAGCTAATTAAGATTATTATGTAATTTTTGAACTAGCTAAGCATATTAAGTCATTTTGGAGGTAAAATGCTAAGTATAGGTCATTTTAGAGCTAGCCTAGGTTGAATAGGTCATTTTGAAGCTAAGTAAGGTTATTATGTCATTTTGGAGCTAGCTAAGCATATGAAGTCATTTAGGACCTAAAATATGTCATTTCTTAAGCATACTATATCATTTTAGAGCTAGCTAAGCATATTAAGTCTTTTTTGAGGAAAAGATGCTAAGTATAGGTCATTTTAGAGCTATCCTAGGTTAAATAGGTCATTTTTATGCTAGCTAAGCATATTAAGTCATTTGAAAGGAAACAATGCTAAGTATAGGTCATTTTAGAGCTATCCTAGGTTAAATAGGTCATTTTGGAGCTAATTAAGCTTATTATGTAATTTTGAACTAGCTAAGCATATTAAGTCATTTTGGAGGAAAAAATGCTAAGTATAGGTCATTTTAGAGCTAGCCTAGGTTGAATAGGTCATTTTGAAGCTAAGTAAGGTTATTATGTCATTTTGGAGCTAGCTAAGCATATGAAGTCATTTAGGACCTAAAATATGTCATTTCTTAAGCATACTATATCATTTTAGCGCTAGCTAAGCATATTAAGTCTTTTTTGAGGAAAAGATGCTAAGTATAGGTCATTTTAGAGCTATCCTAGGTTAAATAGGTCATTTTTATGCTAGCTAAGCATATTAAGTCATTTTGAAGGAAACAATGCTAAGTATAGGTCATTTTAGAGATATCCTAGGTTCAATAGGTCATTTTGGAGCTAATTAAGCTTATTATGTAATTTTCGAACCAGCTAAGCATATTAAGTCATTTTGGAGGAAAAGATGCTAAGTATAGGTCATTTTAGAGCTAGCCTAGGTTGAATAGGTCATTTTGAAGCTAAGTAAGGTTATTATGTCATTTTGGAGCTAGCTAAGCATATGAAGTCATTTAGGACCTAAAATATGTCATTTCTTAAGCATACTATATCATTTTAGAGCTAGCTAAGCATATTAAGTCTTTTTTGAGGAAAAGATGCTAAGTATAGGTCATTTTAGAGCTATCCTAGGTTAAATAGGTCATTTTTATGCTAGCTAAGCATATTAAGTCATTTTGAAGGAAACAATGCTAAGTATAGGTCATTTTAGAGCTATCCTAGGTTAAATAGGTCATTTTGGAGCTAATTAAGCTTATTATGTAATTTTTGAGCTAGCTAAGCATATTAAGTCATTTTGGAGGAAAAAAATGCTAAGTATAGGTCATTTTAGAGCTAGCCTAGGTTGAATAGGTCATTTTGAAGCTAAGTAAGGTTATTATGTCATTTTGAAGCTAAGTAAGGTTATTATGTCATTTTGGAGCTAGCTAAGCATATGAAGTCATTTAGGACCTAAAATATGTCATTTCTTAAGCATACTATATCATTTTAGAGCTAGCTAAGCATATTAAGTCTTTTTTGAGGAAAAGATGCTAAGTATAGGTCATTTTAGAGCTATCCTAGGTTAAATAGGTCATTTTTATGCTAGCTAAGCATATTAAGTCAATTTGAAGGAAACAATGCTAAGTATAGGTCATTTTAGAGCTATCCTAGGTTAAATAGGTCATTTTGGAGCTAATTAAGCTTATTATGTAATTTCTGAACTAGCTAAGCATATTAAGTCATTTTGGAGGAAAAAAATGCTAAGTATAGGTCATTTTAGAGCTAGCCTAGGTTGAATAGGTCATTTTGAAGCTAAGTAAGGTTATTATGTCATTTTGGAGCTACCTAAGCAAATGAAGTCATTTAGGACCTAAAATATGTCATTTCTTAAGCATACTATATCATTTTAGAGCTAGCTAAGCATATTAAGTCTTTTTAAGGAAAAGATGCTAAGTATAGGTCATTTTAGAGCTATCCTAGGTTAAATAGGTCATTTTTATGCTAGCTAAGCATATTAAGTCATTTTGAAGGAAACAATGCTAAGTATAGGTCATTTTAGAGCTATCCTAGGTTAAATAGGTCATTTTGGAGCTAATTAAGCTTATTATGTAATTTTGAACTAGCTAAGCATATTAAGTCATTTTGGAGGAAAAAATGCTAAGTATAGGTCATTTTAGAGCTAGCCTAGGTTGAATAGGTCATTTTGAAGCTAAGTAAGGTTATTATGTCATTTTGGAGCTAGCTAAGCATATGAATGCATTTAGGACCTAAAATATGTCATTTCTTAAGCATACTATATCATTTTAGAGCTAGCTAAGCATATTAAGTCTTTTTTGAGGAAAAGATGCTAAGTATAGGTCATTTTAGAGCTATCCTAGGTTAAATATGTCATTTTTATGCTAGCTAAGCATATTAAGTCATTTTGAAGGAAACAATGCTAAGTATAGGTCATTTTAGAGCTATCCTAGGTTAAATAGGTCATTTTGGAGCTAATTAAGATTATTATGTAATTTTTGAACTAGCTAAGCATATTAAGTCATTTTGGAGGAAAAATGCTAAGTATAGGTCATTTTAGAGCTAGCCTAGGTTGAATAGGTCATTTTGAAGCTAAGTAAGGTTATTATGTCATTTTGGAGCTACCTAAGCATATGAAGTCATTTAGGACCTAAAATATGTCATTTCTTAAGCATACTATATCATTTTAGAGCTAGCTAAGCATATTAAGTCTTTTTTGAGGAAAAGATGCTAAGTATAGGTCATTTTAGAGCTATCCTAGGTTAAATAGGTCATTTTTATGCTAGCTAAGCATATTATGTCATTTGAAAGGAAACAATGCTAAGTATAGGTCATTTTAGAGCTATCCTAGGTTAAATAGGTCATTTTGGAGCTAATTAAGCTTATTATGTAATTTTTGAACTAGCTAAGCATATTAAGTCATTTTGGAGGAAAAATGCTAAGTATAGGTCATTTTAGAGCTAGCCTAGGTTGAATAGGTCATTTTGAAGCTAAGTAAGGTTATTATGTCATTTTGGAGCTAGCTAAGCATATGAAGTCATTTAGGACCTAAAATATGTCATTTCTTAAGCATACTATATCATTTTAGAGCTAGCTAAGCATATTAAGTCTTTTTTGAGGAAAAGATGCTAAGTATAGGTCATTTTAGAGCTATCCTAGGTTAAATATGTCATTTTTATGCTAGCTAAGCATATTAAGTCATTTTGAAGGAAACAATGCTAAGTATAGGTCATTTTAGAGCTATCCTAGGTTAAATAGGTCATTTTGGAGCTAATTAAGATTATTATGTAATTATTGAACTAGCTAAGCATATTAAGTCATTTTGGAGGAAAAAATGCTAAGTATAGGTCATTTTAGAGCTAGCCTAGGTTGAATAGGTCATTTTGAAGCTAAGTAACGTTATTATGTCATTTTGGAGCTAGCTAAGCATATGAAGTCATTTAGGACCTAAAATATGTCATTTCTTAAGCATACTATATCATTTTAGAGCTAGCTAAGCATATTAAGTCTTTTTGAGGAAAAGATGCTAAGAATAGGTCATTTTAGAGCTATCCTAGGTTAAATAGGTCATTTTTATGCTAGCTAAGCATATTAAGTCATTTTGAAGGAAACAATGCTAAGTATAGGTCATTTTAGAGCTATCCAAGGTTAAAATAGGTCATTTTGGAGCTAATTAAGCTTATTATGTAATTTTTGAACTAGCTAAGCATATTAAGTCATTTTGGAAGAAAAAATGCTAAGTATAGGTCATTTTAGAGCTAGCCTAGGTTGAATAGGTCATTTTGAAGCTAAGTAAAGTTATTATGTCATTTTGGAGCTAGCTAAGCATATGAAGTCATTTAGTACCTAAAATATGTCATTTGTTAAGCATACTATATCATTTTAGAGCTAGCTAAGCATATTAAGTCTTTTTTGAGGAAAAGATGCTAAGTATAGGTCATTTTAGAGCTATCCTAGGTTAAATAGGTCATTTTTATGCTGGCTAAGCATATTAAGTCATTTTGAAGGAAACAATGCTAAGTATAGGTCATTTTAGAGCTATCCTAGGTTAAATAGGTCATTTTGGAGCTAATTAAGCTTATTATGTAATTTTTGAACTAGCTAAGCATATTAAGTCATTTTGGAGGAAAAAATGCTAAGTATAGGTCATTTTAGAGCTAGCCTAGGTTGAATAGGTCATTTTGAAGCTAAGTAAGGTTATTATGTCATTTTGGAGCTACCTAAGCATATGAAGTCATTTAGGACCTAAAATATGTCATTTCTTAAGCATACTATATCATTTTAGAGCTAGCTAAGCATATTAAGTCTTTTTGAGGAAAAGATGCTAAGTATAGGTCATTTTAGAGCTATCCTAGGTTAAATAGGTCATTTTTATGCTAGCTAAGCATATTAAGTCATTTTGAAGGAAACAATGCTAAGTATAGGTCATTTTAGAGCTATCCTAGGTTAAATAGGTCATTTTGGAGCTAATTAAACTTATTATGTAATTTTTGAACTAGCTAAGCATATTAAGTCATTTTGGAGGGAAAATGCTAAGTATAGGTCATTTTAGAGCTAGCCTAGGTTGAATAGGTCATTTTGAAGCTAAGTAAGGTTATTATGTCATTTTGGAGCTAGCTAAGCATATGAAGTCATTTAGGACCTAAAATATGTCATTTCTTAAGCATACTATATCATTTTAGAGCTAGCTAAGCATATTAAGTCTTTTTTGAGGAAAAGATGCTAAGTATAGGTCATTTTAGAGTTATCCTAGGTTAAATAGGTCATTTTTATGCTAGCTAAGCATATTAAGTCATTTTGAAGGAAACAATGCTAAGTATAGGTCATTTTAGAGCTATCCTAGGTTAAATAGGTCATTTTGGAGCTAATTAAGATTATTATGTAATTTTTGAACTAGCTAAGCATATTAAGTCATTTTGGAGGAAAAATGCTAAGTATAGGTCATTTTAGAGCTAGCCTAGGTTGAATAGGTCATTTTGAAGCTAAGTAAGGTTATTATGTCATTTTGGAGCTAGCTAAGCATATGAAGTCATTTAGGACCTAAAATATGTCATTTCTTAAGCATACTATATGGAGGAAAAATGCTAAGTAGATGATTATGTCGCTAGTATCCATATGGCGAGAGAACCCGGGCCGACATGACTAGTCATAGAACCAAGGTGGCACAAACGCATGTGAGGCGAGGCATACATGACCCGGCAATGCACGTGTCGGTCATCGTGAGTGCAACCAAGTCGTAGCAAGCTACAAGGACTTGGTGATACAAGCGTGACATTTCCCGTAGGGACGGACACGAGAGCAAAGAAGGACACATGCCGGTCAATCCATGTGTTCGGAGCGATGGCGAACTACCATGGCTCGATGGAAGCACTAGGAGGCATTTCCCTATATGGAAGGCTACCAAAGGCACACGACTAGGTGTCGAATCCCACACATACAATGCATTTCAAACATACACACATTATGCACGATATGTCTAGATATATACAACATGGCATCACAACAAAACTCTATTAAGCAAAACACTTGGGACACTTACCGTCATCACGGAGGTGTAGGTGTAGGTGTAGGTGTAGGACCGGTCGCGCCATGGCGATTTGAGAAGGATCGGTCGATGCTTGTCGGGAGTTACGCTGCACCAAAGATTATTTCAATGTATCGTTAGCATGATGCAACTCAAATGTGAAGACTAGTAACTAATGACCGTTCAAATGAAACTCACCGTGCCGAGCAATGACCGCATCGGCGGAGGGGTTCTGGCCGTTCTTCTCGCACATGGACTGCACATTTGGTTTTGACGAAGTCAGTCATATTAGTTACTAATGAAAAGGAACATTGCGTGCATGATTTAGCTAATATGCATAAGAAACTTACCACGAAGAGCTCGTACATGGCCCGGTTAGCCAAGTCGTTCCGGTTCCTCTCCTCCTCCAACAGCCTAGCCGTCCTCTCCTCATTCTCCCTGTCCCTCTCCGCCGCTTTGCCGGTCCCTCTCCGCCAACCGCGGTCCCTCTCCTCAAAAGCAGCACAGGTCTTCACTCTCTGCCTCAATAGCAGCCTGCAACACCACTCGTTAGCATTGTAATCATCGACGACCGCAAACACAATGTAATGGAGGAAAGGCTCACGAGTCCATATAATTAACAAACACTGAATTCGATTTCCACCGGTAAATAAGCAACGCGGTATCTCGAGGATCGAGCTGGCTGGCGCTTCTTGATCTGCGGAGAGTGCTACTACAACGTATCAGTCCATTACCAATGGCTAACGAGCCACGGGACCTCCCGCCACCAGATATCATCACCAGCTCTGGATCAAGAGGCCGGCTCGGGTTAAAGTCCGGCCCTTTCCTCGCCTTCCCCTGCTTAATGTACTGCACCACCTTGTGGTGGGAGGCCTCGTTGCTGAAGTTCTTTGCATTTTCGAGGTTAGACTCAGAGAATGCCTTGGCCTTCTTGTACGGTGCAATATTGGACATGCCATAGAGGTCGAACAGCTCTGGCACTGGAGCCTTGTTGTGTTTTGACTAAAAGAGAGGAACAGAGTATTAGTTAAGGACTCAAGCTAGCACAAAGAATGAATTTGCATGAATCATGAAGCAAACCACACATACCCAGTTTTTCCCGTACCCATGTAGGTCGACGCTGCCTAGATGGTGTGGCGCACCTTTCATTTTGAAACGCTTCTCCTTTGCTATGTTGTGGGCGATGCGCCATTGGCGAGAGCACCACTCATCCACCAACACCTCCCAGCAGTCCATCTTGTCCGCACATCATCTCGGAGACACCTAAGTTAAGCAAGAGAAATTTGAGCGCTACGCCTACGAATCAAATCAAGGAAACTAAGTACAAGGCCTTAAGAATAGGTAATTACCTTCATGTACTTCTCCTTACTCAGATACTTGTCCGGCACTTCTCTTTTCTCCTCCTAATACCCGATGCAGGCTAAGTAGTCTCGAACAGCCTGCGTCCGAGCCTCGTGCGAAAGTTTCAAGTAGGCGCCGTGCACTCAGGCCGATAACCCGAGCCGCCGCCTCCTCCTGTCCCTCAAAGACACCAGAGAAGGTCTGCAATCAAACAAGAAAACACGGATTAGAAGGTCTGCAATCAAACAAGAAAACACATGTAGAAGGTATGCAATCAAAGAAGAAAACACAACGTAAATGGCAAAGGAGAAATTACCCAAAATGTGGCGATCACAATGTCGGCCACCGTGTCGCTTTTCGACATCGCCGACCCTATGCTCCGGCGGGGCAGAACAGCCAAGTAGTGCTCCCGGTCATTCCTAGCTCTGGAACCCGGCCCTCACCGGGCAACGTGACCCACCCGGGAAGCACGGCGACAAATCACACCAAGGACAAGTGTTGGGCCTACGGACACCATCTTCGTGTGTCCAAGAACTTCGAGATGACAAGGCCAACGCATTAGATATTCAAGAAAACGTCAAGGCAAAAGGTTAAAAAAGAGTAAATGCACTTACTTCTCCCGTTAAGGCGCAATCAACCACCTCACGGTCGGGGTCGCCGGGTGGTGGCGGGAGCTTTATGCGACCATATTTGGTAGACTTTGCGCCTCAACCCACTCACCCTCGCTATAGCTATCGGGACTATTGTCTCCACCCTGAACACAACCATGTGCACTCGACTCCGACTCAACGTGACCCCGGCGGAGATCCGAGTCTCGTGGGCGAACTTCGGCAGCCGAGGCTCCGACTCGGCGTGACCCGTCTGAGCTCCGGAGTCTCGTGGGGCGAACTTCGGCAGCCCGAGGCTCGGCGGCCGAGGCTCGTCGTCGGCCGAGGCCTCGTCGGCCGTAGCGTCTGCCATAGACGGGTCCACCTCGAGATGGCTCGATCTCGACGGAGCAGCCACAGCTGGTCGGGTGACTCGGTGGGGTGGCGGCGAGGAAAGGCGTGGCAGCCTTCCCTACCTCTCCCGGCGCCACGTCCACCTCTAGCAGCCTTCTCCTTCTTACCCCTCGACCTCTCCCGGCCGAAGAAGAAGCGACCGTCATTTGGACTCGCAAACTGAGATCTAAGCGCTCTCCCGGGAGGCTATGGGGGAATGGAACTACCCCTCCCACCACGCCGAGGTAGGAGCCCGGGCGCTCTCGACCACGCCCACCATCTGTCAACACACGGAATGACAAAGAGTAAACGAAATTAGTACAACATAAAAAATGAATACACGACATGAATAATAATATGTATATAAATTCATTTTAGAGGAATAAATGCTAAGTATAGCTCATTTTAGAGCTATCCTAGGTTAAAGTCATTTTTGAGCTAATTAAGGTTGTTATGTCATTTTTGAGCTAGCTAAGCATACAAATTCATTTTGGAGGAATAAATGCTAAGTATAGCTCATTTTAGAGCTAGCTAGGTTAAAACTTGAACTAATTAATAATATATATGTATATAATAATAATGGAATACGACATGAACTATAATATTAATCTTCATCGTCATCATTAATAAATGCATCATCATCGCGTCTGTGATATGCTTGGGGTCAATAAATGCATCATCCTCATCACTATCGGTAATGACGCGTGCTCATCATCATCATCAACATCTGGAAGGCCTCCCTGCATGTAATCGGTCAAGCATTGATAGGTCATCCGCAGCGATAACCTCTTCTTGTTCCGGCTCTTCTTGTTCCTGCTCGGGCTCGGATTCACCGCCGCTGTCTACTTGAATGTTATGAGGTGAGCGGTTATTGAAACGTTTTTGGAAAGACGTGTTTCTTGGAACAATTCTCCTTCATATGTGTCCGGATTAACGTGAGGTTCATAATCCTCTTCATTGGGGGGAGGTGGTCTAACACGTGGCGGCACTTCATAAACGACATCCCAACCTTCGAGATTTGGATCACTTTGGCAGGCCCACGGTAGATAGAAAACTTGGGTTGCTGTTGAGCCGTAATATAGACATCGGGAACATCCAAATGGGTGCTTTGTTTGATTTCGACTAGCCCTAGATGTTCATGAGTCCTTCTAGTCTCTTTCGGTGGAACCAATGACATTTGAAGACTACGACGTTCGGTGGGTTTGCACCATAGAATAGAAGTCCATAAATTGCTTCAACTCTTCCATAATACTCGGTATCTCCTTCGCCGATAGCGGAGACACAACAATTTGTAGACTTTCGATTGACCATAGATAGCTCTTTGCCATAGGCACGAAAGCGATACCCGTTGATGTCGTATTTGTCAAATGAATGGACCTTATAGTCAAAACCATTAGCGACTTGTCTCAATTCGGCGTCCATAGACTCTGAACTAGCCTACAAGTTTAATACGAAAGGATTGTTGCATTAGCCAGAAATTAGAAGAAGAAATGAAATGGTCTAATGGACATTAGCGTTTGTTTGAACCAAGAGATGAAACCAGGATAGCCACCTCCATGCATTGCCAGAAGCTCATACTCTTCGACGGAATCCTTTTGGATAACCGCTCCATACGAGAATTTGGCGACGTATCGACTGTATCAAATATCCAGGAATAAGAGCAGTTCAAATGAAGTAGAGGTTGCGAAACAATGTACCGAGAACTTACTCGATGTACGGCCGCGCCATTCATTAGATTGTTCAAGATATACAACGTAATGGTCCGCCATTAAATGCGTTATCCAACAATAAGGGAGTATAAGCACCGGCTGGTGCGAGCTTCCCTTTGAATAGGCTGAGGTTGGATCCACCCTTTTTAGGGTCGCCAACATTGTACCGAGGCTTCGGATTATGCAAATGACGATTTTTGGCTTTGTAGTGTCTTTGTCACGAAGTTTGCCGCCTCCTCGGTAATGAATGCCTCGGCCATCGATGCTTCAATTCAACGTTTATTTTTACATTTTGCTCAAGCGTCTTCTCATCCTCTCGGTTTAGAGCACCAACGATTCTGCACGGGCCCCCCAATGCGTGCCTCGGTCGGGAGATGCAAAATCAAATGCTGCATTGGATTAAAGAAGCCAGGTGGAAAGATCTTCTCCAACTTGCAGATCAACTCCGGCGCCAACTCTTCCATTTCTTCTAGCAAGCCAGCGATAATTCTTTCGCACATAGAACACGGAAGAAATAGCTCAGCTCTGCCAGTACTAGCCATTCATCCTCAGGGATAAAGCCACGCAACATCACCGGCATTACCCGCTCAAGCCATATGTGCCAATCATGACTCTTGAGACCAAATATTTTCAATTTTTCAAGGCTCGCTCCCCTCTTTAGATTCGATGCATACCCATCGGGAACATCAACTCCTTTTTTCACCCACAGGAGTATTTCCCTCATAACCGGCCTTCCAAGATTGAACCATGCCTTTGGCTTCGCTTGATTCTTCTTTCCTTTTAGTTGTTTCATGTTTTGTAGCGGTCTATCACATAGAGCCTCTGATCGACTACGGCCTTAGGATTATCCTTCGCTTTCCCCTCTATGCCGAACAATGTACCAAAGAGGGCCTCGCCGACATTCTTTTCAGTGTGCATCACGTCGATGTTGTGTGGGCAAAGGAGGTCTTTAATCTGGCAGATCCCACAAGCATATCTTGTGGGTCGAGCGTGTTCAGTATTATACCCCTTGAAATACCCTGGACGCTCTGGATCCGGCTCGAGAGCGTTTAACTGATCCAGGTCTGTTGGCCTGTCAATGCGGTGGTGCAGAGTTTTGACATCTCTACCTTTGATGAAGTTCTTCTTGTCTTTTCTGAACTTATGGTGAGGATCCAGAACTGTCTATGCATGTCGAAGCAAGAAAACTTGCCACCCGCTGCGGCAAGCGAAACTCAAGAGCTGCCTTGCATGTGGGGCACGGAACCTTCCATGCACACATCAGCCAAGCGAATAAGCGATACGCCCGGCAAGTCATGCATCGAGTACATGTACCACACACGCATTAGGGAAGTTTTTTTGTAGCGGCGTCGTATGTCTTGATCCCATTATCCCAAGCTTCTTGCAGTTGATCCTTAAGCGGCTACATGTACACATTCATATTCTTCCCCGGATAGTTGGGCCCCGGAATTATCAACGTCAGGAAAATGTTCTTTCTTTGCATAATCTGTCCGAGGGGGAGATTGAGTGGAATGACAAATACAGGCCAACAACTGTATTGGGCTGCCATCATACCAAACACATTGAACCCATCCGTGCTGACGGCTACTCGAGGATTCCTTGGATCTGCCGCTTTTTCATCATGCAATGCATCTAAGTGTTTCCATGCAACACCATCCGATGTGTGTACCATCATCAGATTCCCATCTGCATCCCGTTCGGTTCTTTTGCCCAATTTGTGCCATGTCATCCGTCTGCCGTCTCTTGACCATGATAGACGTTGAAGTCTTTGTATGATTGGCATATACGAAGAACGTTAATGGGGATTTTGGTGCGACTCTTCTCACCCATACCGTTGTCTACCTCAACATACGGAAGACTTGCAAATGGGACAATAGTTCAAGTCCGTGACATCTGGAGCCTAAATAAGGCACATCCATTCTCACGAGCATCTATCTTCTCATAGGGCATCTTAAGTACCACGGAGGATTTTGTCCGACTGGTATAGGTTTGCGTGCATTATATGGCCTTTGGGTGAAAGCGTCCAAATAGTGTCACTATCGCGTCATAGCATTCTTTGCCCAAGTTGAATTGAGCCTTGAGCCATTACTTGTGCGATGGCATCCGGTGACAAAGCTCGGTGTGCTCATGGAGAGGACGCTCAAGACTCCAACATATCATTGAAGGCCTTTGCAGATTCCTCCATCTCATCGTCCGAATCCCGAGCATCATCAAAGTCTTGCACCATGTCTTCCATCCGGTACCATGCTCGTCGGTGCGGCACGGCCCTCCTCGGCTCTGGAACGTTGGGCGTACTCACCATGAAATGTCCACATCGTATAACCGGGCGTAAAACCCCACTTCTGCAGGTGTTTGATCATTTCAAACTCGACATCTTACGATCGTTATCGCTTTTCAAACAGGGCACCAAGGTTGTTTTTACATCCATTTGCAAATGCGGCTCGATAAACCCCTTGGTTTTTGTCATCCATTCAGGGTCATGTCTTTCGACTAGGGTGACCGGTGTACATCCACGCATACGATCACTCATCTTGCCTAGCTACTGGACACACAAGAAATACATACATAACTCAGCAAACCATATTCATCGATTAATATAGTTTCTCGGTTTTATTACGTCCATGCAACCTAGACGCTAATAGGTAAAGATAGGTCCTAATCCCACCCGGTATGTGTAGATCGGGTTCGTTTTCCCATGCTCGCTCTGGATCCGACACAAAATTTCGGCACCTCCCATTGTTCTCCTCGATACACGTCTCGGCAATAGCGAGAGGATGTGTACCCGGAGAACAACGAGAGAGGCAGCGAAATTCTGCATCGAATCCGGAGGCGAGCATATGGGAAAACGAACCCAATCTACACATACTCGGGCTGTCCATGGATAACGTTGGAAAATTCGAAGAATTACGGTTATAAATATGCAAATGAATGCATATTTATAGATGTAACCCTTTCGAGCAGGACACTTATAGTGGTCACGCATATCGCGATGATTGAATACACCTATAGCTAGCAAGTTTCATCGGCATCGAAGACCGGAATGTAGAGAATGAAGGGGAGAGGAGGATGTCATTTGTGCTCACCCACGAGCGCAGGGCGGAGCTCATCGAGCATACGGGGAGGTTGTTGAACACCAGACCCTCACAGTGATGAAACAACTGCACATTTAAATCCACTCGATCAACGCAAATATATATGATGTTTTTCATAACAAAATTGGAAAATATATGACCTAACTCATAATTCACAAATATATGACCCGAAAAACCACCCCGGCGAAACACCAGCCAAACACCTAGGTAGTTTTGGTAAAATTGAGAAAAACCATAGTTTTGGTAGTTTTTTCCCTGTGCAACCCGTACATGCTAAGGCACACACTGTTCCTATACATTTGCTAGTTTTGCATATTTGTGTGCTTGATTAATATCCAAACTAAATTTTGTTAAACAATCATTGCCCAGTCCCAGATGCTCATGTTTCCGTGTGTTGTTTCTTTGAGAGGATACCGTTCTTCAAATATGGAAGGGTCTAACAATGAATTAGTTCTTCTTGATGTGCAACCTAACCTATTTCCCAAATTCATATATAACCATCTACATGAGTTTGGGATGTACGAGCCCCATCCCTTGCCAAAGTTTTGATTTTACTTGCATTTAATTATGCATATCTTAGATGGTAAAATCATTTGATTTTTTACATGTCTTACATAGCCTATCGGATAATCTTGCTGCAGCCACAAATATATTTAAGCTGTGGTTTAATTATTTACCTTTGGTGAGAAAGAAAACACATAAGCTTATAGACTTCATGTAGCATCAATTTGGTCCATTGTTTGCATTTTTTTTCGAACCATGCAGGAGAACTGCATGTCATATATTAAGACAGAAACCAAGTACAAGGTAGTACAAATGGTGATGACCGGTCAAGAGGCAAAACAGGAGCAGGAGCCTATGTGCTTTGCCCAAGAGACAAAACAGGGAGTAGGGAGCCTAATTGCTTTGCTCGGCTGAACCCATAAATGACATTCAGATTTATTAAATCAACAAGCTTTAGAAGTGGAAGATGGGCATTGTGAAAGACTATATTGTTCGCTCTTTCTAGGCGGACCAAAAGACCAAAGCGACTACAGAGTTAAACCCTTTTTTCCTTGATGTTCGAAGTGTTGAAACAAAGCAGTCCACCATTATCCAATCAAAAAATTGATGTGAACAATTTTTTTCACACCACTTTTGCCTTTTTGGCACCCACCGTTGCATCTTCTTGATGAATAATACATAATGGAAGGAGTATATTTTCTAGATGGCAAATATTAATTTCGAATGGAGGGAGTATATTTCGAATGGAACAAACCTGACAGATGGAGGGCAAAGCGCCGTGGCGGGAGGGTCAGGGAAGGGGGCGGCCGTGGCCTGGCTCGATGGAGGCGGGCATGGGCACGCCATGATGGCCGAGGAGGCGGGGGACGTCCGGCTCGGTGGAGGGGCCAGGCGGTGGTGCTTGACAGGCTACGGTGGAGGGATGGGCGTGCGAGCTGCGGTGGTGGGGAGGCGGGAGGGGCAGGGGAGGGCAGCGGTGGCCGGGAGGCGGGGAGGCGAGCTGCGGTGGCGGGGAGGCGGGGAGGGTGGGGAGGGCTGCGAGGGGCGGGGAGGGCGGGGAGGGCTGTGGTGGCGGGAGGGGCGGGCGGCGGTGGGGCAGTGGCCTTGCTGGGATCGTCAGGCACGTGTGGTCTGGTTGGGGCCGGGCTGGTGGGTGGGTGAGGTTGGGAGAGAGAGAGAGAGGGGGGTGGGCCGGGCTGGAAGAGAGAGAGAGGGGAGGGGCGGGCTGGGAGAGAGGGGTCGACCTCTTTGCCATCAGCCAGCCGCTGGCTGATGGCAAAGATATGGGCCTTTGCCATCCGCTGGCAGATGGCCAAGAGGTGGGGCTACTGGCCGTTATAAGCGCCGTTACCCATTGGGCTCCACCCACTTCTTTGCCATCACCAACAGATGGAAAGATTCTTTGCCATCTATTTGGCGGATGGCAAAGAGGTGGGTTGATTGACGTTGCGACCTTTGGACCCTACCCACCTCTTTGCCATCTGCTGGCAGATGGCAAAATTATTTGCCATCCACTAGCAGATGGCAAAGAATTGGCTGATGGCAACCATGTTCTTTGCCATCTGTCAGTTCTTTGCCATCTGTTTTTTATAAGCAGATGGAAAAGACGTTCTTTGCCATCAGCTGGCAGATGGCAAAGAGCTGGCTGATGGCAAATTCCCAGTTTCCAGTAGTGATATGAGCAGTATAACCGTGCCAAGTTAGAGCATACACCTCGGTGGGGGAATAGGACTAGTCATCTGTCTCTGAATCCATCTCTAAGGAGCTATCGGGACCCAACAAGAGATCTGCTTCAACAGGTAGCACTGTCTGCTCTGAAGGCCTTGTTTTCACTCCAGATTTTTCAATCTCTCACCCAAATAGTTGATTCACAAGAAGAGTAGTTTAATGTACAAACATTGTCGACAAATGGAAATGTAATGAAGAAAGGGATGGGCAAGATATCATGCAAATATATGATGCCTGGTTAAACAGGATGGCATTGCACATTTCACATATATTATGGCTGGCTAAAAGACATGAGACTGCATAATTCACATATATGATATAGAAACTAAACATGTGGCATTACGTAACATGTCTAAACTAAGCGAGATGACATATATGATGTCAAAAGTAGGCACTTCAAGGCAACATATGCATGATATGACTAACATCATCATGCCAAGGTAGAGCAAACACCTTGGGGGTAAATAGGAGTGGTCGTGGCCGTGCAGATCCACCTCGTAACAGATATCTTCCTCTGGATTACAATCGGAGAGGGGTGGGGAGGGTTTTCCATTAAACCCACCATGGAGCGATGTCTGCATGACATTGTATTGCCGCATAAAACTCTTCTCTTTTCTCTACATCTTGACATGATTTGTGTACAATATCGACATGCATACGAAAAAATATGGTGAGATTATGTAAGGAGAGCATGCAGAAATTTAGAGTGATGGTAACAACCAGTGGATGGATCCAAAAATAATGATAGCAGGCTGATGATTGCTTTAATTTAATAAAAATACAGAGGATGATTGATTTACTATTTGTTTCCCAACCAAGATGAACAACATAGGCGTACCCTAGGTGAACCAGATATTAGACAGAGATACTATTCATTGCTTCCTCGATATGTGCCCCACAACTAATTTAGAACTCAAGTTTGAACATTAATTTGGACCTGACTTGGAGTCCAAGAGGTGAACATGACGATAAAGTACCAGGTACTTTTAAGCAATGCATAACATAAGCAGAAACAAAAGAGTGCGACCTCTCTTGTGGACCCGTGTATTCCTCAGGTTCATCTGCTAAGTCAATGATGGTGATGCCATTGCGGTGGGTGCCGGCGGCAGGGAAGGAGATCTGAGCCGGCGAAAGACGGTCATGAGTCGTGATGTCTGGTTTGGTGGATGTTTCTGTTGATGGAGCAGCTCAGGTGAGGTGGACGACATCGCGGCAAGAGCAGGACAAACCACACAAAGTTCCCTTCGACACCTACACCAGAATCAAGTAATTCTGTAAGGGCTCATTTGGCTTGCATGATTCTAAAAACGCAGGGAGAGGAAAAACACCAGAATAGGATAGGAATGCACATGGTAAACAGAGCATTTGTAAACACAGGATTTCTATCAACTTGGGTGTTTGGTTTACAGGAATTGGAAGAGCAGAGGAATGCAAAGAAACATGGCCAAAATAAAGTGAAACCATATGAAAGCGTGTACAGTTAGAATGTTATTCTGCCACTAATGCACTTGGTCTTGTTTTCATGCATAGGATTTTGAAAAGTAGGTCAGGTGGATGTTTTGCTTCATTCCTTTCAACAAAATGCATGAATAATTGAATAGTAGAGTGCCATCGGAAAATTCCCTATTGCTATGTTTTCCGTTGAACCAAAATAGCCCTAATGGATCGACATGAATGTATAGTAATAAGTGATGCAAAAAGTGTACAACCTCTTTGCCGTAGCTGTGTCGACCTTAGCATCATTGCGTTGGTCGCTGAAGCAGTTGAGGCAGAGGTGGCTGTCGGAGGTGTGGAGGAAGATCTGAGGAATCTGTAGACGGCATCTAGGGCACTGCTCTTTTGCGATGGATCGTTCTGTCGTTGGAGCAGCTCCAGTGAGCCGTAAGACGTCAAGGCTGAAGCAGCACAAGACAGACATCGTCAATCTCAAGTGGGATTCTAATAGCATCTCCAATAGATGATGTAAAATAGATGTAAAATTTACATCACCAAAAACCACCTGACTACAACAGATGAGCTAAAAACTGTTGACTCTGAACTTAACTGTCGAAACTGAAATTTTCTTTGGTATCTGAATGTTACTGTCGAAACTAAACGCAATGGTAGCAGAGAGGCACCTGACATGTAGTTTAGGGAGGGCCTGCAGTAAATCTTCAACCTGCACCCCCTGAGCCTCCAGCCACCACCGGCCGAACCGCCGGCCCCAGCGCCGCCTCGCCGCCCCGAAACAACTCCCCACCGCCGGTCCGCCGCCGCCCCGGCAGCCCTCTAGGCCCACCGCCCCACCCTGAACCCTAAGATAGATCATGGGGTACCTCTCCGGCTAGCCCCCATCCCCGTTGCGGGTGGTTCTTCCTTAACTTCGGCGAGCCCCCCACCCCCTGAAAATCGACAGACCCAAAAGTCGATTCAGTCGACTGAAGTGTAGCTAAATCAGAGCAGAAAGCGGCAAGACGGCGAGGGGACAGGAGCAGCAGCAATGAAAGCGAAGCGGCGAGAGCTTAGCAGCATCACCGGCGAAGCGAAATGATCGGCGAGAGCGAGCAGAAGAAGAAGCTGAAGCGAGCGAGAGCCGAGCAGCAAAGCAGATCCGGCTGGTATGGACGCCACCGCCAAGGGCCTCACACCGGGGAGAGCCGCTGTGGAGATGTCGCCCGCAGCGCCGGCTTCAAGGTAGTCGCTGCATGGTGGTGCGGGATGGAGCACCGTCGGCACCGGGAGGTTGAGTTAAGGAGAAGGTGCGATGCGATGAGTCTACAGCCTCTTTGGTGGCGCCGAGTAGGCCTCGACTTTGTCCGAGGAGTCGATGAGGATGCTGCTGTTCCGGTGGAGCAGGTTAAGGCGGCGTTGTGGGGATGGAGTAGCCGCGATAGACGAGGCGATCATCGGAGCAGCTCCTTGGAGGTGGAGGACGGGGCGGCTGAATCGGCGGGACGACGAGATGGACGACGAATCCTCATCCGGGGAGGTGGATGAGGGACATCGAGCTGTTGCGGTGGACGTCGTCGGGGAAGAGGCTCCGGCTGGGCAGCGGTGAGGTGGCGGACAGAGGAGGGTGGGGTTTCACGGTTGGAACGGAGAGGTTATGGCATCCTGGGATTTCAAATGGCAAAAAGGAGGCGATGGGAGGGGGTGAACCATGACTTAGGGACGCGCTTGTCCAAAATGTAGGGTGTGTTACAAAAGTACCCCCCACCGATTTGAACTAGCAGCCCTTTCGGCTTAGAGTTAGAAGGGGGATTTCGCGTGTCGGGATTTGGCAGCTGGAGGGAGTTTTCGCGCGCGTCATAATTTCAGGATAGCAAGGCGCGGGTTGTGAAGGTGCCAGTTTTGGGAGCACGATATCTGAATTTTCAGGATATAACAAGGCGCGGGTTGAATTTTAGGGACAAGCCTAACGTGTAATATTGTACTTGTATGTACCAAATCAATTCACACTTCCCTCAACCAAAAAGAAAACGAAAAAAATAAAACTATTCACACCACACAAAGAGAGAGTCTTGCCCCGTTTTACTATAAGATGCTATTCAAAGCTACTCCCTCCTTCCGTCTATATAGGGCCTAATGCATTTTTCGATGCTAACTTTGACCAAATATTAGAGCAATAATATATGACATGCAACTTACACAAAGCACACCGTTAAATTCGTCTGTGAAAGGTTCTTTCAATTATACAATTTTCACATTGTGCATGTCATGTATTATTAATCTTGTCAATAGTCAAAGGCGGTCTTTAAAAACGCATTACGCCCTATATAGATGGAAGGAGGGAGTATGAATCCATGTTATGTGCAATTAATTTTTTTGCTTGCTGTATAATGAATGTAACATACTCATACCAACATTTTAGTGCATTCCAAATGTCTATACTACCGCTGCAATTCGAACTGAATTTGAATTTGTTTCTCTATTTCAATAAGAATCTACAACCATGATTGTTGCCAACTTCAACCATCATTCGTGTATTACCTTAATAACACACCACATGATTACTATAGAGATAGATATGAACTATGTGTACTAGTATAAGGTACGTGCTATGCACGTGGTGTTAATTGCTGGAGTTTAAAATTGTTTATCAGGTCTTTTATCGTCTTGTAACCACATATATACGTTTGGTTTTGAGTGTTTTGACATGTACAAACTGCTCATTGATAGTGACTTGAAAGGAATTTTTCTCTCAACAGCACCAGGCCACTGGGTGTAGGCGTGCCACAACGTGATGAGTGTAGAAGGATCCAGCTGGGAGCATTTTGGCGCACGTCCGTACATGGCGAATCCAGGAAACATCAGCCGTTGAATAATTTGAGCTTTGTATTGATGAAGAATGGAGATTCATCCTGTGTAACAAATCAACGGCTAACAGTTTGCTTCTACAATGTTCTGGATGCCTAGCCCAAGTTCAAAAATTGTAGTACTATAGCAGTAGAGACTACATGAACTCGAATTCTATTTTTTGAATACACTTGATGTTAATTCCAAATAATAGTACATTTGATGTACTAACTATATTCATCATCTAAACCATGTCCCATATGTACACCGCGTTTATCACACATAGTATAGCGCCCCGCCCCCTACAATATGACAAGTATTTAGACCTGAGCTGCAAAAGCCACACATTAGCCCAAATTATGATCAATGTTCTATACATTATACGTAGTACTAGTAAGATGCCCATGTGTTCTAAAGAACATCAACATGATCAAGGGGAGGCCTAATTTGCAAATATGGAGAGGGGTGTGGGTATCTTTTTTCAAAATTGCCATAGTTTCCTTCCTATCCGTCAGATATAAATCGGACGGCCTATATTGCAGGATGGTAGGCACACCATCATCAACAACTCCGTTTTTTTATAAGAGTAGAGATAAAATATATTATATGTAGTATAACATGTTCATAACCACACCATGTGTATCGCCGTTATATATATTCACCCATGCGTCGGTTTAAAACACTATGATAAATTCTACAAATATCCGAATTCGCTTTTTATAATGAAGTATGATCTCTATCGTCTTTTACACCCACACAATCCTCTTATCTTTATAGCTAGCGCTAACTTTCTCTCGTGCATGCACACGCCCGCATCCCTCTCACCCTGCCTCAGCATTCTCTAGCTCCATCACGCAAATTCGTCTTTTCACTTTAGGTCGTTCACCCACGGTGTGTGTAGGCCCCCAGCTCCTTCTTTTACGGCACACATCGATCGATATGCCTCTCTAGCCAGGTGTGCCTAGCACAAACACAAGCTTCCCTCTTCTCTTATCACCGTCCATGCCTCACTCCCACCACTCTTTTCATCGATCTCAGACACGCACACTCCTTCCCCCTCGATATAGTATGACTCTCGCACCACCTCCCTAGATGCATCCCTCTCTCTCCATCCTTCTCCCGTGCCTCCTTTGCTTCTAACACACACATGCATGTATACCGATCGATCTCCCAACATATACCTAGGTCGACTTTAACTAACCCCCCCATCGATCGACGTACCTCACAAGTTATGTCTCTCCTTTCTATGAAAAAGGACGATTGATCTTCTTATGTAGTTACGTCTGCTTACCACAGCCATATCGTCCCCCCTCATCATTCGTGCATGCCTCCTGATCCGTCTCTCACACGCACGTGCACAGACAGGCAGCCATCCCGTCTCTTATTGATATTGTAGGCGTGCCCTCCGGTTGTCTAGCAAGCCTATCCCATCATTTGTTAGAATCAACTCCACTACCACCCCCTCCAACACTCTAGGTCTGTATCTCTCCCAACCTTATTCCTCTCCTACACATATGCATGGATGCCGATCGATCTCCCTTAATACATGAGGTAGGCCTCTCTCCTTCTCCACACATATACCAACCATTGTACCTCTATAGTTAATTAGGCCTCCCTCCCCCCCCCCCCAGCACACACCGATAGTCGAGCGTTGTAGGTAGGTATCCATGCCACAAAGACAAACTGCACCTCTCCCCTCTCACGTTCCAGTAGGCCAGCCACTCTATATCTTTAACATGGGCACACACAAATTCGATGGCACTCTTTATCAATCGCACGCGCACACACACACATCATCCCTCTCTTCGATTCTATGTACACCTCAAGCCGATGATACCCCCACACTCTTCTCGTGGATCGCCCCCTCTATATATATGATATATCCAGGACTCTATTTCACACACATTGCATATGTTACATTTTTGATTGACCCCCCCCCCCAAAAAAAACTCTCACAAACCCACACACCATATCTCTCTATGTTTGTATCTCTCTCACACAACCCCACATAGGTGGTGTAGGTATATAAGAAGAGAATAGGTGCACCGTGCATGTACTCATGCTTCGTGCCCAGCCACACCCGCGTGGGTACACGGTGGAGCTCATTTCTGTATGAAATGGCAGCCCACGTGCTAATTTGAACGCGTGTAGCGGTTGTTTACCTACAGAGGTCGTGTACCACGCGTGCACGAAACAAAGTTCGACTTGATGCATTGGTGCGTTATTTTCAAATAAAGTTATATCGCTCAATGGCATGTACACAGAATATAAAACGATTTTTATGGAGAAAAAGGTAGTCCGGTCTACTATATACATTAGAGCCTGCCTACCTGGTTTATCTCTCTTCAGAGTATCTCACACAAGGCTGTGGTGGCCTCTCTCTCTCTCTCTCACCATTGGTCACTGATCTGGCCGCATCCCGTCCACCGGCAGAAAGGGAGGACGTGCATCGTTTCTCTGTTCGACGGCACCGAGGCAACACGTCCCGATCTGCAGTACACGCCGTTCTCTCTGACCAAGCTCTGGCGCGGTAGGGCCTACACCACCTGCTTGCTGCCACGGTATGGGCAGATTCCGTGCGCCGCCGCTCACCTAGTTACATCCCGAAAACCTCCAGGTATCCCCTCCGGCCTTGCTCCACTGCCCGTCTTCCCACGTCGCTGCATGTGGATCTTCCATAGTTCTTTGCCCAAAACTTAGCTCGTCCGGCGTACTTTCCATATTGCAATCTCGTCCTCACACCGTTTTAGACAAACACAACCATGTTGATCTTCCCTTAGGACAAGGATTATGCTTATTTTTTGTCATCGCATGTGTCATCAACTGTTATTGGCCAGTAATTGTTTCCTTTCTACCTCTTTTTTGCAAACAGGGCTATCCATTTCACCTCGTTGCTATTGCGACCTTTGGTGAACTGCACAAATCACTTTTTTCTTAAGAGTGTTTTGTGCAGTTGTACTAAAATGTCACACGGGCAACGTCGCTACATTCAGTCTTGTTGCACAAAGGGAGATTGGTTTTGCTCTATCCTCCTCATCCAACTCTGAGCCTAATCTTCTCCAACTAGTTAGTCTTAACTCTTAAGAGAGACTGCAAAGGTGACCGACTTCTATTTGTGTGTTTATTGTTTCATTAGCAGTCCTCTATTATCGTAATCACACTTAATATCTTTGGAACAAGGACGCTCAGCTCTATTTTAGTGGAACTGCACAAAATGATCGGAATGTTGCATGCTCCAGACATCTACTTTTTTCCCAACATGCCTTGTTGATTTAGACAGAGCTGGGGGGACATTGCTGCCAATGAAAGCATGGATCAATTTTAATTTAACACCTTCTCACAACTTTGTCTTCAGTTGTGATGTAAATATTAGGTCTGATCTGCTAATAATTGAGATGCATTAGCAAGGAAGTTAGTTTTTTATTGTTTCCGAAAGAGCATCGATGACAAGACACACAAAAAAGCTGAAAGCTCACACCATTGTACAATTTCATGTCGCTGGAAAATTATTTGTATAGTACGTCAATTATGTAAACAAATGCTGGAAGCTTGATAGCATTGCCAGAAGCCTCTTCGGCATCCGGGTCCATGGGCCATGCACAAAATTATACTCCTTTGTTCCTAAATATTTATCTTTTTACAAATTTCAAATGGGCATATTTTAGAGTGTAGATTCACTCATTTTGCTTCGTATGTGTACTCCCTCCGTTCCTAAATATTTGTCTTTCTAGAGATTTCAACAAGTGACTACATACGGAGCAAAATGAGTGAATCTACACTCTAAAATATGTCTATATACATTTGTATGTAGTAGTCCATTTGAATCTCTAAAAAGACAAATATTTGAGTAGTCACTCGTTGAAATCTCTAGAAATACAAATACTCCGGAGTATATTTAAGAACCGAGGGGGTAGTGCACAGCCGCATGGGAGACTCAGCCCGATCATTGCGCCGCATTAATAGTGAGTAATGAGCAGTCAAATCATAACCACCACCTTTCCCACTGTAAGTTGCTCGGAAGAAGCAACCATCAATATGCTCTTCTTTGAATCCACTCATACTACTCCATCCGTCAATGTTTATAGAGCGTGCTTCAGAAAAAGAAAAAATCTCTGGGACCAAGGCGACTAGAAATCGGCCTGAAAAATAGCATTGGTAGTTATAGCACGGCGTCTATTACTAGAGGAAATAATGCGTACACACATGCATGCAGTGCTTCCACCCGGTACACATCCATGCACTTACTCCACTCCGTAGTACATCGAGAGAAAATTGTGGACTTGATTGCGGTTACCACGCCCTAATTAATTGAGCATTAAACCAAACGCGTCTAAAGTCTCTCTGGTGGTGGAAATGCATTGAGAGAAATGCATGATAATGAAGCGCGCCCTGTAAATTGTGACGGACGGAGGAGTAGTATCAAGGTGCAAAACCAAGTACGCGTATGGCCAGTCGATCAACGCACCTCCTCTTGGCATATCACTGACATGTGGGACCGGAGTGTGAGCAAACTGATCTCAGTTGACGGCGAAATGGCCAACCTGCCGTTCCTTGAGAGAGATGAGGAGCGAGAACCCACAAACGGGCTCGCACGGAGGCCAAGATATATTCGAGCATGGCTGATCGATATCATCATTACATGTTGGGCTGCCGTTTTCCGCCCTTCTCCAGAATAAATGTGTACTTTATCAGAGATTAAAAAAATAAGAGTACAGACGCTCCACCATGCGGTTCTAGTAGTAGTACTACTCGTACTACTAAACCTTGCGCTTGGCTCTTCGCCTCTTCGTGAAGTCGAACAATGATGGTACTTTGCATGTTCGGTACTACAGTGTGTGCCTCTGGCAATCTGACGCCGAATGAACTGATGCATGTCCACCGCCTGGGCGAGGGTAGGTTGCATTAGTCAAAAGGTGTATGCGAGCTTCACCTTGTCCTGCAAGCTTCTCTTCGTTCTATGAGTTGACGGGACACACCAAAAAGTAGTGCTAGTCCAAACTCCCTCCTTTCCAGTTAATATGGCTTAATACTTTTTATGGGTAAATGAGAGAGATTTATTCACATATAAGCATTCTTAGGACGATCAGCCAAGACACTGGTCACTAGGAAGTGAGGTACCCCACAAAAAAAGAAGAATTAGGAAGCGAGGTGTTTCATCAAGCCAGCTCTCGGCCACATTCAAAGTGCAGCAAGCACGGTTCACACAAAGATGCGCCGCAAGGTTTGCTGACCTGTTTACATGCTGAATAACAAAAAAGAGGAAATATTACCGAGCGCTCCTATTTGTAACAGGATATGAGCCAGAATTAAGTGAGAATTGTGGCGAGTGTTCCATGCAATCAACTTACATTATCACATGCGAGAACCCTCGAAGAGAACCAAATGTGTTGAAGATTGCTTTATCACATTTTAAAAATATAATAAGAGTCTGAGGCGGCTCCTCCATCCGGTTCCTAGTAAGTACTAGTATAGTACATACCTCTATAGACTATAGTAGTAGTACTAGTACTAGTAAACTTTGCACTTGCCTGTTCGCCTCTTCGGGAAGTCGAACAATAATTGTACTAGTATAGTGTATGCTTCTGGCAATCTGACACCGAATTAACTATTGCACGTCCACCGCCTGAGCGAGGGAGAGCTTGCATTAGTCAAAAGTTTCTCCTTGTCCTGCGAGCCACCACGCGCAAGCTTCTCCCGTCCCGCAAGCTTCTCCCCGTTCAGCAAGTTGACGGGACATGACAAAGTAATGCTAGCCCATACTGCCTCCTCTCCGATTAATATGGCTTAATTTCAAACAAGATAAATACACTGTCTGTCACTGTATATTTGTAAAAATACGGTCAGTGGAGTTCATAATATGCTCACTTCGCTCAATATATACATTTTCCGCTGTTTATATGGTCACTAGCTCACCCTGGCTGAGTATGTGTGTGCATGCACGTGTAGGTTGAGCACTTGAGCGTGACCATGTGTGTTTCGTCGTGTGCTCGGACATGCATGCATTAGGGTGTCGCGCACGTTTTTGCGTCCATGTGTACGTGTATTTGTTGCATACACGTAGGGGAGTACGTGTAGGGGCCACTAAAGGAGCAGTCAAATCACACGATAAGTTAGCGGAAGAAGCAACCATCATTTCACTCTTCAAAGGACACGTCGCATAATATAAAATGGTTGATATGGAGAGAAAAAGAAAACCACTATATATACACTAGCAGGAGCCTAAGCTACAAGCCTGCTTGCTTGGGTTGCTCTCTTCACAAGCATAGAACAATGGTGGCCACACCGCTGGTCACATATCCGGCCTGATCCTGCAGCTGGGGGAAGGGAACAATGTTCTGTGTAGACGCGGTCAACATCGGCGAGGGAGAAAATCCACAGTATGGGCTGATGCCGCGTCCCAACCGCCCTTCTCGCTACAGCCCGACGTCCCAGGTAGTCCATCTTCCTTTTGGAGCCGGCTTGCTCCACTGCCACAGCTCCCCACGTAGCTCCATCTCCATGTCGATCTTTCTCTACTTCTACTGGCTTCTACTTGTGATGAGTTTATGTCTCATGAACTAGTGCCAGTACTATTATTCTAATAACACTTATTCAACTTTGCCATTAGGGATGCTCAGCTCGATTTTAGTGGAACTGCACAAAAGCATCGTATGATCCGAGGGTGCCAGCCGTCTTTCCTTCGATAGGTTCTACCTGGCCAGGAAATTAAATCATGTTTAGGGTTTAGGGTTTAAGTCGTAGTGACCCCATCAGTAGTATTTCTTTCCTACACGCTCTCACAACTTTTGTATTTAATTGTGAAGTAAACATCAGTTATGATCTATGAATCATTGAGATGCATCAGCATGCATGTTAGTTTTCCTTTGTATTTGATGGAATGTTGTAACGGGGCAACCTTGGTGTAGGAATGAAAATGGAGTGGAAAGTTTCCATTTTTCCAGAGAAAAAATGGAAACAAAGAGAAACCAACGTTTTGTTTCATTGGATCGCGCCATCGAGCAAAACCAACCTTTAAATCATGTTTGTCTCGTTCGTGTCTCACCCACCTCCACGGCTCGGCCCCACACGGTCGCTCAGCATGCCACTCACTGCAAACCGAGTATACGATAACTTTCCCGCCTGCTTGTCAATGGATCACACCATGGAGTACTAGTATTAGAGGAAGAGATTGATGAGTTGGGGGACGACAGCTAGCTATAGCACGGACTCCCAAGAACTTTCTACATGCATGTTGTGGCCGGCTATTGCGACCTTTGAACGCGGAGCAATCGTGTGCACCAGGAAGCGGCACGGGCGACGCTCTCTCGGCTGGCGCGCCTTCAATGCGGTGCGGTGAGAGGTCGCGTCCGCTCGGCGGGCATGAATGCGGCCTTGACCGTTTGAGGCGGGAAGCAGGTGATGAAGAGTGTTCGGGTTGGTCAGGAGCGGCCGTGGCAGCGGTCCGGACGCCCGCAAACAAGAGATGATGTACGTTAATATTGCCGCGTATATAATTAACAACGTAAATAATGTACCAGTTGGACAAATATGATTGGAGATGGAGATGGAAATGGAATTTTACGTAAACACGGATATGCATGTCTATGTCTATGTGTGTGCACGACGACTCTCGCGACTTGGAAGAGGGGGCGTGTTTTTGATCGAGTTTTCTTTCTTGGTACGTTAAAAATTTGTCCGCCAGTTTTCGTTTCTTTTTTCCAGGAACGCGCGTATTCTATTTAAAATCACTGCTATGGAGAGATTTTTTTACTCCATTAAGATTTTCAAAATCCATAAATAATATTTTATAAATTAATTTCGTGTTTGGTGCATCTTTTATAGTTACTGCCCAGTTTTTATAATTACATCCCATTTATTAATTTTTAAAGCCCATTTTCCTGTTAAGCTTAATGCAGCCCTCCTAGGAAAGATTTGCAGCCCAGTGGGGCGGAGAATAACAAGTTGACCTTGCCTGGGTATTCCTCAAAAAAAATGTATAGCTGGGCTAGCCATTTTCGTCTTGAAAAAAATTAATATCTGGGCTGGATATCTGTCCTGGGCTAGACGGGCCACAGCCCGCCCAGTTAATACCCTGCTCTCCTCTTAACAACAATGAAAACATCGCCAAGAAAATCTCTGCAGGGCTCACGCCTCAAAAACATAAATTCTGCTCGAGCTGCTTGGTCCCAGCTGTCGGCCGCAGCTTGTGCAATTCTCTCGTTTATATTGACTACATAGGTTGACAATGGTGTGGGACCGTGATGTCAGGAAACCAGGAGGGAGCAAAAAAATATAGTTCTACATAATAAGGAGGCACTTGCATACGTACGGCTATGGCCCTAGTGGGTCCCTACTGTCATCTAGTCAAAATAAAGTCATCTCCTGAATCCTCATGTTCATTGACCATGTTAACAATGCTCGGCGCCACGGCGAGCGTAACAACTCGAAGGACGACGGAGAGGGCCTCGCGGGCCCTACAGATGGTCTTATACAGCGCCCGCTGCTCATTCAGGAAGCCAGGATCATCAGACACCTATGAGCACCTTCGAGAGACTGAGACGACATGAAACGGTATGGCCGCACTTGGGAGCTCTGGTTTATTTCACACTTTATTAAGATACAAGTGTAATTTACTCGTCATCGGAAACAACGAGTAAAATACAGGCATAATGAAACCGAGGGCCCGAGGTCTGTAAGTAAAACCGGCGGCTTATGCGTGTAATTTGAGAGACCAGTGTATATTTTACTAGTCGAAATCGACCAACCAAGCGCTTCGCCCGAGACCATCTGCTTTTATTTACAAGCGTCAGTTTTACAAGCGGTTTTGGTTGGAAAACAACAATCCAATCACGGCCTAAGATGATGAGTTGGTCGGAAGATCATATGGTTTCATGTCTAACCTACCCGACTTGTCGTATAGGCTATGAATGGAACATAAGACGATGAACTTCTTAAGCACGGTAACAACAGAAGAGGATGATCTTCTTAACAAGCAAATCATTGGCATTAGATCGACATGCAAAACAATAAGAAGCATTATTCTCAGGAGGCACGGTGAACAGCTCGTGATGCCGCATGCAACAACATTCCAAGCTCAACTTTGCAATCAAGCACAAGGTCTGGCATTACATAGACAATATTCAGAACAAACTCTTAAAATATCTTACGTAAGTCAACATTCATGTGACTATGCATCTCATCAGAGTAAATATTTACTTCTGAACTGAAGACAGGAATAGGAAAAAATGATCGACGTTGCTCACAGCAAAGGGCATCCCACTCAAAAATATCAAACGCATGTCTTCTGGCTAACATCAATGAGCAAAATTTGACAAGGTTTTCCAATTCCAATATATTAAAATAATGTCAACTTTTACAAGCTTTTCCCATTCAAGATATGTAATTCCTATGATTGTGGAACGGGCAGGGTTTTTCATCAGTTTGTCACCTGATAGTCCGGTGGCTCAAGGTAACGATGAATGATTAGAGAACCATTCAATGTATTATGCATGATGAAGTATTATGGATGACACGAACCATCTGAACATTTTGTGCAGTTCCACTAAAATCAAGCTGAGCATCCCTGTGGATTTCGTATTTATATGCTGCCAGAAAACAAAGACACATCAGCAGACACATGAATATTGGCCCCAGTGTCAACCCACCAATCGGTGGACTAACAAACTGAAAGTACGGTAAACAGATTACCATACCCGGATGCCCCATCATTGTTGCTTAGAGTGACATTGACAGACTTGGAGTCCTGTCCTGGCTTCTTGGTACTTGTTTGGGCACCTGTTTGCCCAGTGTTCCTCCGAACCACAAGTAAAGCAGCCATCTCTCTTTTTGTCTTTCTTCTTACCCTTCTTAATGGCCGACGCTGGCAGCACCATTCAAACATATAGTCCGGTGGCTCAAGGTGACGACGAATGATTAGAGAACCATTCGATGTATTGTGCATGATGAAGTATTATGGAGGACACAAACCATCTGGACATTTTGTGCAGTTCCACTAAAATCAAGCTTAGCATCCCTATGGATATCGTATTTATATGCTGCAAGAAAACAAAGACACAGCAGCACACACATGAATAATGGCCCCAGTGTCAACCCACCAATCGGTGGACTAACAAACTGAAAGTACGGTAAACAGATTACCATACCCAGATGCCCCATCATTATTGCTTAGAATGACATTGACAAATTTGGAGTCCTGTCCTGGCTTCATGTACTTGTTTGGGCACTTTTTGCCCAGTGCACTCCACGTGTTGTAGAGTTTCCTATGCTCTCTGCAGACTAGTCATGTCACCAGCGTCTACTAATACTCTATAAAGCTTCTCGATCATTCCTTGTGTAATGTAGCGCAAACAGTGCCTGCTTATTTCTGCAGAGTGGTAAGACCAACTGGACTCACTAATGCAGCAGTTTGCCTTAGACACATTGGCTCCTTTTGTGCAGTTCAACTAAAATCAAAGTCGGAATAAAACCGAGCTTTAATTTTGATATCCATGTAAGCAACAATAGGTATAAGGGAAACATCTACTGAGAAATAACGGTTGATGAGTTGTACTCCCAGAAGAAAAACATCTACTGATCTACCTTATCTTAATGGGAAACAAAGTAGGAGAGTAGCAATTCTCAATCAGTGTGATTCATTCATATTAACTGAGACATTATCTTAACAATTCCTTGTTTCAACATGTATAAAGAACGACAAAGCAGAAAAGTATCATTCCTAAAACAATGCGACTGATTCATTTTAACAGAGATATTATCTTAACAATACCTTGGTTATACATGTAGAAAGAACTACAAAGCAGGATAGTGCCATTTGTAAAACACTGTAACTAATATATAATAACAGAGACATTATATGAACAATACATTTCTTAAACATGTACGCCGGCCGATCCCTAACAGAAACAGTACTCCCGCCGATCCCTATCAAGTGTTGCAGTTTTGAACTAAGATTCAGTAGTTAATTCTGAGGAAAGTAGGTACTGACCTTTCAAGACCAAGATTTGAAACAACTCATGAGGAAGATCTAAAAATGGTGTGAGAGTATGAGAGTGTGTACAAATAAAGAATTTTAATTTCAATTATCGGAAAGGTTTGAGAGTATGTACAGTTTGCCCTCTAATAATTATGGTTTGTTGTGTTCGGCCTAAACTTGGTCAAACTTTACAAATATTGGCTTCAGTCAAATATAATATGCGGAGTAAATAAAAATAGAGGGCTACTACGTCCATCCGGGTTTTTAGTCCACACCATTTTTATTAATCACAGTTAATAGCTGGACAAATAAAATTACAGGGGAGCTGGAGACAAAGTTGTGAGAAGGCTTAGAAATCAATACAAAACTTATGCTCTTAGTACCAACGTCGATCCTTCTTTGAGGAAACATTTGGTTCATAGCCAATTGTGTGATAAAATTGCACCACGTGAAAGACGACTGCGTTTCCAACGCAACCAAGGTGAACTGACGAAGGATATCATCTTTGTGGGTAACAAGCAAAGAGCACTTATGGAAGACAGCTTGTTTTTCATTGAAAATCGATCATCTTCACCAGTCGACGCAACCATGAGGCGCAACCATGAGCATCGATAGGTCATCGTGGTGATGCATCATCCATTTGGCATCAAGTTTGGGTGAGGCACCTATGAAGTTCGACAAATCCTCACCGTGGTCTGTTTCTTCTCAGCAATCAAGCTCGAGGAAGGAAGAACCACGTGGCGGAGGAGACGATGGCGGAACAACAATGGCCATCCAATTTTGTGCAGTTCCACTAAAATTGAGGAAGACATGCCCGGGTATGGAGATACGCATCGCTGTTTCCAAAAATATGAAAAAGGGATATAGTGTTGTAACTTTCTTTTACAAGATTAACAACGACATCTCAATTGTCAATAAGAATTATGAAAAGTACACCAACAAACAGAAGCATGATGATTATCTTGATGGGAACTAAACCAGGATACCCAAGAAAAAAAGCATTTCTTCATTTAACCAGTGATGGTATTAGATTAGCAGCAGCAATAGGAGCATATGGACAATGACCGCACAACCACCATGTACTTTTTGTCGAAACAACATGTATACCTCCACCGGGGCATAAATCAGGACAACTTTTTGAGCGGCATTTCCTCTATAATAGTAGGTGATGTTGTACCAGCCGAAGAATCCTAGCTACTATACATGGGGAGCTGGGGAGTAGTCGCATAGAAGAAAACCCGCATGCAGCGACCTGGGGAGCTGGACCAGTACAAGAAGTTATACCTCAGGTGGGCGAGATGTCGCTTAGGCGGGCGGGCGGGATCTGCCCACACGACGCCAGCGAACAAGGGCACTGAGGACCTTCGTCCGCGCCAGCGCCGGCTCCGAGAGGACGGTGTGCATCGGCTTCCTCCATCACCGACAGCGACAACGTCAACGCTGCAACTCCTCACCTCCCGCAGAGGACAGGATTCGGCCGGATCTGTGACCACTAGTGAGTAGAGAGATAGTGTGGACACTATCATCTTATTTTGATATGGAGAGGGTGAGAGAGCGAGACGCAAGAAACTCTATCAAACAAGAGGCACGAATCTTAATTTTTAATTGTTGCGTGTGCAATGTTTCATTGGATTTTTACGTAATACAAATTTATATTTAATGTGACTAGAAATTTCGGGATAAAAATATTTCGGATCCCATCAAAATGTCGGAAATTTTATTGAATTCTTTCTTGAACGACTGGTTGAAATTATTAATCGTTGTCCTAGCTAGAAAATGGGTTGTACTTTTAACAAACTGTAAATGGGCTGTAGTAAATTCCATTAGAATTCAAAAAATGGGCTGTACATTCTTACCAATCGCAAATGGGCTATAAGTTCTTTGCCACACACTTGTGGGCCTACTAAGTTGACGCGTCCTCTAAAAAAAGAAGTTGGCACGTATAAAAGGCTTTGTCAACTTATTATAGTCAACACACGGTTCTAGCAGCAGTGGCCATTGGATGTCTATCCAACGGATGTCGTGCTTCTTCTTCAATATCGGATATTCTAGCTTCGGCCGCCCATAAAATGATTCCTCCCCCTGACATCTGGGGTACACCGTTTCGGAGGCTGGCCTGTGGGCCTACTAAGTTGACACGTACCAAGGGCTTTGTCAACTTAGTCAATATAAACGATTCTAGCTGCAGTGACCGTACGATGTCCATCCAACGACCGTAGTGCTTCTTCAACCTCTGGTCTTCTTGCTCCAGCCGCCCAAAGCACCGCCGGTCGTGCCGCCTGCTCCTGCCTCCCGTGGCGGTTGTCTTTGCCGCGGAGGCCTCACCGCCCCCTACTACTCCCACTGCTGGCCAGGCCATCCCTCCACTCACCCACACCTCCTGTTAGCATGCGGCGACGGCAGCCTCACACCGCAGCCGAACCAGTGAACCCTCGTACTCCTCTCCGTGTGGGCATCCACTGTCGCGTCTTCCCCGGCTCCGTGTCGTCCCCTTCCTAGGACTTGCCATCGTCCACCACCCTGGTGCTCTCGGCGCGGCGTGGAGAGGCTGACTGCTGGGTCCACGGCGGCCGCAAGGAAGTGCCTCCTTATTACGCGCAAAATAATTATTCCTCCACCTGACAGCAGGGACCCACCGGGCGGGCCACCGTATTTCGCGAAAAAAACGTTTCCCCCCTGACTGCTGGGACCCACCGGACGGGTTATCGTATTTCACGAAAAAAACGTCCCCCCTGCTGTCAGCTCGGACCCACCGGAAGTGCCTCCTTATTACGCACAAAAAAATGAATACTCCCGCTGCTAGTTGGGACCCACCTTGGTGGGAGGCTGACTTGTGGGCCTACTAAGTTGACGGGGACGGAGTGCTTTGTCAACTTAGTCAATATGAATGATTCTAGCTCCAGTGACCGTACGATGTCCATCCAACGGCCGTAGTGCTTCTTCAACCTCTGGTCTTCTTGCTCCAGCCACCCAAAGCAGCGCCGGTCGTGCCGCATGCTCCTGCCTCCCGTGGCCAGCTGTGCTGCCGCGGAGGCCTCACCGCCCCCTACTATTCCCACCGCTGGCCAGGCCCTGCGGCGAAGGCAGCCTCACACCACAGCCGATCCAGTGAACCCTCGAACTCCTCTCCGCGCGGGCTTCCAGTGCCGCATCTTCCCCGGCTCCGCGTCGTCCCCTTCCTAGGCCTCGCCGTCGTCACCGCCCTGGTGCTCTCGGCGCGGCGTGGTCAACATGGTCAAGGAATGACTTCCATCGAAAGAGTACTATACCTGGAGAGGCTGACAGCTGGGTCCACGGCGGCCGCAAGGAAGTGCCTCCTTATTACGCGCAAAATAATTATTCCTCCACCTGATAGCAGGGACCCACCAGACGGGCCATCGTATTTCGTGAAAAAATGTTTCCCCCCTGACTGCTGGGACCCACCAGCTACATCTTTGTTGGGGAACGTAGTAATTTCAAACTTTCCTACGCACACGCAGGATCATGGTGATGCATAGCAACGAGAGGGGAGAGTGTTGTCTACGTACCCTCGTAGACCATAAGCGGAAGCGTTTATCAACGCGGTCGATGTAGTCGTACACCTTTATGATCCGTCCCGATCAAGTACCGTACGTAAGGCACCTCCGCATTCAGCACACGTTCGACTCGATGATGTCCTCGCCTTCTCGATCCAGCAAGAGGGGCGAAGTAGTAGATGAGTTCCGTAAGCACGACCCCATGGTGACGGTGTTGGTGAAGAACAATCTCTGCAGGGCTTCGCCTAAGCACTACGAAAACTGTGACAGAGAATAAACTAGAGGGGACGGGGTTGCCGGCACACGGCTTGGTGTTTCTTGATGTGCCTTTGGTGCTAGCCCTGCCCCTCTATTTATATGTTGAGCCCTGGGGTCAAAACTTGGAGCAAAAGCCTCCTCAAAGTCGGTTTTGCACGAAGGCAAGAGTCCCACTCGGACTCGAGGACCAAATGCCACAATCCTTGGCGTCGCCCAGACGCCATGGGCCTCGTCGTCTGGCCCGGGGCGGAACACGAAGTCTCTGGCGTTTGGCCCCAGCCTCCATAAAACTCCTTTTGCACCGACTTATAGCCCCGTGGGCCTGACCCCTTGGCCTAACCATATCATCCAATATATGAATCTTTACCTCCAGATCATTCCGGAGCTCCTCGTCATGTCCGTGATCATCCGGGACTCCGAACAACATTCGGTCACCAACATACATAACTCATATAATATTATATCGTCAACGAGCATTTAAGCGTGCGGACCCTACGGGTTCGAGAACTATGTAGACATGACCGAGACACCTCTCTGGTCAATAACCAATAGCGGAACCTGGATGCCCATATTGGCTCCTACATAATCATCGAAGATCTTTATCGATCGAACCGCATAACAACATACGTTGTTCCCTTTGTCATCGGTATGTTACTTGCCCGAGATTCGACCGTCGGTATCTCAATACCTAGTTCAATCTCGTTACCGTCAAGTCTCTTTACTCGTTCTGTAATACATCATCCCGCAGCTAACTCATTAGTTACAATGCTTGCAAGGTTTATAGTGATGTGCATTACTGAGTGGGCCCAGAGATACCTCTCCGACAATCGGAGTGAAAAATCCTAATCTCGAAATACACCAACCCAACAAGTACCTTTGGAGACACCTGTAGGGCACCTTTATAATCACCCAGTTACATTGTGACATTTGGTAGCACACAAAGTGTTCCTTCGATAAACGGGAGTTGCATATTCATAGTCATAGGAACATGTATAAGTCATGAAGAAAGCAATAGCAGAATACTAAAGGATCAAGGGCTAAGCTAACGGAATGGGTCAAGTCAATCACATCATTCTCCTAATGACGTGATCTCGTTAATCAAATGACAACTCATGTCTATGGCTAGGAAACTTAACCATCTTTGATCAACGAGCTAGTCAAGTAGAGGCATACTAGTGACACTCTATTTGTCTATGTATTCACACATGTATTATGTTTCCGGTTAATACAATTCTAGCATGAATAATAAACATTTATCATGAAATAAGGAAATAAATAATAACTTTATTATTGCCTCTAGGGAATATTTCCTTCAATCTTCGCATGCAAGGAAGTGCGTCCGGGCAAAAAAAAAACGATTCGCCCCCCTGGCTGCTAGGACCCACTAGCTCCATCTTCGCACGGAAGGAAGTGCTTGACAGTCGGGACCCACCTGGTCGAAGCGTACGTAGCGTTGTCATTCTTGTCGTGAATGTTTACGTACATACTGGTCGTTGTAGAGGCGCACACGTGTCATAGTAGAGGCGCGCACGTAGCATGTACACATACGTACAGCGACCAGTGTGCAAGAAAGAAAATACGACCACGTACGTACATACGGGAGGGGTCTCGAACGCCTACTCGTGCATACGTACGGCCAGGGCTCGTGTACATGGTTGGGTCGGAACGGAGAAACTGCATCATCGTCGTGTTCATGGGGAGGCAATGGAATGCGGCGTGTTCATCGGGAGGCAATGAAACGCGTGGGAGCCAACCGGCTTGGATGGAACAGCCGATGGAAACGAGGCCTGGCGTACCGCAGAACAGAGGAAACGGCCTTGTGTTCGACCTTCCACGTTCGAGACGGGATCCTGTTCATTGGGAGGGGTGTGGCGTACCGCAAAACAGAGGAAACGGACTTGTGTTGGACCTCCTATGGTCGAAATGTGGTCCTGTTGATCGGGAGGGGTGTGGCGTACCGCAAAACAGAGGAAACAGACTTGTGTTGGAGCGCTACGGTCGAAACAGGGGTCCTGTTCATCGGGAGGGGTGTGGCGTACCGCAAAATAGAGGAAACAGACTTGTGTTGGAGCGCTACGGTCGAAACAGGGGTCCTGTTCATCGGGAGGGGTGTGGCGTACAGCAAAACGGGACTCCACGGGATACTGTTCATCTCCACCGTCGACCCCCTCCAGCCTCCACGGGCTACTGTTCATCCACCATCGACCTCCTCCAGCCTCCACCTGCGACTGTTCATCCATGGGCTCCTATTCACCCAGCCTCCACCGCGTGCTACTCCATTGGCTACTGTTCAACCAGCCCTCTCCATGGGCTCCTGTTCAACCACCCCTCCACGGGCTACTGTTCATCCAGACCTCCACCATCCCTGTTCATCCAGCCCTCCACGGGGTCGTCATGTTCATCCAGCCCCAACTGGCTCGATCGATCGAGGTCCTGTTCATCCAGAGGCAACACCACGGGGTCCTGTTCATCCACCCCCACCGGGAACTATTCATCCAAACCCCCCCCCCCCCCAGCAATGCTCACTGTTCATCCAGAGGCAGCATCGATCGGCTTCAGTTAGCAGCAGTAGCGAAGGAATCGCTCGATCAGGTTCAGTTAACAGCCATCGATCGATCGCTCGGGTTCGATGTCATGCGTAACTGCGGTAATCGCCCGGGTTCGATGAGCAAACGCCTCGCTCGGGTTCAGTTAGAGCCCAACGCCTTGCACCCTCGCGCGTGCGTGTACGAGAGAAACGCGCAAACCTCCGTGCATCGCTCGGCCCACGACCACCCACCGTAACCGGGAACTCCCTGATATTTTCCTCGCCCTCGCTTCTACCATGGTTTTTTCCGTCATGGACGGCCCAAAGAATGTCATGCTACTGCATCTCCGGCCCGCCCAGGACGAAAAGCCCATTTTCTGTCATGATTTTTTATCATATAAGTAGGAGCACACCACATCTATAATGATACCGGGTTTTCTCACAATTATCGTCATAGAAGTGTCATAAGTATGACAGGAAAAAAATTCGTTCGGCCCAAAATGTCACGAATGTGTCTTTTTTTTGTAGTGATTGGTGCTTTCACTGAGAGTTCCTCTGTGGCATCGATAGAAGGTTCGATGGCCCCATTATTCATCTACAACAATGTTGCCCTGAGGGAGGTCTTTCTCCCTGGCCAGATCTTTGTGTTTGGCGGCTCCGCACTACGGGCCAATTCGATTGGCCATCTAGAGCAGATCAACAGCTATGCCCTAGGTCACCAGATTAGTTTTGGAAATTTGGGTTATGTCACCGATATCCAAGAAGACATGATCTTCCAAGGGTTCGTGACCCCAACCTCCGCTCTGTCCTTAGATCCGGAGCGCGTCACTAGGTACAAAGACGGGATTCCCGAGCCCGCCGGACTCTCTGCGGCTATTGAGCCTAGTATGGGAGAGCCGGTGGAAGTAGTGTCATCGGCAATCTTCATGAAGCCGGACTCTTCTCCGAACACTAGCTCTGAACCCTCGGAGTCAGCATCGTGTGAGCTCGGCCAAGGGGTTTCCTTCCTGCCGTACTCCACGGACTCTCCTCCCCCTGGCCAAACCTCGCCTTTAAGCGAGGCTCTGGACTTAATGCGATCCCTCGTCATTACAGAGGGGCAACATCCGAACTACGCCCAGCCCAGACTAGGGGCAGAGAGCGGGGAATTTTACGTCCCACCCACCACCCACTTCATAGCCACTGTCGAGGAATTAACTGACATGCTCGATTACGGGTCCGAAGACATCGACGATATGGACGACGATGCCGGAGAAGAGCAGGCCCAAAACTCGCCATTTACCGGACGCTGGACGGCCACCTCTTCCTATGACGTATACATGGTGGATACACCCAAGGAGGGTAACAGCGATAACGAGAAAAATCCCATTGAGGATAAACCTCCTGAGATACAACCAAAGCGCCGACGTCAGCGCGCCGCTCTAAATCACGCTGTGGAAAAGACAGCAATACCGGCACCGGAGACAACAATACTCCGGACGATGCCGAAGACCAAGAAGACCCCGTCAAGCCAACCTCTGAACAGGACGTTCAGGAAGACGGGCAAATTAGCCCTGATGAACAGGCTGTAAACAAAGACTAAGAGGACAATAACTATCTTCCACCCTCCGAGGATGAGGTGAGCCTCGGCGACGAGGACTTCATCGTGCCTGAGGAACCCCTCGAGCAGGAGCGCGTTAAGCGTCAGCTAATAGCCACTGCATGAAGCCTGGAAAAGAAGCAGCATTAGCTTCAAGATGATCAAGATCTGCTAAACGACAGGTGGACTAATGTCCTGGCAGCCGAGGAATACGGCCTCGGGCGCCCAACCAAGAGTTACCCGAAGCGTAAGCTGCTACCTGAATTTGACAATGAGGCGCTGGAGCCCGTACCATCAGCGTGTAATGCGGGCAACCGACCACCACGTGGCCATGACAGAATGGCAACTCAAGCCGAACACCAGCCCGTATTACCTCGCCGTAAAAGTAGAGACACAACATCTCGGGGATATACGTATGACCAATGGCAGGACTTGGAAAATAGAGCAGGTCAGACCAGATCGATCTACGGATCGAGGGGACATGCCCCGACGCGCGAGGACGGCTCTCTAGCCGGGCGCGACAAGCATAACCATGTCCGGGCCGAAAACCGCAGACGGACTCCATCCGAGCTGCGTCGCACTTGGCCCGATATAGAGGCGCCACACACTCCCTCTGCTTCACTGACGAAGTAACGGAGCACGAATTCCTAGAAGGGTTTAAACCCATGAATATCAAATCATATGATGGAACAACAGATCTCGCGGTATGGATTGAGGACTTTCTTCTCCATATTCATATGGCCCGCAGTGATGATCTTCATGCCATCAAATACCTCCCGCGAAAGCTCAAGGGACCAGCTTGGCACTGGTTAAACAGCCTGCCAGAAAACTCCATTGGCAGCTGGGAGGACTTGGAGGACGCCTTCCGCGACAACTTCCAGGGTACATACGTTCGACCTCTGGATGCCGATGACTTAAGTCAGATACTTCAATAATAACCCACAAGTATATGGGATCGCAATAGTTTTCGAGGGTAGAGTATTCAACCCAAATTTATTGATTCGACACAAGGGGAACCAAAGACTATTCTCAAGTATTAGCAGTTGAGTTGTCAAATCAACCACACCTAAAAGACTTAATATCTGCAGCAAAGTATTTAGTAGCAAAGTAGTATGGAAGTAACGGTAATGGTGGCAAAAGTAACAGTAGCAGTTTTGTAGTAATCGTAACAGTGGTAGCGGAAAAGTAACTAAGCAAAGATCAATATGTGAAAACCTCGTATGCAATGGATCAATGATGGATAATTATGTCGGATGCGATTCCTCATGCAACAGTTATAACATAGGGTGACACAGAACTAGCTACAGTTCATCAATGTAATGTAGGCATGTATTCCGAATATAGTCATACGTGCTTATGGAAAAGAACCTGCATGACATCTTTTGTCCTACCCTCCCGTGGCAGCGGGGTCCTATTGGAAACTAAGGGATATTAAGGCCTCCTTTTAATAGAGTACCGGACCAAAGCATTAACACTTAGTGAATACATGAACTCCTCAAACTACGGTCATCACCGGGAGTGGTCCCGATTATTGTCACTTCGGGGTTGCCGGATCATAACACATAGTAGGTGACTATTAACTTGCAAGATAGGATCAAGAACTCACATATATTCATCAAAACATAATAGGTTCATATCTAAAATCATGGCACTCGGGCCCTAGTGACAAGTATTAAGCATAGCAAAGTCATAGCAACATCAATCTCAGAACATAATGGATACTACGGATCAAACCCTAACAAAACTAACTCGATTACATGATAAATCTCATCTAACCCATCACCGTCCAGCAAGCCTACGATGGAATTACTCACGCACGACGGTGAGCATCATGAAATTGGTGATGGAGGATGGTTGATGATGACAACGGCGAAGTATTCCCCTCTCCGGAGCCCGGAATGGACTCCAGATCAGCCCTCCCGAAAGAGATTAGGGCTTGGCTGTGGCTCTGTATCGTAATGCGTGATGAATCCTTCTCTCTGATTTTTTTCTCCCTGAATATGAATATATAGAGTAGGAGTTGACGTCGGTGGAGCCTCAGGGGGCCCACGAGGCAGGGGGCGCGCCCCAGGGGGTGGGCGCGCCCTCCACCCTCATGGACAGGGTGTGGGCCCCCTGGCGTTGATTCTTTCGCCAGTATTTTTTATTAATTCCAAAAATATTCTCCGTGAAGTTTCAGGTCATCCCGAGAACTTCTATTTCTGCACAAAAATAACACCATGGCAATTCTGCTAAAAACAGCGTCAGTTTGGGTTAGTTCCATCCAAATCATGCAAGTTAGAGTCCAAAACAAGGGCAAAAGTGTTTGGAAAAGTAGATACGATGGAGACATATCAACTCCCCCAAGTTTAAACCTTTGCTTGTCCTCAAGCAATTCAGTTGACAAACTGAAAGTGATAAAGAAAACTCTTACAAACTCTGTTTGCTCTTGTTGTTGTAAATATGTAAAGCCAACATTCAAGTTTTCAGCAAAGATTATAAACTAACCATATTCACAATAACACTTAGGTCTCATGTTTACTCATATCATTGGCATAATCAACTAGCGAGCAATAATAATAAATCTTGGATGACAACACTTTCTCAAAACAATCATAATATGATATAACAAGATGGTATCTCGCTAGCCCTTTCTGAGACCGCAAAACATAAATGCAGAGCACCTCTGAAGATCAAGGAATGAATAGAAATTGTAATTCATGGTAAAACAAATCCAGTCATAGTCATACTCAATGTAAACTAATAGTAATGCATGCAAATGACAGCGGTCCTCTCCAACTGGTGCTTTTTAATAAGAAGATGATGACTCAACCTAAAAGTAAATAGATAGGCCCTTCGCAGAGGGAAGCAGGGAGTTGTAGAGGTGCCAGAGCTCGAGTTTTGAAATAGAGATAAATAATATTTTGAGTGGTATACTTTCATTGTCAACATAACAACTGAGAGATCTCGATATCTTCCATGCTACACACATTATAGGCGGTTCCCAAGCAGAATGGTAAAGTTTATACTCCCCCACCACCAACAAGCATCAATCCATGGCTTGCCCAAAACAACGGGTGCCTCCAACTAACAACCGTCCTGGGGGAGTTTTGTTTGCAGTTATTTTGATTTGGTTTAGGCATGGGACCGGGCATCCCCATTACCGGCCATTTTCTCATGAGTTAAGAGCGGAGTCCACTCCTCGTGAGAATAAACCACCTAGCATGGAAGATACAGACAGCCCTAGTTGATACATGAGCTATTCGAGCGTACAAAACATAATTTCATTTGAAGGTTTAGAGTTTGGCACATACAAATTTACTTGGAACGGCAGGTAGATACCGCATATAGGAAGGTATGGTGGACTCATATGGAATAACTTTGGGGTTTATGGAAGTGGATGCACAAGAAGTATTCCTTCTTAGTACAAGTGAAGGCTAGAAAGAGACTGGGAAGCAACCAACTAGAGAGCGACAACAATCATGAACATATATTAAAATTAATCAACACTGAGTGCAAGCACGAGTAGGATATAAATCACCATGAACATAAATATCGTGGAGGCTATGTTGATTTTGTTTCAACTACATGTGTGAACATGTGCCAAGTCAAGCCACTCGAATCGTTCAAAGGAGGATACCACCCATCATACCACATCACAACTATTTTAATAGCATGTTGGCACGCAAGGTAAACCATTATAAACTCCTAGCAAATTAAGTATAGAATGAGCAACTATAATCTCTAATTGCCATTGCAAACAAGTTTCATTCATATAGGCTGAATCAGGAACGATGAACTAATCATATTTACAAAAACAAGATAGGTCGAGTTCATACCAGCTTCTCTCATCTCAATTAGTCCATCATATATCATCATTATTGCCTTTCACTTGCACGACCGAACGGTGTGGATGATAATAATAGTGCACGTGCATTGGACTAAGCTGGAATCTACAAGCATTTAATACAAGGGAGAAGACAAGGTAATATGGGCTCTTGGTTAAATCAACAATAATGCATATGAGAGCCACTCAACATTTTCATCATGGTCTTCTCCTCTCGACCCCCAAAGAAAAGAAAAGAAATAAAACTACTTGCACGGGAAAGCTCCCAACAAGCAAAAGAAGAACGAGAAATATTTTTGGGTTTTCTTTTAGTTACCACTAATACAGGCATGGAAAGTAAACTAGCTAAAAGCTACAACTAATTCTTTTGGTTTTTCTTAAGGTTTTTCAGACACACAAGAAGAAGGCTTAGAAAATAAAATAAACTAGCATGGATAGTACAATGAAAAAGTATGAGCACCGACAACTGGAATGAGTGTGTGAACATGAATGTAATGTCGGTGAGAAATGCGTACTCCCCCAAGCTTAGGCTTTTGGCCTAAGTTGGTCTATGGCCACGGATCGAAGCTAGCCTCTCCGGTGTACTGAGGAGGGTCCTCAGGGTGCCACTGGTTGGCTATCTCCTCCGGATCCCATTGATAAACAGATTGTCGATAAGGGTCAATTGGTGGCTCGGGCTCATGCTCTGGAACTTCTGTCAGGATCTAGTATGCATAAATGGCCTCTGGCAAGATGAGGTACGTGCCTGAAAGTATGTTAAACAAAGAGGGTGCTGGCAAGATAATAGTCTCACAGTGAGTTTTACCAATATCAAATTATACTTAAGCATCTTCTTATTTTTGACAGTAAAGTCATGTGCTACCATACTCTTATAATCTAGAAAAACAGGGGCAACAACTTTTCCTCTTTATCATAGTACCTAATAGGTATCTCAAAGTGCGCAGCAAGGCGTGAAGCAAAGATGCCTCCGAAGATGGGGCCCTTTGTACGGTTCAAACTTATACGTTTAGCAATAATAGCGCCTAAGCTGAAAGTTGTATCACGAAACAAAGCATGGCACAAAATGACTAGATCAGGGGCACTAAGATTTCCACTGTTCATGCGACCAATTAAGCATCTACTAGCAAATATTGTGAAGTAATGTAGAACAGGAAAGTGTATACTAGTAATTCTCGCATCGGAAACTTTTGTCGTTTCCCCTACAGCAATTCTATCAATAAATCCATCCACATCACTACAGTGTGGTTCCTCGATGCTGCCTACAAAGGGTATCTTGCAGACCCGACAAAAATCATGGAGTGACATCTCCTTAACCTCATCATATAAGTGAAGCTCCACTGAAGGTGGAGATTTCTTAGCATGGAAATAAAATTTTTGCACGAAAATATTAGTGAGTAGGAGATACTGTTCGCGCTGGTCGTGGAGGAAGTCGGTGAGGCCTGCATTCTCAGCCAAGTGATAAAAATCATCATAAATTCCGACGGCTCTCAAGAACGCATCACAAGGCCACTCGCATGGCCGAACCTCCGCAGTGCGAGGAAGATTGTATTTGGCCTTTTTATTCTCCTCATTCTTCTTATCCTTCGAGCTTCGGCTCGAAGAGCCCCTCAACAATCTTTTTATCATTTTCTTTCTCTGAAAAATTTCTGAAATTTTTAGTGACTCAAATAAAAGTGAGCCAAACTCAACAAGATTGATAGCAACTACTCCCACAAGTGCCTATAGGCTATATCATGCATTAAAACTACTTTGGACCATATAAATTTGACATGCAAGCTCAAGAACAGGGTCACCTTAGCAGCAAAATTTTGCAATAAATAAAGCACTAGAACAAAAACTAATTGGACCATTGGAGGAGTCACATACCAAAGAACAATCCCCCAAAACAGTTTTGTGAATGGAGCTTTGAGCAAGGAGATCGAAAATGGCAGCAAGATGAGCTAGAACACGGGTTTGAGCTATGGGAGGATTTTTTCTGGAGAAAGACAAAGTGAGTGGGTGCAGGAATTAGTGGAGTGGGTCCACGTGGGGACCACGAGGCAGGGGGCGTGTCCCAGGGGGGTGGGCGCGGCCTGCACCCTCGTGGCCAGATGGTGGGGCCCCCTGGTGTGTGCTTAGTGCCAGAGATTTTTAAATATTCTACAAAAAATCATATTTCATTTTCAGGATGTTTGGAGAATCTTTATTTTTGGGGTATGTTTTATTGCAAGGATAATTCAGAAAACAGACAAAAAATACTATTTTTGCTTTATTTATTCTAAATAATAGAAAGTAAAAGGAGGGTACAGAGAGTTGTGCTTTCTAACTTCATCCATCTCATGCTCATCAAAAGGAATCCACTAACAAGGTTGATCAAGTCTTGTTAACAAACTTTTCCCAATCGCATGAAACCAGAGAATTTTCGAATAACACTAGGTTACCTCAACGGGGATATGCACGTCCTCAATAATAAGAATATCATATTTCTTCTTGACAGTAGGAACAGGAAATTCAAAACCTCTAATAATAATCGTTGAAGTTTTTCCAATAGAACTTATACTGTGGACTTGAAGTTGTTTCCTCGAAAAGTGTACCGTATGCTCATTACCATTAACATGAAAAGTGACATTGCCTTTGTTGCAGTCAATAACAGCCCCTGCAATACTCAAAAAGGGTCTACCAAGGATAATCGACATACTATCGTCCTCGGGAATATCAAGAATAACAAAGTCCGTTAAAATATTAACGTTTGCAACCACAACAGGCACATCCTCACAAATGCCGACAGGTATAGCAGTTGATTTATTGGCCATTTGCAAAGATATTTAAGTAGGTGTCAACTTATTCAAATCAAGTCTACGATATAAAGAGAGAGGCATAACACTAAAACCGGCTCTAAGATCACATAAAGCAGTTTTAACATAGTTTCTTTTAATGGAGCATGGTATAGTTGGTACTCCTAGATCTCCTAGTTTCATACGTATTCCACCTTTAAAAGTATAATTGGCCAGCATGGTGGAAATTTCAGCTTCCGGTATCTTTCTTTTATTTGTAACAATATCTTTCATATATTTAGCATAAGAATTCATTTTAAGCATATCGATTGAACGCATACATAAAAGATAGGTCTAATCATTTCAGGAAAACGCTCAAAATCCTCATCATCCTTTTTCTTGGATGGTTTAGGAGGAAAAGGCATGGGTTTCTGAACCCATGGTTCTCTTTCTTTACCGTGCTTCCTAGCAACGAAGTCTCTCTTATCATAACGTTGATTCTTTGATTGTGGTTTATCAAGATCAACAATAGGTTCAATCTCTACATCATTGTTATCGCTAGGTTGAGCATCAACATGAACATCATCATTAACATTATCACTAGGTTCATGTTCATCACCAGATTGTGTTTCAGCATCAGAAATAGAAATATCATTGGGATTCTTAGGTGTGTTAATAGCAGGTTCACTAGAAGTATGCAAAGTCCTATCATTTTTCTTTTTGTTCTTCTTAGAAGGAGTAGGTGTATCAACATTAGTTCTTTGAGAATCTTGCTCAACTCTCTTAGGGTGGCTTTCAGGATACAAAGGTTCCTGAGTCATCCCCCCCCCCTAGTCATAACTCTAACAACATTATCCTTTTTCTTATTATTTAATTCCTTGAGCAAATCATCTTGACCCTTAAGCACTTGTTCTACCTGAGTGGTGACCATAGAAGCATGTTTACTAATAAGTTTAAGTTCACCTTTAACTCTAGACATATAATCACTCAAGTGTTCAATCATATAAGCATTACGTTTCAATTGTCTACCAACATAAGCATTGATTTTTCTTGTTTAACAATAAAATTATCAAACTCATCTAAGCATTGGCTAGCAGACTTATTACGAGGAATATCACCCTCATCAAATCTATAGAGGGAGTTTACCTTTACTACCTATGTCGGGTTGTCAAGACCATGTATTTCTTCAATAGGTGGTAAATTCTTAACATCTTCAGCTTTAATACCCTTTTCTTTCATAGACTTATTTGCCTCTTTCATATCTTCAGGACTGAGAAATAGAATACCCCTTTTCTTCGGAGTTGGCATTGGAGTTGCACTACAAAAAAATACACTTTCGTTGTCGGCGTTCTGGGAACGGGGGTCCCCAGACTTGCCTGCCTGCGGCCTGCGGCGTGGCTCAAAGGAGGCCCAGGACGGCCCATCTTCATCAACGCAAGCTCAAGACCCTCGCGAGGGGCCAAGCCTCGCGGGGCGGATGACCAGGAGCTTCCTCAGGCACGGCCTCGTCAGGCTGGCTCATGAGGAGGCGGAGAGTTCAAGGCAGGGTACCTCGCGAGGTGCCCATGACGCAAGCCATGAAGACCAAGGGCGCCAGTCGAGGCGCCAGCCCTCAGCGTCCTCCTTTCCTCTTTGGTGCAAAGGGAGCAAGCGCAGCGAGAGCATCAAGCAAAGGCATCCGTTTGATTGCAACAAGACCAAGACCAGCCCCAACGGCTAGAAGGGAGTCCTCGTGGAGCCCAAGCAGGCGTCATCACCAGAGCCTTTGGCAGGCGAGGACCAACTTTAGTTAGGATAAGTGTACCCGATGTTCCCCTTCAAAATGGCCAATTGTTGGCGCCCTTTCCGCTCAATATTTGGGAAGAGGCCCAGTGCCTTCGCCTATAAATAGGAGTAGCCACACTCAGAGCAGGGGATCGGAAAAACGAAGGGATCGAAACGATCAGCATCCAGAGAAAGACAGAGACCCGATCCTCAAACTAGAGCGACAGGACACCACCTAGCAGTTCATCACACCCACCAAGAACAGACCCTCGCGAGGCTGTTCTTCCCTATCTTATTCCTCATCAGCCCAAGAGGCAATCCACCACACCACAAACTAGAGTAGGGTATTACACCACAACGGTGTCCCGAACTAGTATAAATCTTGTGTCTCTTGTGCTGTTCTGTTTAGTAGTTTAGCTCCCTGCCATTCGGCGAGGTACGAGACGGTGGAGGGTTGGATCTCCGCGCGCACCCCAGAGTTTGAACCTCAAGGGTCTGCCGGAACCCGAAATCCGACATTTGGCGCGCCAGGTAGGGGTGCACCGGAATCTGCCTTTCGTCGCCTCGTTCTTCCCCGACCACCGCAACCATGTCTGACGCCCATCGGGCTCCGGGCCAGCGCCGAGCCGCTTCGCCTCCCATATCGCCCAGACGGCTCCGTCGTGGGCGCCTCGCTATTCCCGTCACCTGCCGTCAACGACGCCACCGCCCGGGCCGGGAACGAGCGAAGCGTCGTCAGCCCCGTCCATGAGGCGGTATGGCCGCACCGCCACGCCTTCGCTCACCCCCGCTGGTTCTTCATCACGCGCGCCGCGCGCGGCCATGGAGGCCCGAGCTGTACTCATCGCGGCTACCGAGCTCCTGCGCTACCGCCCCGTCGACGACGTCTACGAAGAATGGCTCGACCGAGTCACCGAGCTCGTCCGCGCTGCAGGAGGCGACCCCGCGCCGTCCGTCTCGCTGCACCGCACCCCGCCCCGCGCGGGCGATGAAGCTCCCGGGGCGCCTCAGCCGCCTCCTCCTCAAGACGGCGCCCTGGCCCCAAGGCGCGCGGCGCCTAGGAGGAAGCCGTTCTGCCAGGCGACGGCGCGGCAAGAGCAGAGCTGCCAAGAAGTTCCTCGCCCGCAGGAAGCTGCCCGAGCGCTTCCCGCTCCAGCACGTCAAGACCCTGCGTTGCCCCCAGCTGCGGCACAGGGAGGCCCACAAGACCAAGCTATCTACCGTCCGAGGCCCCCCACGGCCATGGCGGGCTGCCGCGCCTTCACCTCCGAGCTGCGCAGCGTCGCGTGGCCCGCCAAGTTCAAGCCAGACCTGCCTCCTCGCTACGACGGCACAGCTGACCCTACGGAGTTCCTCCAGCTCTGAGCTGGGCATCGAGGCTGCCAACGGGATGAAAAGGTCATGGCGAACTGGTTTCCCATGGCGCTCAGGGCGGAGCCCGCACTGGCTCCTGAATCTGGCCCCAGGCACGATCTCTTCCTGGGCCGAGATGCGTACCCGCTTCATCGCCAACTTCCAAGGTACTCGCGACCGGCCACCCGCCGTAAGCGACATGCGCCGAATAAAGCAGCAGCCATGGGAAACCCTGCAAAAGTACATCCAGCGCTTCAACAACGCGCTCCTCAAAATCCCCAGGGTAACAGATGAGGCCATCATCTCTGCCTTCTCCGACGGCGTGCGCGACGTCAAGATGAAGGAGGAGCTGGCGATGCATGAAGATCTGGGCACCTCCCTGGAGCTGTTCAACTTGGCGACCAAGTGCGCCCGAGGCTGAGGAGGGCGCCTCTCCTCCTCGAGCTGCTGCCGCGGATTCCGAAGAGAAGAAGTCCAAGGCCAAGGACGTGAAGCGCAAGGGGGCTGCCGTGCTCGCAGCCGAACCAGACACCAAGCAAGGCAGAGATCAGCCCGAGTCCTCCAAGGGCAACCGGTACTGCATGTAGCACGACCTTCACACTCAGAACACCAATGAATGTCAAGAGCTCCGGGCCGTGCGCGAAGGAAGGATCGGCAGATGCCCCGAGCGCAGCGACCGGGGCTACGCCGAGGAGGAGGAAGGAATGCGGGGATTTGGGAAGACCGCGGCCCGCGCCAAGGGTGGCGCGACCAACCTCGCGAGGACCACTGGCAAGACCCACCTCGCGAGGGAGGCTGGAGGGATCAGCCTCGCGAGGATCGCCCGCAGGGGAACGTAGGCCTCCCTCCGCTGCCGCCACCGCCAAGGAGAATCGAAGACCGTCATCAAGACGAGGGGGCTGGGGGCTTCCAGGAAGCGCGTGCGATCGCGCATCCCTGGCGGAGCTCAAGCCCCGGCCTCTCAGCGCATCTTCAAGCAGTTCGCCCGTGAAGTGAATGCAGTCCTCCCCAAGCTCGAGTCCACGCGCCCTCTCAGGTGGTCGGCGTGCGCCATCACGTTCAGCTCAGCGGATCAGCTCAAGTGCACAGCCACAGCCGGAGTTCTCCCGATGCTTTGTTCCCCAATCATCAGCAATGTGCTAGTCACCAAGACCCTCATCGACGGTGGAGCAGGGCTCAACGTCTGTCCGTGGAAACATTCAACAATCTTCAAGTGCCTTACGATTAACTTTCAGCCAGCAAGCCTTTCTCCGAGTCACCGACGGCTCCACGGTCCCGATCGGGCAGGTCCGCCTTCCTGTCACCTTCGGGCCTCGCGACAACTACCACACCGAGCTCATCGACTTCGACGTCGCCCACATTACTTTGCCGTACAACGCCATCCTTGGGTACCCAGCGTTGGCCAAATTCATGGCCGTAACCCACCATGGCTACAACGTCCTCAAGATGCCAGGGAGTGGCGGAGTCATCACGGTGCCCTGTGAAGGGAGAGACGCAGTGTGCTCCACAGAGCGAAGCTTTTCAGCCGCATCATTTGGAAGACCAGCACCACGACAGCAGGAGGCCTCCCGAGGCCGCACCCAAGAAGAAGAAGACATCGACCGGCCCGGCTCTTCATGAGACAGGCCCCTCAGGGTCCACATCGGGCCAGGGGGAGCCTCCTTCCATCGCATAGGAAAGCGCGCCCGGCGCCCTCCTCAGGCAGGGCTCGGGGGCTCTCCCCTGGAGGGCCGCCGACCTCGCCAAGGTCTCGAGGGAGGCGCTTGGGCACCACGATGAAGCGTGTTTGAAGCATGTTTCCTGCAAGCAGGAGCAAGACCAGAGGCGAGAACCCTCAAGAGTTCATCAGCCAAGGCCATTCAGAGCTCTGAGTCAAGGGTCATGAGGGGCAGCCGCCGCCACTGGCTGTGGCCCCCATCCAGGCGAGGATGGTGGGCTGCGCGTCTGCATCGACATACCGAGGCTCAACCGAGCCGCATCTCAAGATCGCCTGCCCTCGCGCGAGTGGGACGCTGCGAGGTCCGCCCCTGACTACGTCGCATGCCTTATGGCCTGCCAAACGCGGCTGCTGCGTACCAGCGTCTCATGAGGACCATCCTGGAGGCTCAAGAGGTCAGGCACACCGCAGCCCTGGCGGAGATGGAGATAGCCCGCGAGGAGCCGCCAGCGCCTCCGGAGCCTCCCGAGGCCCCTGGGCCTGGGGGCTCGTGAGGATCGGCTCCCGCAGCCCACCGAGTCTGCTACACCAACACCCCTTCATCCCCAACATCACCAGGTGACATCTTTAAGTTATATTTCCGGTGGGGCGCCTTGAGGTCGCATTATTCCCGTGGCGCGTGGGTCCGTCCTGCGGCATGTATCCCTTTTTTTCATGTCGTTAGCCTATCACGGTGGGCGCCCTCGGGCTGCATCATCCCCAAGCCGCTCGGGCGATCCCAGCTGACATGTATCCTTCCTACTTTTTCCTTAGGATTATGCTCTCGCTCCACCATGCTTGTTATTTGGTGCCTTTCACAGGTGGTGGAATCTTGCACGTTAAAGGGGGTGCACGAGCATCGCGACTCGTGGCTCCTACCGGCTCTCCGGCCCTCACCCTCTGGTCTTGTCCATGGCATCGCGACTGGCTTGCCCGGCGGCCGAGACCAGCCCGAGAGCCGGGACCGAGGACGTGAGTTTCGTCATCTAACCCAGCTTGCACGTTAAAGGGGGTGCCTGAGCATCGCGACTCGGGGCTCCTACCGCTCTCCGGCCCTCACCCTCTGGTCTTGTCCATGGCATCGCGACCTGGCTTGCCAGCGATGGCTAAGACCAGCCCGAGAGCCGGGACCCGAGGACGTAGAGTTGCGTCATCTAACATAGCTTGCGCGTTAAAGGGGGGTGCCTGAGCATCGCGACTCAGGGCTCCTACCGGCTCTCCGGACCTCACCCTCTGGTCTTGTCCATGGCATCACGACCTGGCTTGCCCGGCTGACAGTGAGACCAGCCCGAGCCGGGACCAAGACGTGAAACACCGGCATCTGGCTAAATTTGCAGGAACACACTCGAAGATAAGGCCCAGAGCCAGGCGCAACCCGCCTTGAGGTAGGGCCTCGTGAGTCCCGCGCTGGCTCACGGGTGCCCCAACGCACCTCGCGAGGCCTCTTGCGCCTCACCAAAGCAACTAACGGCAGGACTAACGATCGCCACGGCGAGCTCTTGTCCCTTTTGTGGTGAACCTGCAGGGTCCCTCCAAGGAGCACGGAACGACCTCACCACGCAATCTCTAGCCGGCCAAGGCACGGACCTAGCACCGCACCAGGAAGCATTGTCCTGGCCCTCGAGATAAGTCACCCTCCGGACACACTAGTCATCGCAACACCATCCCCACACTCAATGCGACCCCGTCTTAGCAACGTCGCTCTCCTTTCTCACCGAATGATGGCTGCTTGAGCGCCAAGGGGGACCCCCTGAGCATCGCGACTCAGAGGCTCTTACTGGACCTCGGGCCGCTCACCTCCTGGCCTTGACCACGGCATCGCGACCTGGCATACCAGCGACGGCTGAAGCCGCCTTGGGACTGGGACCTGACGGCGCAGAGCACCAAGCCCTCACGAGGTCTGAAAGGAAGAAAGTGAGCTAGAACGGAATGAGCATCCCGCACCGCCTCACAATAAGGATCATATTGACAAACGAAGCTACAAACATCTTACAAGCCCCCGCGGGGTACATTCTTGGCTCCTCGCAGGAACAAAAGACGCGAATCCTAAGGAGTCCTATCTAGAGGGACCACCACGGCTGCGCCATCATCAGCGATGGGCCACCCGGTCCGGAGCCAACCCCATCCAGATCAGGGCGGCGACGGCGACGAGCCTTCCTGCTCCGGGAGCGGCGCAGGCTCGGGGGCTCATAGCTGTCATCGCTCGTCTCCGGCATCGCGAAGAGCTCGGCGGAGTCGCTGGATCCTCCGGCGCCTTCGTCGCCTGAGAAGCTGTCAAGGGAGCGGACGGTCGGCCTCTATCTTACCACAGAAGGACCCCGACCACCTCTCCCGGGGCAGCACTCCAGCCGGCGACCCTCCGTGTCGAAGACCTTGAAGGACACCACCGAAGCACCATCGTACTCCAGGTGGATCTTGAGGGCGCCCCTCATCCTGCAGACCCGGGCGACCTCATCCCAGCCTCGAGTCATGAAGACCTCGCCCGGGGCAACTACCGCAACCTCTGCCCCGGTCGCGAGGGTGTCGCGCAGCCGTCTTGCCAGAGTCCGAGGGGTTCCTTCACGGACGACGGAGGCGAAGAAAGAAGGAAGACGAATCCAAGACTTAGGAGGCGCGGCGACGCCGAAGCACGAACTCCCCGGCAGGAGCTCCTGCGTGGACTCTGGGAAGACGCGACACCTTCGTGACCCGGCCGGCGTTGCCGGGCGGCGCCGCCAAGGCGCCCGGCGCCACCTCCTTCAGGCCACCAATTTGCGGCGTACAAGGGAAGAGGAAACCACGGTGGCGGCCGCGCACTGCAGGGCATGGGCGCCTCTGGCGGCGCTCCTGCCGACACCCGGAGAGCAAGCCGCTTCTTTGGGAGGAGCGGGTCAGGATCCTCTTGAGGAGCCTTTCCCTTCTCTTCCCTGGAGAACCGGCGGATCGGAGCCATGACAACCAAACGAAATGAGGAGGAGGAGAAGCAGGAGGATAGACTGGAAGGGCGCGCGCCATTCCGCACTTATAGCCGGCGGAGGCCAACCGTCGGCCTCCACGATCACCGATCATCATGACCAACTCTGCATGCAGGGACTTGTCGAATCCGGGTGGTTACCGAGGCATCATGGGGAAGCAGTGCGCACGCATCCAATCAACCGCCACGCGGCGCCCAAGGCCGCAGGCTGTTAGGGCCCGCGACGCCTCGCACTTGCCCTTTCGCCTCTCTGCACGGCCAAGTCCGGGCGCGCTGTGGGCCCGGGGGCTACTGTCGGCGTTCTGGGAACGGGGGTCCCCAGACTTGCCTGCCTGCGGCCTGCGGCGTGGCTCAAAGGAGGCCAGGGGCGGCCCATCTTCATCAACGCAAGCTCAAGACCCTCGTGAGGGCCAAGCCTCATGAGGCGGGGCGACCAGGAGCTTCCTCGAGCACGGCCTCGTCAGGTGGCTCATGAGGAGGCGGAGAGTTCAAGGCAGGGTACCTCGCGAGGTGCCCATGACGCATAAGCCATGACGACCAAAGGGCGCCCGATCGAGGCGCCGGCCTGCGCCAGCGTCCTTCTTTCCTCTTTGGTGCAAAGGGAGCAAGCGCAGGCGAGAGCATCAAGCAAAGGCATCCGTTTCGGTGCAACAAGACCAAGACCAGCCCCAATGGCTGGAATGCAGTCATCATGGAGCCCAAGCAGGCGTCATCACCAGAGCCTTTGGCGGCGAGGACCAACTTTGGTCGATAAGTGTACCCGCTGTTCCCCTTCAAAATGGCCAATTGTTGGCGCCCTTCCCGCTCAATATTTGGGAAGAGGCCCAGGGCCTTCGCCTATAAATAGGAGTAGCCACACTCAGAGCAGGGGATCGGAAAACGGAGGGATCGAAACGATCAGCATCCAGAGAAAGACAGAGACCCGATCCTCAAGCTAGAGCGACGGGACACCACCTAGCAGTTCATCACACCCACCAAGAACAGACCCTCGCGAGGCTGTTCTTCCCTGTACTGTTCCTCATCAGCCCAAGAGGCAATCCACCACACCACAAACTAGAGTAGGGTATTACACCACAAAGGTGGCCCGAACTAGTGTAAATCTTGTGTCTCTTGTGCTGTTCTGTTTAGTAGTTTAGGTCCCTGCGATTCGGCGAGGTACGAGAAGGTGGAGGGTTGGATCTCCGCGCGCACCCCAGAGTTCGAACCTCAAGGGTCTGCCGGAACCCGAAATCCGACATCCGTGATAATACGTGTTTGTCACAGTAGGTCGCGTTTTTTGTCATGCATGTACAACCATGATGATTTTATGACAGAATCAAGATAGTCATACCTGTGCTGTCGTAGAAGTGTTCCATGACATTACCAAAATTATCATCACGGAAGTGTCCACTTCCATGACGATAAATCGCGCGTCACAGAATTGCTTTCATCAAGGGTGACCGACACGTGGCATCCACCGTAACGGAACACCGTTAAGCTATCGGGTCGGGTTTTGGATCCGATAACCCGTTAACAGACCCGACCAATGGGGATTTTCCACGTGTAAAATCATCATTGGCTGGAGGAAACACGTGTCGGTTCATCATTGGGACAGATGTCATCCACTCATTGGACGTAAGGCGCCTATGATACGTCGACACGTGGCACGGCCCAACAGAGGCCCATTCCTGTGAAAAGGCCGCCCCGTTTGACTTTGTCAAAAGTTGGCGAGCCGGCCCATGGAAAGCCTGTTAACAGCCTGTTCGCATATAGCCCATTTACAGCCCGCTAACCCAAGGCCCATTACGCCCTATACGAATTAGGCCCAGTAGCGTCATCTGGGCCATCCAATATGATTCCAGCCCGTTTTCACTTCTGGCGCATGTATGGCCCATGACGTCTTTCGACCCATATGAGGCCCTATGTAACTCTTGGCCTATTAACGGCCCATGGTGAAACTGGCCCGTAATGAACAGTGTATCACTTTACACCCATTAACGGCCCATGGTGAAACTGGCCCGTAATGAACAGTGTATCACTTTATACCCATTAACGGCCCGTTATTCCGTTGGGCCGTTTCTAGCCCATGTTATCTTTCGGCCTTCTCAGAGCCCATTTGTTCTTGGGCTCATTTCCAGCATTCGTTTACTTACGGCCCGTTCTTGTCATTTTTACGCTTGTGGGCCAAATTCAGCCCGTGGTTATAGTCGGCCCGTTTGTGGTCCGTTAATACGTTGGGCGTTTTCATAGCGTCATCAATACGGCCTATTAACGATGGCACGTTATGGTCGACCATGAACGGATGATTCCAACTCTAGCCCGTTCACGGCCATAATGCGTCTGTTTGGCCCATGTTTGTGTCGATCATCTGACCCGTATAAGGCCCATTGATGATCTGACCCTTGAAGGCCCATTATTTCTACAGCCCGTAGAAGGCCCATTGTTTCTATGGTCCATAGAAGGCCCACTTGTTTCTCTGACGATGGGAGGCCCGGTGTCACTCTGATGAAAATTAGCCCATGGTTATTGTGGCCTAGTTTTTAAAAAATAGGTTATTGCAGCCACTAGCTAACCGCGGAAAAAGAACTGCAATGACTACAAGCAAACAAATAAACAAGACAACAAGGAAATAAATAAGCAAGCAACTAATGCTAGGCTATCACGGCTATTACACATATTACATCCACTGGGCATCAAAGTTCGCCACCAGTGCAAATATAGGGAACAAATCAACATATCATATACACTGGTTGTCAAAGTTGGCGACCAGCGCAAATAAACGCCGCAGCAAAACAAATCCAGAACTGAAACCACTTCAGAAGATCTCAAGAAACAATATCCTGGGTACCCATAATGTTGGCAAGATGCTTAGCAAGCTTATTAACTTTCTCTTGTTTGGCGCTTAAATCCTCCAGCACTTGCTGTTGCACCAGAAAGTATGCATCTGAATTCTGCAGGGACTTCCTCAGTCCTTCAGCTTCCTGTCGTAGCACATCTGATCGATGTCTTTCAACTTGAAGTTGAGACTCAAGAAGATGAACTGATTCAGGCAGCGAGTTCGAAGAGCTTGTGCCGGTGATCGCCAAGAACTCGAACACTACATCAAGACCGGACTTTTGGGTTCCCTCACCGCCGTCAAGATAGTTTTTATCAGCTTTCTTGGAGACCAACAGGGATGTCTCACTATCTTGAACCTTATCTCATTACTTCCTTTACCATTGGATAACGCGATCTTTGTTCTCCAATATTTTGTCCGCATTCTAAAAGAGAAACAAGCAGACACATCACTTGTTTACCATGTTGTATATGAAACTCATTTTGGTAAATGAGTTCAGTAGTAAAGTGGACAGGATAACAGCATGAAACAAACATATATCTATGTACCATGGTCACTTTATGGTCTACATCATTCTAGTTTTTATTGCCAAATCAAGATAGAGACACAGTTCAAATAATATTTGTTCAAGACAAAGCAGAATAGATAGAATAAGTGTGGGTAACTATAGAGCAATAACAACACTTGTAATGTGCATGACATGAGAACATAACTGTTTATTCAATTGAAACTGAAATCAACATAGAGCAGGTTAGAACAGCAAACCAGTTAAAGAAACAGGTTTAAAACATACCTGCTGCGCCATTGGAGTTTCAATTCCATCCTTCAAATTTGAAAATAGTTGGTATGAGTAAATACAGTAATGCAAGAGCAAAGGAGTATGAACCATAGCTACAGAACCTGACCTGAGAACAAATCTTCTTCTCCTTTAAGCGTTGAGTTGGGATTCGGAGTGGTGGTCACGATGCTTTGGGCAACTGCAGTTCCCTTACTAACTGCTCGTGTTTGGGTGCTCTGTGGTGGAGACGGTGTTGTGTCAACTGGGCTGGGTTACTATCTGCCGGGTTGGGGTTAGAAGGTGTAGCTGGTTCTCTGTCCAACTGGGTAGGGGTACAATCATGCGAGTCTGGGTTATGTGTGGTGGATCTGGTCCTTGGGCAAGTACAACCGTGGTTCTAGCTACATCAACTGGTAGCACTATCTTTTACGAAGACCGTGTTGTTACTCCCTTAGATACGCCATCACGCTCTCCAATTCAAATGGCTGATAAACAAGAAAAATAATTGAAAGTATAGACATTGTATGATAGACAGGTGCAATGGATAGTGGGGAATAAAAGAGGGCATGAAATAATTCATATTTATGTTATCTAACCAAACAGGATAGCATGACACAATTTCACATATATGATGGCTAACTAAGCAGGATAGCATGACACAATTTCACATTATGAAGGCTAACTAAAAAAGATGGAATGACATAGTTCAAAATATGAGACTATGTAAACAGGATGACATGACATAACTATCTAATGTGTTTATTAAATAGGTTGGCATGCCATAATTCACATACATTCACGGATAGAATGCCATAATTCAAAATATGATGACTGTAAACACTAAATGTGATGAGATAATACAACTATATGATGTCTTTATTAAATGGGTTGCCATGCCATAATTCAGATAGATGATGTGTATGTACTATGTAAACATGATGGCATGATATAATTAAAATATATGATTTATATAGTAAGCAAGTAAGAAAATGGCAATCCATATATGATGTAAAAACTAAGCAATGCAAGACAACATGCATGACATGGGTAATATAACCCTGCCAAGTTTGAGCATAGAACTCAGGGGGGAAATAGAACTGGTCATCAGTCTCTGAATCCTCCTCTGAGGAGCTCTCTGTAACCAGCAAGATGTCTGCTTCAGCAGGTAGCATTGTCTGCTCTGAATACCTTGTTTTCACTCCAGATACTTCCATCACTGCCTCAAATGGCTGATGCACAGGAAGAGTAGTTGAATATACAAACGTTGTTGACAAATGGAACACGTAATACAAAAAAATGATAGCATGACATAATTGACATACATGATGATTGGCTAAACAACATGGCATTGCATAATTCACATATATAATGCCTTTGCAACAAGATGGCAATGCATAATTCCCATATATGGTAATTAGACACTGAACAGGTGGCATTCACACAAAGCATGTCTCAACTAATCAAATGACATAGCAATGCGAGACACCATACGCACGATATGAGCAACATAACCCTGCCAAGTTAGAGCATACACCTCGGGGAGGAATACGACTGGTCATCTGTCTCTGAATCCTCCTCTGAGGAGCTATCCGCAACCAACGAGATATGCGCTTCGTCAGATAGCATAGTCTGCTCTGAAGACCTTGTTTTCACTCCAGAATTTGCCATCACCGTGTCAAATGGCTGATGCACATGAAGAGCAGTTGAATGTACTAACATTGTTGACAAATGTAATATGTAACGAAAAAAAGGATGGCCTGATATAATTTACATATAAGATGACTAGCTAAGCAGGATGGCATTGCAAAATTCACATATATGATGCCTGGCTAAACAAGATGGCGTTGCATAATTCACATAAACGATGAATAAACTAAGCGAGATGGCATTCGCACAAAGGATGTCTAAACTAAGCAGATGACATATTTGATGTATAAAGAAAGCAATGCAAGACACCATATGCATGATATAACCAACATCAGCATGCCAAGTTAGAGCAAAGACCTCAGGGGGTAAATAGGAGTTGTCTTCTCCTTCTGAATCCCCCTCAGAACAGATATCTTCCTCTCAATTACAATCCGAAATGCATGGAGGGGGGCTGCCTTTGCGCCTACCATGGAGCGGCGATACGCATGAAATTTTATTGCCACGCAACGCTCGTCTCTTTTGCTCTACATGTTCAACTCCATTGTTTACAATAGTTGTCATGCATAGGAATAAAACATAGTGAGATTATGTAAGGAGTGCATGCAGAAATCCAGAGTGATGGTAGCAACCTGTGGATAGAACCCAAACCAATAATAGCAGGAAGATAATGGCTTCAGTTAAAAAATACAGATAATGGCTTCTTTACTGTTTGTTTCCCGCCCAACATGAAACTCATAGTAGATACCGGAGATTAACCAGATAGTAGATAGATACTATTGATAGCGGTCCCGATATGTACCCCACAACCATTTAAAAACTCTAGTTTGACCATTAGTTTGGAGCTGACTCAGAGTCTAATCGGTGAACAGGACGATAAAGTAGCATGTAATATTAAGCGATGCATAACGTAAGCATACACGAAAGAGTGCGACCTCTCTTGCGGACCCGTGTAGTCCTCGAGGTCATCTGCTCGGTTGATGATGGTAATGTAGTTTTCATGGCTGCCGGTATGGGAAGAAGATCTGAGGCAGCGCAAGACATGCTGGAGGCCGGATCCCTCGTCTTTGGACCCTTCATCGTTGGTGCAGGTGAAATTTGGGGTGGACGACAGTAGCAGGAGCGAGACAAACCACGCAAGGTTTTCTTTGACAACTATCTGTAAGAGAAGTAATTCTGTAAGGGCTTGTTTGAATTGGAGGATTCCAACAATGCAGGGATAGGAAATAGACAGGAATAGGATAGGAATGCACGTGCAAAACAGAGAATTTAAAAACACATAATTTCTGCCAATCTGGGTGTTTGATTCACAACAATTGGAAGATCACGGGATGCAAAGAAGCATGGTGAGATTAAGTCAAACCACAAGAAAATGTACGGTTATAATGCTATTATGCTACTATCTCTTAGTCTTGTTCTTCATGAATAGGAATTTGAAAAGGAGGACAAGTGAAAATTAAAATTCCTACGTTTTTACTTTCAAGGAGACACTAAAGGAACAAATTCGTGTGCTCAGTGAACAATATATACAACATGTAGAGTAAAAAAGAGATGCAACAAGTGTACAACCTCTTTGGCGAAGCCATGTCGATCTCAGCGTGATTGGGTTGGCCGGTGAGGATGCTCCGGCTGACTTTGCTGTCGGAAGAGGGGAAGAAGATCTTAGGCGTCTGGAGATGGAGCCCGAGGTACTGCTCCACTGTGATGGAGGGTTTCGTCGTTGGAGCAGCTCCGGTGAGTTGTACGACGCCGAGGATGAAGCAGGACAAGAGAGACAACGAACAACGTTAACCTTAGTGGAATTCTAATAGCATCTCCAATACATGACGTAAAATACATAACCACAAAGTGCTAGATGTAAAATACATCAGCTGCTCATCTCTGAACTTAACTGTCAAACCGAACTTAAGCGTCGAAACTGAATTTTCTTTGTCGAAACTGAATTTTCTTTGTCGAAACTGAACGCACTAGCAAGGTGAGGCTACACGTAGGTCGACTAACCTTTTCATCTCTGGTCAATCGATTTTGCAGCCGTTGGATACGAAATCAAGGGCCCGCGGTTCATCTTCAACCTCCACCCCCATGAGCCGCCAGCCACCACCAGCCAAACAACAGCCCCCCGCCGCCCGGCGGTGATCGCCGCCCACCGCCCCGAAAACACTCCCCACCGCCGGTCCGCCGCCACCCCGGCCATCCCTCTAGGCCCCCCCGTGCCGAGCTTTTTCTCCGGCGATCCCCACGCCACCGCCCCGCCACCGCCCCCATCCTGAACCCTAAGATAGATAGTGGGGTACCTCTCCGGCGAGCCCCCCTCCCCGCTGCGGCTAGTTCTTCCTTCACCCCGTGAGCCCCCCCCCACCCAAAATCGATCGACCCAAAAGTCGATTCAGTCGATCAAGTGTAGCTAATCGGAGCAGCATCGCCAAGCAAGAGCAAGAGCGAGATCAGCTGCGCGAGCAAGAGCAATAGCAAGAGCAGACCAGGCAGGGGACCGAGAGCAAGAGCAGAGCAGCAGCGCGAGCGAGGGCTAAAGCAGCAGCAGCTCCTACTGATGTGGACGTCGCCACCGAGGGAGCGATGCCATGGAGGAAGTGGCCAGCGATGCCACCGTGGATGGAGCCACGCCGTGTCGGCTCGGGACCGAGCGCCGGTAGCATCGTGAGATCGAATCAAGAAGAAAATGTGGTGATTAGTGTACAACCTCTTTGGTGGCTCCAATTAGGCCGCAGCTTCATCCGAGGAAACGGTGATGATGATGCTCTTCTGGTGGTGCAGGTGAAGACGGCGGTGTGGGAATGGAGGTGGTCTGCGAAAAGGCGAGGGAACGTCGGGGCAGCTCCTTGGAGGTGGAGGACGGGGTGGCTGAACCGGTGGGACGATGAGATCGACGACGGATCCTCATCCGGTACGGTGGATGAGGGACGTCGAGGTGTTGTTGTGCATGACGTCATCGGGGAAGAGGCTCCGGCTGGGTGGCAGACGGAGCAGGGTGTGGGGTTTCGTCGCGGGTTTTCGCAGCCTCGGTGTAAGAATGGGTGGGCGGGTGGGATGGCAGTGGGGAACCATGGCTTAGAGACGCGCTTGTCCGGAATGTGGGGTAAGTTACAAAAGTACCCCCACCGATTTGAGGCGGTTCTTTCGGTTCAGGGGTACCATGGGCATTTCGCGTGTCGGGATTTCACAGGAGGTGGGAGTTTTCGCACACGTTGTAATTTCGTAATAGCAAGGTGCGGGTTGAGATGGAGGGAGTTGTCGGAGCACAACAAGACAAAGATATATCTTAAATATTTCGGGCTAACAAGGCGCGGGTTGAAATTTCCGGACAAGCCTAATATGTACTGTACCAAATCAATGCGCACTACAAATGTCATTCAAAACTTTGAATTCATGTTATGTTCAATTAAAATATTTCGCTACATGCATAATGCATGCAACCGACTACTCAAATGAACGTTTTAGTGCATTCCAAACGTATATACTACCGCTTCAATATGAACTAAATTTGAACTCGTTTCTCTATTTGAATAAGATCTACAATAATGATTGTTGTGAAGTCAAAGCATTTGAATTCATTTCTCTATTTTGCTAAGATCTACAATCATCATTATTTTCAAGTTAAACCATCGTTTGTGTATTATCTTCACAGCACACCACATGATTAGTCTCGAGTTACATATGAACTATGTGTACTATATGAAATCGAACTAGATTTTTTGAATCCACTTTATTTTGATTTCAAATCACATTACATTTCTAGCTCTAGCTAGATCTTCATAATCGAAACCATGTCTCATATGTATAATGTGTTTATCACATTATGTATGGTGCCCCGTCCTCTACGCCTACAAGTATTTAGATGTGAGTTGCAAACACCACACATTACCACAAATTCAAATAAAATGTGAGAATGTTTGATATATAGTATTGTTTATATTGTTCGATATTTAGTTGTAAGCTGCAAAAGCCACACATTATCACAAATTCAAATAAAATGTGAGATTGTTTGATGTATAGTATGGTTTAGATTGTTCGGCATTTAGCTATGAGTTGCAAACGCCATGCATTATCACATTATGGTATAACATGTGCACATCACATGTATCACCGCTATATTCATGCATGCAATGTTTAAAACACTATGATCTCCTATTCAAATATATGAATCCGCTTTCATATCAAATTATGATCTTTGTTAGTCTCTTACACCCACACAATCCTCTAACCTTTGTAGCTACCACTAACTTTCTCTCGTGCATGCACACGCCCGCCTCGCCCTCCCCCCTCCTCGGCATTCTATCCACGGGCACATTCATTTTTTCTTTAGGTCTTTCTCCCAGTGTCTCCACAACTCCTTTCTGACACACAACGATCGATAAACCTCTCAATCGATGCCTACCTACAACATACACACACACCTTCAATCTCATCCTTTATGTGTCCTTGCCTCGTGTCTCTCTTACGGTCAGACACACGTGTAAACTCTTGCCCTCTTTTCATCGATCTCACAACCGCACACTCCTCCCCTATCTAGCTAGTAGTTGGGCCTCTCGCACCACCTCCTAGCTCCATTCTCTCTGTCTATCCGTCTCATTGGGCCTTATTTGCCTCTAACAAATGGACGTACACCGACCGATCTCTAGCTATACATATAGCTAGCTAGGTCCTTATAACTCGTTTTACCCACACGCCAATCGATCTACCTCATTAGTTGTGTCTCTCCTTCCTCCGACAAACAACAATTGATCTACCGATCTAGTTAGGTTTGCTTACCAAACACATGGTTCCGCTTCATCATCCATGGATGCGTCCGACAGATCTATCACACACATGCACACACAGAAACACATCCCCACTCTTATTGATAACATTGCAGTTCCACCCTCAGTTTGTCTAGTAGGCCTCTCCCACCATCTTCGAGAAGCAACTCCATCACCCATCCAACACTCTACCCCTCTCCCTCCCTCTCCCTCTCTCTCTCTCCTCTCTCTCTCTGTCCCATCATATTTCCCGTCTTTCAGTTATGTATGGATGTTGACCGATCTCCCTCAAGACATAGCCGGGTCTCTCCTTCTCAACACATATACGAGTCGTTCTACCTCTATAGTTAGGCCTCTGCCTACCCCTCCCCCCACTCCCTCCCCCCACACACACCGATACATCGAGCGCTCTAGTCATGTCTCCCTGCCACACACAAACTTGACATGTGCCCTCTAACGTTCCGGTAGGCCAAACACCCTATATCTTTGACTTGCACACACACACAATTTCGATGGCTCTCTTCATCGATCTCGCACCCACCCACTTGATCCTCTCTTCGACTCTATCGATAGCTATGACCCTCCCTCTCTTCTCGTGGATTGCCCGACCCTCTATGTATGATATGGATAGGCCTCCATTTCACACACATTGCATGCAAAATTTTGTTTGAGATGTTATCGACACATATTCCCACAAATAATTCACGAAATCAACCCCCACCCCAAAACGAAAAACACACACGAACGCGGTTTGTATCTATCACACACACCCACGTAGGTGGGGGACGTGCACGAAGAGAAGAGGTGCATGCACGGCGCACGTACTCCCGTCTCTTTCCCAACCACACCCGTGCGGGTACACGGTGGAGCTGCGTTTGTCTGAAAAAGGCAGCCCACGTGGTAATTTGGCACGTGTACTAGTTGTCCACTTGGTGGAGGGAGGATCGTCTACCACGGGTGAACAAACAAATTGTGACTTGACGTGTTATGTTAAAAAAAAGAGGCAAACCATGTGGGGCCTACCTTAGAGGCAAGGCTCTATACGCTGGAGTACTTTTGATGTGTCCCATCAACTCGCAGAACGAGGAGAATCTTGCTTAGTACGCCGTCTCCCCCGCCCATGGGCGCGGTGGCTCGCAGGATGAGGTGAAGCTTGCTCCGCCTTATGCCCGCTCGCTCGCCCATGCGTGCGGTGGCTTGCAGGACGTGGAGAAAAATTTACTACTCCCTCCATTTACTCCTCGTCCCTACTACCTTGGTTATAGAGATTATATCATATTGTTTGGGATATATATGTCCTTTAGTAGATTTCAATATGAACTACTAGTACATACTCCAAACACTGATGTATATAGGCGTATTTTAGAGTGTAGATTCACTCATTTTGCTCGTATGTAGCACTCTCCCTCGCCCTCGACCCTCTCCCACATGGTGGACGTGCAACAATTCATTCGGTCTCATATAGCCGTAATGATATATCTTTACTACCATTATTGCTCGACTTCAAGAGGCGAAGAGCCAATCGCAAGGTTAATATTTTGGAGATGCCAAGCGCAAGGTTATAGGAGAACGAGTAGTAGGTGCCGCGTCATTTATAAATAATTTTTTTCTTCAGTGGCACGTACGCAATATGATAGGTTCATATGGATAGCAAAGGAAACCGCTCCACTATATACATTGTCAGGACGGGCCGGCCTACACGGTTGCTTGCTGGGGTTGCTCTCTTCACACTCTCTCGCATAAAACGACTGTGGCCACATCTCTAACATCCCGGCGGATCACGTCCGCTTGGGGAAGGGGTCGATGCTTAGTGTAGATGCGGTGGCCGTCGCCGATGGCGAAAACCCACTGTCGGCACGTCGATCAGGGTCCCCGCCGTTCTCTCTCACAAAGCTGGTGAGGTTGCCTTAGTCCCTTGCTCACTGCCGCGACATGGGCAGTTGCCGCCTCCGCCGCCCTCCTCAAGGTTGAGCTATGTCCCTCGGGTACAACTCCCTTTACAGACCGCTTGCACCATCGCTTCCAGCTGCCCACATCACTCCACTGTGGATATTTCTCTACTTCTTTGCCCGCACATACCTCTCTTGGCTTCTCGTCTTGTATTTGTGATGAGTTTATGTCTCATCAACTAGTCCCAATAATCTTATTCCAATCACGCTTCTTCAATTTCTTTGCCACAAGGATGCTCATCTCGATTTTGGTGAAACTGCACAAAATGATCCGATGGTCAAAAGGTTGCAAACTTCATTTATTAGGAAGCTCGAACGTTGCCAGAAAATTGAAGCCTGGTCAGGGTTCACGGTTGAAGGGCTAGGGACTGCATGGATCGTTTTTTTATTTAGCTGCCTCTATTCCAAAAACAGTGTCAACTTTAGTAGTAGTACAACTTTGTACTAAAGTTTGCACAAAGTTGAGACACTTATTTGGGAACGAAGGGAGTACATATTTGCTATGATCTGTCAATCATTGAGATGCAATAGCATGCATGTTAGTCTCCTTTGTATTTGATGAAATGTTGCAACGGGCAACCTTGGACGCAAGATACATGTAACAGAAGCTGGAAGCTACATAGCATTGTACAAATTTATCTCGCTGATAAATTATAGTACGTACTATACTAGTATTTCCTCCGTTCCTAAATATAAGTCTTTGTGGAGATTTCACCATGAACCACATGCGGATGTATATAGATGCATTTTAAGTGTAGATTCATTCATTTTGTTCCGTATGTAGTGGAATATCTACAAAGACTTATCTACTATTAATAGCTAGCCCCCACTACTAGGAATTCCCTATCCTCTCCTTGAGCCACATCATCAAAATTGATGTAGCCGTTAGATGAAGTAAATCAGTCCATAATAGCCGTCTGATCTAGACGTTGAGAAGCTCCGCACTAAGCCACATGCAAGCAAGCAGAAATACCATGGCACATGCATCTGAGTGGGTTTTAAATCACATCAACATGTCTGCATGCAAGCATGCACCGGTAGCATGCATGTAAGTGAGCTTTTAAGTCCCATTAACATGTCAAAAAGAAAAATATAATCCCATTATGCAGTAGGAGTTGGCTGATCTTTTTTCCTTACGTGGGATGGTCTAAATGATGATGGGAGTTTATTTAGTTTGGCTACCACATTTGTCATGCGGTTATAGAGTTTTTTTAGTTCTATGAAATCGATAATTTTGCGTAGAGAGATATACCGCTGTTCCGCGGCAACGCGCGGGGACTCATCTAGTAATATTTAGGAACGGAGGGAGTACTATGTAAAGAGTTAGGTGTCGCACGGTGATAGTGTGAGGTGGGCCATGTAATCACTGAGCCTGCGTGTTTTCACTTGCTCTTGCGCCTCCATTTGTAAGAATGGAGAAAATTGTAATCTAGTAGTACTACCTCCTTTCGCCGAAAGCGTGGGACATCCAGCAGTCCTACCACCTCAGTAATAAAGATCAATGAGCCGTCAAATCACATAGACCCAGCAATAAGTTGGGACGGACGAAGCAACCATCACTCTTGTGCCAGTGAGAGGTCGCGTCCGCTCTGCCCGGGCATGAATGCGGCACCGATTCTTTGGAGCGGCGCTGACCTTTTCGGGCGGGAAGCGCGCACGGGCGATGGAGGGGCTTTGGGTGGGCCAAGCTGGTCAGGAGCGGGCGTGGCAGCTGTCCGCATGTACCTACCGGACACGCCCGGAAACGAGAGGATGCACCGACTCTCGCGGCTAAAATCGTACACTACACAACATCTCTCTGTAGGAGTAGGTCGATCTGTCGCTCTCTCTAACACACACATGTTGTTAAACACACACACACACACACACGCACGCACACGCACGCACCTTGGTCCCGTTGCACCTTCTAACATGACTTACTACACCTAGACGGAGGGAGTAGTAAGTATATGAGATACGGTGGCACACTGACTTAAGTCGAATACAAGCCCAAAATCTGTGTGCATGTTATAATAAGGATTCACTTAAAAGCGATGCAAAAGCGTGAGCAACGGAGGGATCAATTGGACGGTGTTCCCGAGTAGTAGCGTAGATGTGTGACGTAAGATACATCATTGGCGCTTTTAATTTTTTCTTATTAATTTGTTTGTTTCACCCTCGACTGGTGGGACCCAGCATTACTACGTTGAGAGAGGTAAGGTGACTAAGGCTGCATTATTTCTGCACCACCGTGGATAGTCTTACCACCAAAGCCACATGACACGATTATGATTGAAATCCCAATGACTCCCACACACACAAAAAAAACACGGCATGCTTGTCACACGAATGCAGGAATGTATAAAGGTTATTTCCTCTCGTTGAACATAACGGGAGGGTTGTGTAACTAGTTAGCCTGTTCGCTCATCAAACTTGAGGTCTCGGGTTCGATAACTACACTTGAGCATAATTTGTTCCAGGAGGATTCTTTGACTGGTCAAAATGTTTTCTAGGGTTTGCACGCTTCACACTCTCTCTCCAGTATATATATACACGCTGGAGCCTCGGCGCTTGTAGTTGCTCTCTTCACACTCTCTCGCCCTCTCCCGCTGGAGCCTTAGCGCTTGTAGTTGCTATCTTCACACTCTCTCGCCCTCCCCCGCTGGAGCCTCAGCGCTTGTAGTTGCTCTCTTCACACTCTCTCGCCCTCTCCAGATCTAAACAAGACTTCATTGGCCTCTCTCTCTCCTCACTGCTGCTCAAAGAGCCGGCAGGATCCGTCCGCCGGGAAGGGAAGGAGGCTTAACGCTGTCGCCGTCGGCGAGGGACTACCGGCGCTGCTGTTCACTTTCCACCCGGCGGCGGCGCGGGAGGGCCTCCGACCCCTTCTTGTTCGCCGTCGTCCCATCGCCCACCGAACCACGCCCCAAGAACCTTAAGGTATAATTTACTTACTCCATATGCATTGCTCTAGCTGCATGTATACCATGAATCTAGGACATGGTTCAAAGAGGAAAGGAGTGGGGGAAAGTAGTGGGAAAAGTTGTATATAGCATGAATCTAGGACGTGGTTCAAAGAGCAAATGAAGGGGGAAAGTTGTATAGCATGAATCTAGGACGTGGTTCAAAGAGGAAAGGAATGGGGGAAAGTAGTGGGGAAAGTTGTATCGCATAAATCTAGGACGTGGTTCAAATAGGAAAGGAAGGGGCGAAAGTACTAGTTCAAAAAGGAAAGGAAGGGACAAGGCTGTAGAGTTTGAGCAGACTAGATTTGTTGCGCTCACGTAGGAAAGGTGTCTCAAGATAACAAAACTGGGACCAACACAAATATGCTCCTTGGTTGTTTGTTCTTTGTTGCAACAGACTGTGCATGACCACAATACATCGGTAGATGCACATGGTGCTGGTGCGTCCACTGTCCCGTGCAACTCATTAGTTGTTGTTAATCTAAGGCCCTGTTTGGTTAAAAACTCCCTAGTCCCTACCTGCTTGGTTCCAGGGACTAAACATGGACTAGAGGTTATTAAATGACATGCTAAAAGACCATGTTACCCTAGTAATGAACTAATAGAGACAAGGTGCGATGCGTGGCAAGGGCAACTGTTGGAAAAAGTCCCAAAAGACTCCTCGGGGTCTTCTTTCTTTAGTCCCAAATGCCCACTTTTAGTCCCTAAAAGTCCCTCCTGCTTGGTTTAGATGGGACTGACACGGAGTTTTCTTAGTCCCTACACCAAAATGTCCACGTAAACAAACACCCTCTAATAATGCCTGGAAAATTGATGCAATGCCACAGTTAAAAAAATTACATGTTTAACGTAATTTTATTGTTAATATAATCTCTATGTTAATATTAATCAATGCCACCGTTTGAGAAATGCTACTGTCTTTGCTTTCTTTCCCATTTAGATAAGGTAGATGCTTCTTTTTGTTGTCTTCATGTCATCCACCATTATTGACCACTAATTGTTTCCTTTGCACCTCTGTGTAAAAGGGTTATCTACTTCACCTTGTTGCCATTGTGACCTTTTTTGCCTTGCACAAAACACTTTTGTTTTAGGAGTGTTTTGTGCAGTTCAACCAAAATGTCACAATGACAACGTTAACTTGATTGCTTGATCTTAGTGGAACTGCACAAGAGGAGATCTTACTTCCTATCTGTTAAAGCTAATTTGGTTCAGATCTTCTTCTTGTGAGTTGTTTGAATTCCGCATCATGAGAGGTCAAGATTACTAGCCTTATTTCACATGATTCTGCAGTGTGCTTTCATATGTTGTGCTACTTGTACGATAATGTTGCTTGATTTTAGTGAACTACACAAATGGAGACAAGACTTCCAATCAGATGTGCACCGTAATATCCCATTGAGGTAAGATAAGGATATTTCACAACTGATGTCCTCAGTATTTTGCCACTTCCATCGAGAAAATTAAGTTTAGTACTATACTTGTGCTCCCTAATTGACATGCCAAATCTTACATTGAAGGCGAAGCTTGTCTCATTATTGAACCAAGTGATGAAGGGGAAGAACAAGCGCAAGAAAAACAAAAATCAACTCCCGATGCTGTAATGAAGCACTGGAACTGTGATGACACAAGTAGTGATATAGTTTTGCATCTTAATTTATTGCTATGGCTGGAATGAGCAATTGTTTTGCCACTGATTTGATGCCACTCTTAATGTAATATGTAATTATCTCTACTTGTGCAAACAGGGATCTTCTTTGAAGATACCATATATTTTAGTGGAACTGCACAAGAAGATGTTGGAAACATTAAACTAATCGAGGAGTATATAGTAAGCATGGCCACCACCGTGAGATAGCAACAGATGGTTCCCGAGAAGTGCTTCATCTGTATGCTCTACACAATAAGCCTCGACAAAGGTTGGTACTCGCCACCGATTTCATCCATATGATTGAGCTTTGTCATCTTTATTGGTGTTGTGCTACTCTTGTTTAGATACTATCGTGAAAAATGGTATTGTCCTTGAGAAGTGCTTCATCATGCTGTTTTAAATATTTCCTTTCCTTTTTTCGAGCAAGCAGGATGCTAGCATTTAGTAGTCCTCTTGTCTTTTGCACAACAGGATCATCTTCCTCTGAAGAAGAATATGGAGTACGTGAAGTGACTAGTTCTGATTATGCCAGGATGAAGAAGCCCTGTCTATCTTCTCATCAGAAGGAGCAGTTGAAGGATGGTTACATTACTCCCCAAAAGACCAAACTAACTTCAGCTCAGAAGGACTAACAAATGTCCATTTTTTGCTGTGATGCGCGAGTACAACGTTGTTCTAGGATTCTTTCTGGTGAGTTCCATTTTTATAAAAGTGTGCTCTACATGGACCATGTATGTGCCTGTTGAAACTGTCAATTCATAGTACAGTCTGCTTTATACTAATCACTTTTTTTATTTGTGCAAACATGGGTGCTCAGCTTGATTTCAATGAGAACTGCACAAAATGTTCATGAATACATTGGATCATTCATTTCCACCACAAGAAAGGAGGTGCCGATAAGTTTAAGGCATTGCAACATATAAGGGCGAAATCACACAAGCTACGCGCGAATTTGGTTGATTTTGGTGGAACTGCACAAAAAGAACAGCTGGTTTATTTAGCACGAGGTGCCATGTCAATGTCCGAGCTGATGGAAAACCCTGCCCATTCCACAATCGTAGGCATTTGATATTTTGGAATGGGACAACCTTGTCAAATTTAGCTCATTGATTTTAGCAAGACATGCGTTTGATATTTTCGAATGGGACACCCTTTCTTTTGTCGACATCGATCAATTTTTCTTTATTCTTTAGTTGTGAAGTAAATATTGCCTCCGACATGTGAGTCAGCCGAGATGCATAATCATCGATTGTTTTGAATGTTCTATATGAATTGCCCGTGCCCGTGTGTTTGATTGCAATGTACTGAAATGCTAAAAGCTGCTCAAACTCTTTGTACTCATACATTTCCTTTTTACTTCGCACATTGTGAAAGTGCATACTTTTTGTATAAGATTGGTCAAAGTAGAGATACTTTGACTGCAGACAAAACTTGTATGCAGACTCGAAAGGACCGGAAGGAGTACATGTGAAACTGCTGCAAACGAGGTGATCACCCTAGGAATAATGCTAGTACGTATTGTTTTGCATGTTCATCTAATGCCAGTGATACAGGAATTTGAACTAATCGAAATAAATTCATTCATACACGGTCGGATTTCATATAAACATGTCGGATTTCATTACATTTCATACATTCTACAACTAAAAAGGGTGCGCCGAGGTATAAATAATTAACCGGTTACCCACACATGTGTCCGCCAGGCGAGCGAAGCTTGATGATTTAACTGCCAGTGCGGTTGTAATGGCGACATGTGGCCTATTGGGCCCACGTGTCAATCAGCCAACTGCACCAGCAGTTAAGTAGAAGCAGCGTTCTTCTCCAGCGCAGCTCTCCGACTCCACGTCGCCGCCAAGAAGCTAACCGACCGTCAATGGTCAACCCGCCTAGCTTGGCTTCAACCGGAGGGTAGCAGCGGTGGCCTTACTTGGACCCGAGCAGCGGCGACCTACCGTGTTCTACTCTTCCTCGTTTTACGTAGCCATGCGGCCTCGTTAGCGGCGGGGTGGGGCCTCGGTGGAGCAGCGATGTCCTGCCTCTCGTTGCCGTGGCGGCACCTCGGCCAGAAGCGGTGGAAATCCCCCACGTTGCTAGCGAGGTGGGGCCTCGCTGAGACGGCGATGTCCTCTCGCCTCATTGTTGGCGGGGCGGGCCTCGCGAGCCGGCGATGTCCTCTACCTCGTTGTTGGCGGCCTGGGCCTCGGCGGAAGCGAGGCCTCGTCGACGCCAGTGAGCGAGGGACTCGTCGAGCCGACATTGTCCTCTGCCTCGTCCTCGGTCTTGCCAAACAGCGCCTCGCCCGCTTCGCCGCCCTCTTTGCTAGCCTCTTTGTAGGCGGCCGCAGCCTCTCGCCACACTGCATGTGGTACCGCCCAGCCGAGGCGGCCCTTGCGGCGGAGCGGTACAAGTCGAGCAGCGCCTCCTGCTCCGCCCGCTCCGCGGCGATCTGCTCCTCCGCCTGCAGGTGCTCCTGGAGGAGATGGTGGTTGTAGGCGGCGTAGGCCTGCACCTCCCGGAAGTGATCCTCACGCATCTGCCTCACCCTGTCCATATATTGGGCACGGGCCTCGCCGATGGTCATGGTGCAATGCACCGGACAGGATGGCGCGGAGGAGGGGGTTGGCGCCGGATCGTCGACTACCATGTTCTCCACTGGGACTTCGTCGTCCTCCGGCTGCCTGCCGGCCAGCCAGTCGGCAGCAATGGCTGCCATCTCCTTGTGGTCCGTCGTCCGCCTGTTCCGAAGAGCGCTGGAGCGTGAGGAAGCCATGCTGGGCAGTAGTGGTGTGACAGGAGAAAGGGAACGGATGCGGATGACTACGGCTATGGCCGACGCAGAAGTTTATATAGAAATGGTGGGCGGGCGGAGGGACAGACGTGTGGCGCCGGAGTAGCCACCTCGGCAACCGCGTATCATTAATGTGGGCAGCAGATGGACGGACGGACGACACTTGTGTCGTTTGAAGGCGGAGCAATCGTCTGCACCGGGAAGCGGGGCGGGCGGCGCTGACTGTTTCGGGCGGAAAGCGCGCGCGGGCGAGGAGATGACTTTACTTGGAGAGGATGACAATGGGGACCCACCAAGTCCATAGCCTCACATACGCAAGTGCCTCCTTATTATATATATATATAACTATAATTTATTTTGCTTCCTCCTAGTTTCCTGACATCACGGTCCCACACAATTGTCAACTTATGTAGTAGTCAATAAACGAGAGAATTGCACAAGAAGCGGCCGACAGCTGGGACCAAGCAGCTTGAGTAGTATTTGTGTTTTTGAGGTGTGAGCACTACAGAGTTTTTCGATGTTTAACCTAGATATTAATTTTTCTCCTCTGAACAACAACGAAAACATCGCTGCAGGTATTAACTGGGCGGGCTGTGGCCCGTCTAGCCCAGTCCAGATATCCAGCCCACATATTAATTTTTTTCAAGCTGAAAATGGCTAGCCCATCTATACTTTTTTAGGAATACCCAGGCAAGGTCAAGTTGTTATTCTCCTTGCCCATTGGCTGCAAATCTTTCCTAGGAGGGATGCATTAGGCTTAACAAGAAAATGGGCTTTAAGAAATAATAAATGGGATGTAATTATAAAAAGCTGGGCGATAATTATAAAAATGCACCAAACACGTGATTACTTTATAAAATATTATTTTTGGATATTGAAATTTTTAATTTCATTAATTATTCTTGACGCAATGTTTAGTTGGATTTTTACGTAATATAAATTTATATTGAAATTGTGTTTAATCGACTAGAAATTTGGGATAAAAATATTTGGATCCCATCAAAATGTGGGAAATTTTATTGAATTCTGTTTTGAGCAGTTTGGTTGAAATGGGCTGTACTGTTAACGAACTGTAAATGGGTTGTAGTAAATTCCATTAGAATTCAAAAATGGGCTACACATTCTTACAAATCTCAAATGGGCTATACTAAGTTGACGCGTCCCCTAAAAAAATAGAGTTGACGCGTATGCAAGGCTTTGTCAACTTATAGTCAACACATGGTTCTAGCAGCAGTGGCCGTTGGATGTCCATCCAACGGATGCCATGCTTATTTTTCAATCTCGGATATACTAGCTTCACCCGCCCAAAAAATGATTCCTCCCCCTGACATCTGGGGCGCACCGTTTCGGAAGCTGACCTGTGGGCCTACTAAGTTAACGTACCAAGGGCTTTGTCAACTTAGTCAATATAAACGATTCTAGCTGCGGTGACCGTCGATGTCCATCCAACGGCCGTCGTGCTTCTTCAACCTCTGGTCTTCTTGCTCCGGCCGCCCAAAGCAGCGCCGTCGTGCCGCCTTTGCTCCTGCCTCCCATGGCGGTTGTGCTGCCATGAGGCCTCACCGCCCCCTACTACTGCCACTGCTGGCCAGGCCATCCCTCCACTCACCCACACCCCCTGTTATTCTGCGGGGACGGCAGCGCAGCCGAACCAGTGAACCCTCGTACTCCTCTCTGCGTGTGCATCCACTGCCGCGTCTTCCCCGGCTCCATGTCGTCCCCTTCCTAGGCCTCGCCGTCGTCCATCGCCCTGGTGTTCTCGGTGCGGCGTGGTCAACGTGGTTAAGGAACGACTTCCATCAGACGTGGACTGTACGTGGAGAGGCTGACAGCTGGGTCCACGGCAGCCGCAAGGAAGTGCCTCCTTATTACGCGCAAAATAATTATTCCTCCACCTGACGGCGGGGACCCACCGGACGGGCCACCGTATTTTGCAAAAAAATGATTTGCCCCATTCTTTGGGACCCACGAGCTACATCTTCGCATGCAAGGAAGTGCGTCCGGAAAAAACGATTCGCCCCCCTGACTGCTGGGACCCACCAGCTACATCTTCGAACGCAAGGAAGTGTGTCCAAAAAAACGATTCGCCCCCGACTGCTGGGACCCACCAGCTACACCTTCGCACGCAAGGAATTGCGTCCGCAAAAAAAGCGATTAAGCCCCGACCGCTGCTGGGACCCGGCAGCTACACCTTTCGCACGCAAGGAAGTGCGTCCGCAAAAAACGATTCGCCCCACCGCTGGGACCCAGCAGCTACACCTTCGCACGCAAGGAAGTACGTCCAGGCAAAAAAACAAAACGATTCACCCCCTGACTGCTGGGACCCACCAACTACATCTTCGCAGGCTAGGAAGTGCCTGACAGTCAGGACCCACCTGGTCGAAGCGTACGTAGTGTTGTCATTCTGGTCGCGAACGTGTACGTACATATTGGTCGATGTAGAGGCATGCACGTGTCATAGTAGAGGCGCGCACGTGTCGTAGTAGAGGCGCGCACGTAGCATGTACACGTACGTACATCGGCCAGGGTGCAAGAAAGAAAATACGGCCACGTATGTGTACATACGGTCGGGGTCTCGAACGCCTACTACTGCGCGCTCACGCACGTCTGGCGGCGGCTCGTTGACATGGCTGGGTCGGAACGGAGAAACAGCATCGTCGTCGTGTTCATGGGGAGGCAACGAAATGCGTCGTGTTCATGGGGAGGCAACGAAATGCGATGAGTTCATCGGGAGGCAATGGAACGCATGGGAGCCAACCGGCAGGGTCAGAACGGAATGCGTGGTCGTGTTCATCGGATGGGCTTGGACGGAACAGGCGATGGAAATGAGGCCTGGCGTCTGCATGAAACGCAGAGAAAGCGACCTTGTGTTCGACCGCCACGTTCAAAACGGGATCCCTGTTCGCCGGGAGGGGTCTCGCGTCGCATAAAGCAGACAAACGGACCTCCTACGGTCAAAATGGGGGTCCTGTTGATTGGGAGGGGTGTGGCATACCGCCAAACGGACGAAAGGGACCTCCTACGGTCGAAACGGGGGTCCTGATGATCGGGAGGGGTGTTGCGTACCACAAAACGGACGAAACGGACCTCCTACGGTCAAAACGGGGGTCCTGTTCATCGGGAGGGGGTGTGGCGTACCGCAAAACCGGACTCCACGGGATACTGTTCATCTCCACCGTCGACCTCCTCCAGCCTCCACGGGCTACCGTCGACCTCCTCCAGCTTCCACGGGCTCTTGTTCATCCAGCCTCCACCGCGTGCTACTCCAATCGCTCTTGTTCAACCACCCTCCACGGGCACCCGTCCACCGCTTCTGTTCATCCGGCCCTCCACACCACGGGGTCTGTTCAACCACCCCTCCACGGGCACCCCTCCACCGCTTCATCGCTCATCCAACCCTCCACCACACCACGGGTCATGTTCATCCAGGCAACGCCTACCGCTCACATCGCTCATCCAACCCCCGCAATGCTCACCGCTCATCCCGAGAGGGCAGCATCGATCGGCTTCCGATTAGCAGCGATGGCGAAGAATCGCTCAATCGGGTTTAGTTAACAGCCATCGATCGATCGCTCGGGTTCAGTAACGCGTAGCCTGCAGTGCAATCGCTCGGGTTCAGTTAGAGCCAACGCCTTGCACACACACGCGTACGTGTAAGAGAGAAACGTGCATCGCTCGGTCCCCAACCTCCCACCATAACCGGGAACTCCCCAAAATTGTCCTCGCCCTCGCTTCTACCACGGTTTTTTCCGTCATGGACGGCCCAAAGAATGTCATGCAGCTGTGTCTCTGGCCCCGCCCAGGACGAAAAACCCATTTTCTGTCATGATTTTTTGTCATAGGAGTAGGAGCCCACCACATCTATGATGATACCGGGTTTTGTCACAATTATCGTCATAGAAGTGTCATATGTATGACAGAAAAAATTCGTTGGGCCCAAAATGTCACGGATGTGTCTTTTTTTTGTAGTGTTGGTTCAGGAAGTGTCCAATCATTATCATTAATCAATATATTATTCAATACCAATTCAGCTTTCTCAACAGTTCTTTCCCTGAAAACACAACCAGCACAACTATCCAGGTGGTCTCTGGAAGCATCGATTAGTCCATTATAAAAGATATCAAGTATTTCATTTTTCTTGAGAGGATGATCAGGCAAAGCATTAAGTAATTGGAGAAGCCTCCCCAAGCTTGTGGGAGGCAGCCTGTCGGTGTGGAACGACACCTATGGGATCACAAGAATCCCTACCTACGGTTCTTGAGGCGCGAGGTTGCAAAGAGAGCAGGGCTAGCAGACAACACAAGGATCGTTTACCCTGGTTCGGGCCGCGAGGATGTGTAAAACCCTAGTCCTGCTTTGGTGGGTGTATTTCTGAGAGTTCTTGAGCTCTCGAACTAGCTGTGGTCAGTGCGTGGTTCGAAAGAGCCGAATCCTTCTCCTGGTCGCCTCGGGCCTCCTTTTATAGGAAAAAGAGGTTGCCACAGTGGCACACATGAGGTGGAAAGGTCTACAGTGGCGCGAGGTTATCCCTCATATTACAGGACAAGGTGCATTTAATGCATCGCTTAGGTGTCCTCTTGCTTTATCAGGGACGAGGGTGAGGCCCATCCCGTTCGTCGACGCTTCTCCTTGCTTCGACACGCGCCTCGGCCAGGGATGCGTGCGGTGCCATGTAGGCAGGCAGGCAGCTGAGTTGGCGCGGTGGTGGAGCCGTCACGAAGATCTGCATGCTGCCATGTAGGCGCTTGATGAGTTGTCCTGGGAGCCGCATGTTGCCACGCAGGTGCCCGCCCAGCTGGTTGGGCTGGCAGCTGCATGTGAATGGCGGTGGAAGCTTGGTTCACGTCCTTGGCGAGGGTCTTGTCGGGTGGCCCGGCAAGGGTCTTGCAGTGGCGTGCTGTCGTCCCTGGCAAGGATCTTGCCGAGGGTCTGGTGGCTCTCCTCTACAAGGATCTTGCCGAGAACCGTCGTCTTCTAATCCTCATCTAATCTTGAATATGTCTTCACAAAGATCTGCATGCCACCACAGAGGTGCCTTTCTGAGCCCTGGCCCCACGCTAACGATGGCGCTGGGGGCCGTGGGATCAAGGGTGGCTCGCTCTGTTGGTGCGGGGCGAGTTGTCCCGGGAAGGGTCTTGTCGGGGCTGCTGAGGCCGCCCGGCAAGGGTCTTGCCGGGGGAACCTGCTTCGTCCCTCTGCTCTTTGTGGTCTTGGCCTTGGCGTTTCTTTGGTTGTCTTGGGCTTCGGTCTTACCTTGGCTCACCCCCCTCGTTCTGCTCGGTGTGGCCGTGGGCGCGGCTCTGACTGCCCGTGCACAGGAGAAGGGGTACAAAAATGCGCCCCTATTTTTGCACACCGACAGGAGCCCCCGGGCCTGGGCCACACATAAGCACGACACGTTGTTGGGCCAGGCCAAAAACGGTGCGTGGGCAAGTGTGGCGGTTTTTACTGTGGTAAGATTCTTTGCGCGCTCCGCCTCCCACGATCCGCGCACGCGGCGTGGCGTGGAGGGGTGTGCGTGACGTGGGCGGCATGCGTGGGGCGGTTTCCTCACACATGCATCACGTCGTAGTAAATGGGTTGCGCGTCCCGCAGCTTCCCCATAAAAAGGTATAACCGCGGGCGCACTATTCCTTTTACCCTCCGCGCAACCCCAATCTCGGAGACCTCTGCCTGCCTTCCTCTTCTTCCCCAAGCTTTCTCCCCGCTCGCCGTCGTTGCGCCCCTCGCCGCCCTCGGTCCTGCCCTTCTCCCCCAGCCGCCATGGCGCCAAAATCCACCAAGGGCAAGGGAGTGGCCAAGGACGCCGGAGCTGCCGGAGAGTGCGCTTGCGGTGCAGTGGACACAGTCCGCCGTCTTTCCCTCGACGGTCGACGTGTTCGAGCTTCGGGACTACTTCAGGCCCCTATGGGGAGTGAAGACGGGGGGGGGGGGGATTCGGGGCATCCATCCATGCGTGTCATCCCTGCTGACTGCGCCGAGGCGGCCCCAAATCGGTACCCCTTCTTTGTTGATTACTTTTCTTGTGGGCTCTGTCCTCCCTTCTCTGATTTCTTCAGCGACATCATACACACCTTCGGCTTCCGCCTCCTGGATTTTACTCCGAAAGCGGTGGCGTGCATGGCCCTTTTCGCGCACCTTTGCGAAGGCTTTGCCGGGGTGCACCCCAACACGGCGCTCTTTCGCCACTACTTCTTCCCTCGGATCCAAATGGGAGGTGCCATCTCGGGGTGCGTCGCATGGATCCCAAAATCCAAGGGGGCGTACCCGGACGGCGCCATGAAGGAGAGGTGGGAAGAATGGCGGGGCCAGTGGTGCTGGATCGAAGAGAAGGACCCGCGGGCATTCTGCAGAGTTCGTCGGGCGCCGCCAGTTCGCGGAAGCTATTGGAGTGATGTCGACGCCGACAGTGGAAAGCTCACGATCACCACCACCAGGATTCTCCGTCTTACCCAGGCCGGGCTCACCCTTGAGATGATCGGGGCGGACTTCATCCGTTGCCGGATCACTCCTCTTCATAACAAGGGGAGGCCAGCCTGGATCTTCACGAACCCCACCAACGTTATGCGGCTCCGCCCCAGCCTCGACCACAACTTCACAGTGATGGGACACGCCCATTTCTACCAGCGGATCTTCCAGCTCGACGTGGGCCGTGACGGCAAGGTCGAGCGGACCGGCAAGGTCGCGAGGGCTGCCGCGAAGGCCGGCAAGGTCCTCATGGGGCATCTGTTCAAGCTGCCGACGGGGGTGGTCCCGTTGTGCAACAACTCGCGTCGGTCCGAGATCATTGCCATGATGCCGGACTGCAATGCGCACGGCCCCGTCCCTAGCTGGAAGGAGTCGGAGGACGCCGAAGTGCAGCAATTCTTTGACACCCTGCATGAGGTGTATGTCAACGCCGATGCCGAGCGGCTGCTTGTCCAGGACACCACCCAGGCGGAGTTGGACTACATCGCCACTAGGGCAAGGGACGCACAGCTTGCCGAGGAGGCCGGCAGCACCGGTGGAGTGGAGGACAAGACCGAGACGGCCGCGGAGGAGGAGGAGCTCGCCCGATGGGCGGCGGCCGCCGAGGGAGCCAGCAGCACCGGCATCGAGGCTCCTCTGGTCGAAGATGTGACCGGCGAGTCGTCGGAGGAGGAGGCCGAGACCGCAGGCCCGACGCCAGGTATGGGGAGAGGCCGAGTCTTGCGGCGGGCCAGTTCTAGCGAGCCGGTCCGGCCCGGCAGGGCTGCGCAGCCGCAGCTGACCTTGGAGGGGTCCCGATGCCATACGAGGGCCGCTGCGGCGAAGAAGCCAGTGAAGGCCACGGTGAAGAAGAAGACAACCACCCCTTCTTCATCCAAGCGTGCCCAGACACCGCCTCCTTCCCCTCCTCTGGCGGATGTTGACACGGAGGTCACCTTTGATTATGGATCACTCAGCCCGAGGAGTAAGAGGAAGACGGCAGAGGAGGAGGCGGACGACGAGTAAGCATCTGGCTCCTTTTCATTATCCCTACCTCCTCACTCCGTGTTGCTTGTCTTGACTTGTCGTAATCTTTGCAGGGACGCAGAGACGCTGGCCCAGAGAGTGAAGAGGGCCAATGTCTCAGCAGGTGGCCAGCCCCCGGCTGGTACTTCGAGGGCACCATTGGTGGTGTTGAGCGGCCCGGACAGCAGCCCCCGGCATAGCTCCCAGCGTAAGTTCGTCACTCGTCTCCCGTTGACAAGTGTCAGGGGCACAACACTTTGGTGCTGACCTTGCCGGGTATGCAAGAGGAGAGCAGCGGCAGGAGGAGCCACAGAGGGCTACTCCCATCACGCCGCCCCCATCGACCATGTCGCCCTGAGGGGCGTCCCCAGCAAGGGCGCCAAGTACCGAGCCCGCGCACATGGAGGAGAAGGAGAACTTGGGCACCGGAGGCTTTGCCTCGACGCCAAATGTTGGCGGGGAGGGGGCTTCTGTTTCCCAGCCCAATATCGACACTGCTAAGCCATTCGCCAGTCGTCCCTGTTCCTTCTCCTTTCTGGTTTTTGGTCTTGGCCTTGCCTCACCCCCTTCTTTGGTGTCCAGATCCCTCCTCGGTGAACCCAGAGGATGTGGACGCCGTCATCGAGGGAGTTTCCAAGGCCGCCGAGGCGGACGCCGAGAAGATCGGTGCCGACGAGGCCGCCAGGGGCGCTGCTGAGGACGCCGCCAAGGGGCCTGCCGGGGAGGTCGACAAGGCTGCCGTTGAGGAGGCCGGCAAGGGGCCTGCCGGAGAGGCCGGCGGGGCCGCTGCCGAGGAGGAGGAGGTCGAGGCTGGAGACCAGCCTTCTTCCTCTGCTGCTTCCGGCTCCGGCAGGTACCTGAGGGTGAGTGACGACTTGTTCGTCCACCTTCCAGGCGCGTCGAGCACCAGGACACCCGTTGAGGAAGAGGTGTTCGACGACGAAGTGCTTGCCACTGCCGGGCTTCAAGTCATCAATGAGCCAATCGTTGGTGGCGACGGCTCGCAGGAGGAGCGGCTCCTCCATGCCATGGGCGCCAGCTTCCGGAAGCTCCAGGTGCTCCACCGTGCCCGCCTGGACAAATCTAAGTCCGGGACGGCGGTGGTGGAGAAAGCGGAGGCGGACCTCCAGAAGCGCGCTGCTGAGGCGCAGGACTGGTTCCGCGAGGCCCACGAGGAGCTCAGGGCGGCTCAGGGCGGCTCAGGGTGAGAAGGCCAAGTGCGACGTGGAGCTCACCATGAAGCTCGCCAACGTCGAGAAAGCTCGGGAGGCGGCGAAGAACTTGGCATGGCCGCCGGTTGCCGGACCCAGCGAGCGAGCCGCGCTGAACTCCCAGGAGGAGGACCTCACTGCATGCGAGGAGAAGCTTGCCGCCATGCTTTGCGGCAAGGATGCAGAGGTGGAGAAGCTTGTCTTGCAGCGGACCAGTGAGCTGGAGCAGAGGCACCAAGAGGCGCTTGATGCCCAGGCCCAGGTTCCCGTTGGCAAGGTGGAGGAGCTGGAGGCGGAGCGCGACAGGCTGAAGGAGCAGGCCCTGAAGCTCTCCCAGGAGAGGGACACGCTTAACAGTGCCCTGACATAGGCGCAGGGCGCCGTCGTCAGCAATGCCGGGGAGCTCTCCGAAGCCAACAACTCCATCAAAGACCTCCAGCTGAAGCTGGAGAGGCTCGATAAGGTGCTGGAGGAGGCCAAGACCTGAGAGGGGACCTTGGCCAAGGAGCTGGAGGGCGAGAAGTTGTTGCGGAAAAACGAGGGCCTCAACTTCGCGGATCACGTGGCGGGCGAGAACCGTGGCTCGATCGCCTTGCCACCGTCGCCAACCAGGTCGCCGCCCAGCTGGGCATCATGGGGATGCCGAACGTGAGGTACGTCCCGGAGCGGAGCGTGAGCGCCAATTGCAGCCTGACCTTGTTCTTTGAGATGGTCGCCGGCGCTCTGGAGCGGCTCCACGCCAATCGGGTGGCCTCACTCACCGACGAGTCCCGGAGGCTTTGCCAGGGTGCCATGACCAAGGTTCTCACCAAGGTGGCGCACTGGTACCCCGACCTCGACTTCGACACCGCGCTGGAGAGCTTGCCGGAGGGGACTGACCTCGCGCCGCTCAAGGAGCGCATCAAGCCCATCATCAGCCAGGTCGGCGAAATCCAGAGGGTGGAGGGCCAGCGCCGGGATTAGGCATCCCTTTCCATATCGCCGCTGCAGGTTCACAACCAAGACAATTGCTATCTCTAGTTTAGAACCGCAGCAACAATTTGATGTAATATAACTCTGCATCGCTTCCGGTATTATGCATGTTATTTTCCTATTCGATTTTTCCTTGTATGTCCACCCTACATAACTGGGTAGGCTTGCCAGCGCATAAACCCAAGGCGGTGTCGTGGGGACGGATCCCCATTGGCCTGCCGGGTGTGCTTGCTGCCGGGCAAACCACCTTACCGCCCTTAGCGCGGCCGCCCGAACTGTCGCGTTTGACTCGAGTCAGAGTCAGGAGTGTTGCCGGGTGTGGAAGGCTACCCCTCCACTCTCGACGCGGCCGCTATGAGCTGTTGAGTGGACTCGAAACAGGACGAGAGTGTTGCCAATTGCGGGGGGCCCCTTTGCGTGCAGGTTTCCCATACATAGGCAAGATCCTTGAGGATGATAACCTTAAATGTAAAAGGAAATAACCCAAGGCTCTGAATGACTTAGCTTTTCTGTTGCCGAGTCGGCATCGTTTCTCCAGCCGCCTTCTTCTCCAAAGTCGAAAGCGACGAAGAACTCCTAGGCTAACTACCAGACCAGATTCTCACAATTGCGCCCGCTACCTGGCGCGCCAAAGATGTCAGTGTGGAACGACACCGACGGGATCACAAGAATCCCTACTACGGTTGCCGGGGCGCAGGGTTGCGAGGAGAGCAAGGTTAGTAGAAAGCACAAGGATCGTTTACCCAGGTTCGGCCGCGAGGGATGCGTAAAACCCTAGTCCTGCTTTGGTGGGTGTATTTATGAGAGTTCTTGGGCTCTCGAACTAGCTGTGGTCAGCGCGTGGTTCGAAAGATCCGAATCCTTCTCCTGGTCGCCTCAGGCCTCCTTTTATAGGAAAAAGGGGTTGCCACAGTGGCACACAGGAGGTGGAAAGGTCTACAGTGGCGCGAGGTTATCCCTCGTATTACAGGAGAAGGTGCATTTAATGCATAGCTTAGGTGTCCTCTTGCTTTATCGCGGACGAGGGTGAGGCCCGTCCCGTCCGTCACCGCTTCTCCTTGCTTCGACACGCGCCTCGGCCAGGGATGCGTCCGGTGGCATGTAGGCAGGCAGGCAGCTGAGTTGGCACGGTGGTGGAGCCTTCACGAAGATCTGCATGCCGCCACGCAGGCGCTTGATGAGTTGGCACAGGGCGCATGTTGCCTTGAGGTGCCCGCCCAGCTGGTTGGGCTGGCAGCTGCATGTGAACGGTGGTGGAATCTTGGTTCATGTCCTTGGCGAGGGTCTTGTCGGATGGCCCGGCAAAGGTCTTGCCGCGGCGTGCTGTCGTCCTCGGCAAGGATCTTGCCGGGGGTCTGGTGGCTCTCCTCGGCAAGGATCTTGCCAAGAACCGTCGTCTTCTAATCCTCATCTGATCTTGAATATGTCTTCACAAAGATCTGCATGCCACCACAGAGGTGCCTTTTTGAGCCCTGGCCCCACGCTAACGATGGCGTTGGCGACCGTGGGCTCAAGGGTGGCTAGCTCTGTTGGTGCGGGGCGAGCTGTCCCGGCAAGGGTCTTGCCGGGGCTGCTGAGGCCGCCCGGCAAGTGTCTTGCCGGGGGAACCTGCTTCGTCTCTCTGCTCTTTGTGGTCTTGGCCTTGGCGTTGCTTTGATTGTCTTGGGCTTCGGTCTTACCTTGGCTCACCTCCCTCGTTCTGCTCGATGTGGCCGTGGGCGCGGCTCTGGCTGCCCATGCAAAGGAGAAGGGGTACAAAAATGCGCCCCTATTTTTGTACACCGGCACTCTCTTCTTCAATTTGCACAAAATTATATATTTCCCTTAAAGCAGCTTGTTTCTTATGAGCGGGGAAATATTTATCAGAGAAGTAATAAGTCATATCCTGGGGACTATGCACACAACCAGGAGTAAGAGAATTAAACCATGTTTTAGCATCACCCTTTAACGAGAACGGAAATACATAAGGATATAGTAGTAACGAATTTTTTCCTCATGAGTGAATCGGGTGGCTATATAATTTAATTTAGTAAGATGTGCCACAACAGTTTAAGATTCATAGCCATAAAAAGGATCCAATTCAACCAAAGTAATTAACTCAGGATCGATCGAGAAATCATAATCCTTATCACAGATACAGATAGGTGAAGTAGCAAAAGCAGGGTCATATTTCATTCTAGCATTCAGAGATTTTTCCTTCAGCTTAGCTAACAGTTTCTTAAGATCATATCTATCTTTGCAAGCAAAAAAGTCTCTAGCAGTTTCTTCATCCATAACATAACCCTCAGGCACATCAGGCAATTCATATCTAGGGGGAGAATCTTCATCATCACTTTCATCAATATTATCAGTTTCAATAATTTCATTCTCTCTAACCCTAGCATGTTGTTCATCAAGAAATTCACCTATTGGCACAATATTATCAAGCATAGAAGTAGTTTCATCATAATTATCATGCAAGGAAGAAGTGGCATCATCAATAACATGCGACATATCAGAATCAATAGCAGGAGTAGGTGCCGCAAATTTACTCATAACAGAAGGTGAATCAAGTGCAGAGCTAGATGGCAGATTTTTACCTCCCCTCGTAGTTGAGGGATAAATCTTGGTTTTTTCATCTTTCAAGTTCCTCATAGTGATCAACAGATAAAAATCCCAAGTGACTCAAAGAATAGCGCTATGCTCCCCGGCAACGGCGCCAGAAAATAGTCTTGATAACCCACAAGTATAGGGGATCGCAACAGTTTTCGAGTGTAGAGTATTCAACCCAAATTTATTGATTCGACACAAGGGGAGCCAAAGAATATTCTCAAGTATTAGCAGCTGAGTTGTCAATTCAACCACACCTGAAAGACTTAATATCTACAGCAAAGTATTTAGTAGCAAAGTAGTATGGAAGTAACGTAACGGTGGCAAAATAACAGTAGTAGTTTTGTAGTAATCATAAAAGTGGCAGCAGAAAAGTAACTAAGCAAAGATCAATATGTGAAAAGCTCATAGGCAATGGATCAATGATGGATAATTATGTTGGATGCAATTCCTCATGCAACAGTTATAACATAGGGTGACATAGAACTAGCTCCAGTTCATCAATGTAATGTAGGCATGTATTCCGATATAGCCATACGTGCTTATGGAAAAGAACTTCCATGACATCTTTTGTCCTACCCTCCCGTGGCAGCGGGGTCCTATTAGAAACTAAGGGATATTAAGGCCTCCTTTTAATAGAGTACTGGACCAAAGCATTAACACTTAGTGAATACATGAACTCCTTAAACTACGGTCATCACCGGAGTGGTCCCGATTATCGCCACTTGAGGTTGCCGGATCATAACACATAGTAGGTGACTATTGACTTGCAAGATAGGATCAAGAACTCACATATATTCATGAAAACATAATAGGTTCAGATCTGAATTCATGGCACTCGGGCCCTAGTGACAAGCATTAAGCATAGCAAAGTCATAGCAACATCAATCTCAGAACATAATGGATACTAGGGATCAAACCCTAACAAAACTAACTCAATTACATAATAAATCTCATCCAACCCATCACCGTCCAGCAAGCCTATGATGGAATTACTCACGCACGGCGGTGAGCATCATGAAATTGGTGATGGAGGATGGTTGATGATGACGACGGTGACGGATTCCCCTCTCCGGAGCCCCGAACGGACTCCAGATCAGCCCCCCCGAGAGAGATTAGGGCTTGGCGGCGGCTCCATATCGTAAAACGCGATGAATCCTTCTCTCTGATTTTTTTCTCCCTGTACGTGAATATATAGAGTTGGACTTGACGCCGGTGGAGCCTCAAGGGGCCCATGAGGCAGGGGGCGCGCCCTAGGGGGTGGGCGCGCCCTCCACCCTCGTGGACAGGGTGTGGGCCCCCTGGTGTTGATTCTTTCGCCAGTATTTTTTGTCAATTCCAAAAATATTCTCCGTGAAGTTTCAGGTCATTTCGAGAACTTCTATTTCTGCACAAAAATAACACCATGGCAATTCTGCTGGAAACAATGTCAGTCCGGGTTAGTTCCATTCAAATCATGCAAGTTAGAGTCCAAAACAAGGGCAAAAGTGTTTGGAAAAGTAGATACGATGGAGACGCATCATTCATCAGCCCGGAGAGTCGCCCATGAAATTCTGTACTAGGTTCCTAATTAAAAAGAACCAGATTATCGACTGTCCGGATGCCGAAGCCCAAGCAGTCTTTAAGCACAGCATTCGCGATGAATGGCTCGCCCGACACCTTGGCCAAGAATAGCCAAGGTCCATGGCTGCCCTCACGGCACTTATGACCCGCTTTTGCGCGGGCAAAGATAGTTGGCTAGCCCGTAGTAGCAACAGTGCAAGCGAACCTGACACTTCTGAAGCCAGAAATAGCAACGGCAAGCCTCGACGCAACAGGCACAAGCGTTGAACCAACGGTGAAATACCGATGACACGGCGGTCAACGCCGAATTCAGTGGCTCCAAGTCCGGTCAGCGGAAGAAGCCATTGAAGAGACGCAATCCGGGCTCATCTAGCTTGGACCGAATCCTCGATCAACCATGTCAGATCCACGACGCCCCTGATAAACCCGCCAATCATACCAACAGAAGATGTTGGGTCTTTAAACAGGCCGGTAAGTTAAATACCGAGAATAAGGAGAAGGGGTCGCCAAGTGAGGACGATGACGAGGAGCCCCGTTCACCGAACACAAGGGGACAGAAGAAATCCCCCCCCCCCTAGTCGAAACGGTGAACATGATATACGTTACTCATATCCCCAAGAGGGAGCGCAAACGTGCGCTCAGGGACGTCTATGCGATAGAGCCAGTCGCCCCAAAATTCAATCCATGGTCATCCTGCCCGATCACTTTCGATCGCAGGGACCATCCGACCAGTATCCGTCATGGCGCCTCAGCCGCACTGGTCCTTGACCCAATCATTAATGGATTCCACCTCACGCGAGTCCTCATGGACGGTGGCAGCAGCCTTAACCTGCTATATCAGGACACAGTCCGCAAGATGCGCATCGATCCGTCAAGGATCAAGCCCACAAAACTACCTTTAAAGGAGTAATACAAGGTGTAGAGGCCCGTTGCACGAGCTCAATCACATTGGAAGTCGTCTTCGGATCTCCGGACAACTTCCAAAGTGAAGACTTGATCTTCGACATCGTCCCATTCCGAAGTGGCTATCATGCACTACTTGGACAAACCGCATTTGCTTGCTTCAATGCGGTGCCACACTATGCCTATCTCAAACTCGGACCACGCGGTGTCATAACATTCAACGGAAACATGGAACGCTCCCTTCGTACCGAGGAGCACACCATGGCCATGGCAGCGGAATTACAGGGCGGCCTTATCAAGCAGAACATCAATTCGGCGGCCAAGCCCCCGGACACTATTAAACGAGTCCGGACTACTCCGCAGAAGGACAATCCAGCTCGTCAGGAGTTCGACTAGCAATTCGGCCTCCGTATCAGTCCCGACCGAGTTGCAGCATATGTACCACGCATACATAACTACGCACTAAAAATACCATGGGCAAAGACGGAGGCATAACTCGGCCATGGCCCACAATAAGGCTCAACCTTATCTGGGAACTCATACTTTCCCCTTTTTCTCTATCCTTTTCAGGTTTCTTTTCCACAGGCCCCTCACGACGGCCTGATCGCCGATCCTTTCGAAGGATAAACATACCAAGGAGGAAAGCAACATAGACGCGCGGCATAATATTTAGATGATATTTTTGACGATCACTTCGCCTGTTTTCAGGACCCGCACGCAGCTTCCCCTTGGTCTCGGCATGCTAAATAGCCATGTTGCTTTGTCGCATTATTTGTACAAATACACTTTGACGTATCAATCAGATTATAATGGAAACAGTTAGTGGCCCAACATATGTGGCACTGGCTTACTCCTTCATTATATTTCACTATTTTTATCTATTGCACCCGTACACTTTGGTACGACTTAACTCACCAGGGGCTCCTTTGCGCTCCATACGTTTGCAACAAGTCTGAACACTTTTTACAGTATAATTCGGCGCCCCGAATGTAGCATTATATGCATCGGCTCCGAATAATGTCTTTGGTCAATAGTTGGGTTGCCCGGCTCCTATGCTTGCTACCTTATGTTCTGTCTTATCGGCTAGGGTAGTAAAGGGAGAACTACTGCGATTGTGTTTCTGGTTCATCCGGACAAACACCTCAGTAGAGAAAGCCGAAAACTGACTGTCATGATGCGGCGAGAGTTGGTCAGCTATTCGATGGCTAAACATAAATCTCTTGCGATTTTTTCTGCATTATGCGTCGGATCGGCCTCCAACCGATCAGGTGTCTACAGCGCCCTAGTCCGGATAAATAAATACTAACTAGGGGTTGCGCCTACACTCCTATGGTCAAACTCCTATGGCTAAGTGAGGGTGATAAAGCCACATAGTCCGACTGCCTGGTTCGGTGCACTAAACACCTCCTTCAAGGACCAAACTCTTGGGTCAAGTGTGTTTAGGTTCCAAACCGAACACCCCCGTACTACCTACATGGGGGCTGAAGCCGACGACTAGCCAACTCTCAGATTTAATAAATGACCGCACAGGAGGGGATATTTTCACACAACAACAAGCACTATATTGCATATAGGCTTTGTTCCATAATATAGGACTGGATAACATGAATACATTCATTCAAACATAATGTCCTTCGCACACTGGCCCTCCACAATGAGGGATCCTTCCAGGACATCATCAAAATACCGCTCGCACATGAGGTGCTCTTTGCCCGTAGGCGGTCCCTCGGTCGAGAGTTTGACGGCATTCATCTTCGCCCAGTGCACCTTGACACGGGCGAAGGCCATCCATGCCCCTTCGATGCAGGCCGACCGCTTTATGGCATCAAGCCGGGGGCAGGCATCGATCAGCCGCTTCATGAGCCCGAAGTGACTGCTAGGCATGGCTTTGGTAGGCCATAGACGGATTATCAAATCCTTCATGGACAATCCAGCCACCCTATGTAGTTCAGTCATCTGTTTTAGCTGATCGCTGAGGGCCACCGGATGCTCTGGCGCAAGGTATTTCGACCAGAACAGCTTCTTCGTTGAGCTCCCCTCTTCGGCTTGGAAGAACTCCATAGCATCAGCAACACCGCGAGGCAGATCCGCAAATGTTCCTGGAGAACTCCAAATCCGGGTCAGTAAGAGGTACCTTTTCTTCACAAATTTGCCCTGCATAATAAAGGCCTTACCCGCCGCAATCTGCTTGGCCTCCTGGATTTCCCGGAGGGTGCCCTGGGCTTCAACCCGGGCCTCTTGTGCGCTTTGGCGGGCCTTAGCAAGTTCGGACTCTTGGTCTGCAATCTTGCGCTCTAAGGACTCGCACTTCTTTATGGCGTCCTTGAGCTCCTGCTGAACCTCCCCGACCCTTGACTCGTGTTTTTTGTGGGCGGCTTGTTCCTTCTCCACTTTCTTATGGGCCTTGGACAGCACGTTCTTGAGGGACTCCACCTCGGCCGCAGCTCCTATGAAACATCATAATAACATGATCAACACAAACAATTCATATCATTTTAGATCTGAACAGTCCATTGCATACCTTGCTTGACCTCTAGTTGTTTTTTGACACGGCCGAGCTCTTGATCGGCCTGCTCCAGACTTTGCTTCAGTTTGGAGACTTCGGCAAAATGGGAGGTCGCAGCTAGCATCGACGCCTGCTTATTCATATAGGCATATATGATTATTCTCCTGTGAAAATTATGTGATCCTCTGTCCGGCCTTTCTTTTCGAACACCGGACAGAGTCTCAGGGACTAATGTCTATACTATGGCATTCTTTTTTGCATAATTCTGTCACAAACCTCAAAGCCTGTTAGAAGGCTGACGCAGGCTTCGGTCAGTCCGCTCATAGCGTACTGAACCCTCTCAATCACCGTACCCATAAGGATACGGTGTTCTTCCACAATGGAGGCACCTTGAAGCACTTCCAGTAAAGTATCCGGTGCCTCTGGGTGGACAGAGGTCACCGGCGGAATAGGTGCACCTCCTTCCTTCGAAGGAGGCTGCTTACTTGATTCTGGAGTCGTATGGGCCTCCGGAATAGTATTCGGCTGGGGGCCAAATTGGGTATGGCCCCCATCACCAGTTTCTAGGGGGCTCCGTTCCCCCATGTGTCTAGCGGCCGAGGTATCACCCTCTAGCGCCACCTAGACGGCCTCCTGTACCTCTCCCTGGCCTGGGAGGGTCCTTCGGGACAACACTTCAGCGTCGTCCGTAGTTTTGGGGGAGGAGGTCGGCGGTGGCGACTCGCTGTCCATCACATTTGGATCCAGCGAATTCCCCGAAGACGAGGATGTCATGACCCCGATTCTAAGTCACATCGATCTAGCCGGTAACACCTCATATCACTTTGCGGCCTCACGCACGATGTTCCCATGGGTGTCGCCTTACCATGGCCCGGGACCGTTTGCGTCTTTTGGCTCACGTATATGATAGTGTCGCTAGCATCCATATGACAGAGAACCCGGGCCGACATGGCTAGTCGTGAACCCAAAGCGGCGCTAACCTATGGGGACAGGCATACATGAATCACATCGAGCATGTCGGTCATCAACGTATAAATTCGGGCTGTAGCACCTTGGGCTAACAGGACTCCGGTATCCCGGGCTGTAGCAGGCTAAGCAGGACTCCGAATAACACAGCGTGACATTTCCCGAAGGCGAGACATAGGAACGAAGTGAAACACATGCCGCCGATCAAGTGTCCAAGCGGTAGTGCTTTGGGCTAGCAGGACTCCGGTGAACCGGCCGTAGCGGACTACTATCGCTCGGAAGCACGAGACTACATTTCCCCATATGAGAGGCTGCCAAGGATAAACAACTAGTTTGTCGGATCCCACACATACCAAGCATTTCAAACATACACACAATATGCTCAATATGTGTAGATACAACATGGCATCACAACATAACTCTCGACTCAAATATTTATTCATTAGGCTCCGAGGAGGCGAGATATTACAAACATGGGTCTCATGACCCAACACTCGAAACATACAAGTCGAAACACAAGCGGAAGCTAAACATGTCCGAAATGCATAACTGTAAATGAAAAAGACCGAGAAGCGACTATCTACCGAGATCTGCCGAGGGCACAAGATCGTAGCTGAGGTAACAAGCTAACCATTGAAGTCCAAGCGGAACTACTAGCGAGACCGAAGTCTCTCTACAAAACATAAAATAAGCAAATGTGAGTACAAACGTACTCAGCAAGACTTACGTCAGAACTAGCTACATATGCATCATTATCAAAAGGGGTGGTGGAGTTTGACTGCAGCAAGCCAGCTTTGACTCAGTGGCTATCCTAAACTACGACTGCAAGTAACTCTTTTGAGGTGGCGCACATAAGTCCACATATTCACCATATCAATACACCACTATGGACCCGCTCCCATCTCCCTATGAGAACGCCATCCATAGCACTCACGCTTATCTTGCGCATTTTAGAGTATCCACTTTCACTTGTCTATGAACTGATATAGGCAACCCGAAGTCCTTCTCCGTGGACACGGCTATTCGAATAGATCATATTAACCTGCGGGGTGTACTTCTTCACACGCTCTCACCACTTACGCCGTTTACACGACATGTACTCGGCAACCTTCAAGCGGAAGCCCAACGTGGGTGTCGGCCACGGCCTACCTAAACACTCAAGTCCCTAGTCCAGGTTTATCGCCTATTCGGGTTCCATCCGCAGGAGTCCGGCCGAGGTTTCCCATACAGCCCCGAATGATGTGTCTGAGGTTCCCGAGACACCAAGCAGGCGAATCGGTACACCGGGCCACGGTGCCTACCGCAACACAACCCACCCCTATGGTCAGCGTTATGCGTCACCCAAAGATACTACAAACACGAAACTACTTGCAACTCCGGACCGAGGAAAAGGGTGGTTAAGAAGCCGAGAGGGTCAATTAAGGATCCCAATGCGTGGTAGTAACTGTTTCATGGATCACAAACACAGAACTTCAGTTCACGAGGCCGGCTGCAATGAGACAACCCACCATGTACTCCTACATGGCCTCTCACCGCTACCTTTACCAGATCGTGTTCACACACTTAGCTCACACGATGGGACATGTTCATACACCTCCGATTCATCCTCGATGAACCAGACCTGACTCAAATCTAAGCGATGTGAGGCAAGATAAACAAGCATGAATGAGTAGGCACAACATGGCTCAAGCAACTCCTACTCATGCTAGTGGGTTTCACCTAATTACTGTGGAATGACAGGTCATGCAGAGGATAAAGGGGTTCAGCTACCGCAGCAAGTATGATTGAATCGTTGTTGTCCTAATGCAGTAAAATAGAGCAGGAGCGAGAGAGTGGGATTATATCGAGAATGAACAAGGGGTTTTGCTTGCACAGCACTTCAAGATAATATAGTTCTTCATCGGTGTCATCGAACAACCGTGAACATAAAATCTCTCTTGAGAGGGGGCAAACACGGCAAGCGAGAAAGAACACAATCAATGCAATGCACATTCACATGAATGACATGTCATGTTAAGGTACTGAATTCACCTAATGCAATATCTAGCCAAGTTAATTGAAGTGGAACTCAAACAAGAACAAATTCCAACTCCAAACGCTAGTTCATAATTTACCCTAATCATGATTCATCCTATTCAGTGAGGTTAACTTGTTCAAACATGCATGATCATGGCATAAACAGATTCTTCATATTTTTCTGATCATTTTTCATATATAAATTATTTCATTTGGAGTTACAGATTAAAAGTTATGAATATTTGAAGTTTGGGGTATTTTCTGAAATTTCCAGAATTAAGTTAAATCCAGAAAAGGGTATTACTGCGTCAGCATGACCTCACGGTGACATCAGCAAGTCAACGGGTGCTGTCCAGGTCAAACCTGACAGTGGGTCCGGCGTGTCAGCATAATTAGCCTAACTAAAAATTAATTAAAACTAAATCTAAATAGTTAACAGGGCTGGGCCCCACCTGTCATTGACTCAGGAGAGTCAACCAGGGCCCACCCGTGGTCAAAATCAATGTCGGCTGCCGGCGTTTAGCAGCGCCAGCGAGCCAGCCTGGCCGCAAGTGAATTTTGCCATTCAGCGACCAAATGGGTCGTGGAGGGCATCTACGATGTAGGAGTCGAGACGCAGCTCTTGGTGGAGTCGATTGGCTTGGGCGGCGGAATCGGCAGCGAGCTCCAAGGCGGCGGCCGGAGTTGAGGCGAGCTCGAGCACGCCGCTAGGAGGCACGGCAGGAGGTGCGAAGGGTGCTGCGGGCTCTGGTGCTGCGGAAACCTGAGAGGTGGGGTTGGCTTGAGCCATTGTGGCACTAGCCATGCAGGCGACGAGGCACCGGGCGGCGAAGCCGGCAGTGGGGAACGGTGGCTAGAGGAGGCTAGCGAGAGGGGAGGTGAGGAAAACTCAGTAGCTCACCGCGAGCACGATGGGAAGGTCGATGGGCGCTGGGAGGTCCGGAGGCTGACAGATCGGGCGGCGGCGACAGCGGGTCCGAGGAGGAAAAGCGGCGGGCGGCGCCTCGGGGCTTCTCCCGGTCGCGTGTGGACGGGAGGCGATGATGGAGTGGCAGAGCTTGTGGGCTAGTCGGGGAGCGAGGGAGGCCACTGTGGCGCGGTGGTGGCGGCGGCGTGACAGGCTCCGCTCGGTGGGAGAGGAGGGAGCCGGAGGAGGGAGCGAGGGAGAGGGAGAGGCGAGGGGTCCGAGGTCAGCGTGGCGCTCGGGAGGCGTCCAGGCGTCGGGGGGTGAAGCAGGCAGGGTGGAGGTGGCTGCTGGCGTGGGGCAGCACGTCGGCCACACGCCTCTCGTCCTACTGGCGAGAGGTGGGAGACGATGGCGCCGGTGGGCTGGGCCACCAGCTGGGCCAGCACGGGGGGGGGGACTGGGCCGGTGTCTGTGCCAGGTAAGCTGGGCTTCTCTCTCTCTCTACTATTTATTTTCTGTTTTCTATTATTCTGTAATTTGGTGGAGTTTTTTTTAAATATCAAAACAGTTTCAAAAATCACCAAACTGCTCCTGGTCCATTGTTGGAATATTTCCAACATGAAACATTTTGGTTTGGCAATATTTGGGCATTTGAAATATTTTATATAATTTTAAATGCCCAAACTCAAATACTTATGATTTAATTCAAAGACCTTAGGATGACCTAGAAAATAGTGCACCATTTTTGGCAGAGGCTCTGAACCAAAGCAAAAGTGATGAGCATTTTTGAAGGGCATTTCAGGTTCATTGAAATAATTTTTTAGTAAACCCTAGTTGGATTTAAAAGGGGTTCTGGGGTTTCTGTCTTCCCTATTTCAAATTCAAATGAAATTTAAACATGATGCATGGATGCAATGCCACTAGTTACAAGCAAGCTCTAGGGCTGTGACAACTCACCCCACTAAGCAAGAATCTCTACCGAGATTCAAGACGTGAGGTAAGAGGAAAAGGGGAGTCACAGAACTATCACAATCTTCATGATCCATTTGCCCTTCTCGAATATGTTGATTCATCCCATCATCTTGGTCTTGACGTCTTTGCTTTCGAGATCTTCACTCAACATGACAACAGAAAAAAAAGGGGAAACCCTACAAGATTTAATCTTCTTGAAGATCGAGCAACTCATGATCAACTCACGGAATGAGAGGGTGAACATCTCGAGTTGAGACACAAAACACATCGAGAGGGATGGAAGAACAGACGACGGGGTTTGATTGGTGGCCAACAATTCCATGCTTAGAAGGATGGTGGATGGTGTCAAGGTGGCGAGGAAATATTTGCCATGATTCAATAACGGGGCACCCCAGGGGAGGTGACGCGAGGAACTATTCCCTTAAGTGGCAAAAAGAATTACTTTTGATATAACATCATTGAAACTCTTCATACCAGCCTAAGGCAATTCACAAAGATCGTTTGGTGGAGTGCAAGGAAAAGCATACCCAGACTAGAATGGATGATGTGGACTACCTTGTTGAAGACAACGCAATGGATGACTTTTGCTTATCACCGGGAATGGATGGGACCCATGGTAAGTCCACTTTTGAAGATAATATTGGACAGCAACTACCGAGAAAGGCAGCCCATAGGAAAATTGGCACGATGGGATGCAAGCTGGGAACAAAATGCAAATGTTGGGAATGTTCCAACCATCATATCTGCCTGAGATTCAGATCTGGTTGGTGTTAGGATATTCCAGACTCATTGAGTCTAGAAGAAAAATGAAAGTTTGCAACACAAATCGGATTTAGAAGATGTTGCGAGATTCTCGGGAATGAACTACGATAGCAAGCTCCAAAACATGAGCTGGTTCTGCTACTAACATGTGAACATGTTGTCCAAGACAAGAATGACCACATAGTAGTCTTATCATAAGACACTACCGAGTTCAGGTGGGGAACCATCAACGAGGATATCGAGGTCTTGTGCATGACCTAGGATTTGCACAACAACTCCTTTTCCTTGAACAAATCAATCAGTGGCTTGGTGTGCTAGGAATACATATAGAATGAAGGTTGCAAGTCTCCAGACCACAGAACACTTCGCACATATGCATGACTGACTTGGGATGGTACCATAGGAAACAAAACAAACCTTTCTCAAATTCATGGCGGCAGCTTACACCTAAAGCACATGAATTCGAGGAAGTCACTACTTCCATCCAAACATATGCTTCATGAACGAAACATGAAGAAATGCTTACACAAGTTTCCAATACTAGGTTGATGTTCAACATGACTCATGGGGGAGACAAGATGCTGCTGATGGGCTCAACAACAACTCATCGAAATTTCCATATCACTGGACTTCCACCATCATGTGAACACGGTAATAGTATTGGTCAGACCAAAAGATGTAATGGTGTATGCCCGAGGGGTCAACCACGAGTAAGACAACATTACGAGCATCGTTGGTACTGATTTGATTTGATGATAGCCCACACTCAAATCAAAGGATTGGTAGGATAATAGGTCCAGCAACTGGGCACAAGGACCAATCGATGAAGATATCATCTTTCTTCAACACACACTACACAAGAATATCCCTTTGGAACGAACTAAGTTAGTCAAACTTTTATCTTCCAACTCTCCAAGTTGTTGTTTGGCTTAACCAACTAGCTCAGGGGTATCCAACACATATTCTTGGAGAAAGGGTGGTTCACAAGAAACCAACTTGATCACGAGCTCAACATAACAGTCAGGAGACAACCCGGTAACACTTCCAAGAAGATATTTGGAAAGTCACGGACCACCGGTATGTTACTAAGCTCGAGAACAATCTTGCTTTTGAGGGCAAGACGATATGATCAAATGAGCAAGGGATTGATATAATCCTAACTCATCAATCAAAGTGTGCACCAGAAATAAGGACTAGGTAGCACGATCAATCTTAGTATGATGATTTAATAACCAACACGCTAAGAATGAAAATATTGTCCATTAACTACCAAGCAACGAGGTTGCTATGAGTATCGATTTCACACATCACAATTCACTTGTCGGCATTCCGGTTGCATCGACACGGGACCGAGGAATGAACAATGATGGCGAGAAGTATCACTACGACAAGAATTCATAAGAGAAGGTGCAATTCTCATAATGTTCCTGACATAAAGATGATAACACTCCAAGGTAGAGCAGAATCAAAGCTGGATTGGCATTTTGATCTGCGGAATACAACTGCTTTGACCCAATCCTAGAAATGGATGAGGTACTGGAGTTTGTTTATCCTAGTCATTCCAGAACAGAATGGCTTGACGGACCACAAGGATAATAGACATTGATAAACGAATGCACACATACTCTTGGTTATCAACTGATAGAAGATGGTCGGGATACAACTAGAAAGAGCAACTCAAAGGGACATATAATTTTCTGAGTTGTGGATGCATAGATTAGTGTGTCGAGTGAAGCTCAACATTTCTTCCGGATAACCCATGCGGAAAGGTAGAATTGGCAGATTCACAATTATGAATGGAGAACTCCTCAAGAGTACTCTGATTGTGATCTTTTAATTCAAAGAATTTCTGCCTTAAGCAGTTCATGATTTTTGGAAGAAGGAAATACCACGGACCTCGAGGACTATCACAAAGTTACTAATATCCTAAAGGAACTAGCAAATACTAGCAACATGAAGTAGGGTGAATCTCGGGTTCAAGAACCCAGGAATAGAATACCTACTAACTAATAACATCACGGGATGCTTTCGAGAATGATGGCCGGAGTCATCACACTGGGGACACAAAGCATGGCTGGATTACATAGGTGACTCCCTAAAACACCTAGGTCATAATAATAACTCCAACATATATGTTCAGGCAGCGGAGTACCTCAACATACTAATTTGTGTGATTAATCTGGTCAAAAGGACATCGGAACGGAAGGAAAGGATTTGCAAATGCATCAGACTATTTAGAGACCTGGGATGACTCGGACAGCATAACGGCTGTAAATGCTCAAAATGATTTGAGACATCCTGCAAAATGGTGGCATAACCACTCAACATCACAATGCCAAGGTTCCGAGATCAACAATTATCATACAGTAGTAGTAGGAACTGAACTGAGTCTTAAAACCAACAATCTTAAGGGTCTATGGATTAGTAACACGTCATCCTGATAGATAGATGAGAAGCCTAGTTCTTAAACCCCGTAGAAGAGAAGAGGATGACTCAGATCAGAAGGCCATGAGGTATAAGGAGTAAAAAGAGCCTTACGTTCCCTTCCACAATCAATTCCCATACATAACTAAAGCATTTCTAGACACAACTTCGACTAGTTTGGCTTGGTAATCCTACAGGCAGTCAGGCTCTGATACCAACACTGTCAGGACCCCGATTCTAAGTCACATCGATCTAGCCGGTAACACCTCATATCACTTTGCGGCCTCACGCATGGTGTTCCCACGGGTGTCGCCTTACCATGGCCCGGGACCGTTTGCGTCTTTTGGCTCACGTATATGATAGTGTCGCTAGCATCCATATGATAGAGAACCCGGGCCGACATGGCTAGTCGTGAACCCAAAGTGGCGCTAACCTATGGGGACAGGCATACATGAATCACATCAAGCATGTCGGTCATCAACGTATAAATTCGGGCTGTAGCACTGGGCTAACAGGACTCCGGTATCCCGGGCTGTAGCAGGCTAGGCAGGACTCCGAATAACACCGCATGACATTTCCCCGAAGGGACAGACATAGGAACAAAGTGAAACGGGACAGACATTTCCCCGCCGGCCAGTCAAGTGTCCAAGCAGTAGTCTTTGGGCTAGCGAGGACTCAGTGAACCGGTATGCGGACTACTATCGCTCAGAAGCACGAGACTACATTTCCCCATATGAGAGGCTGCCAAGGAAAAACAACTAGTTTGTCGGATCCCACACATACCAAGCATTTCAAACATACACACAATATGCTCAATATGTGTAGATACAACATGGCATCACAACATAACTCTACGACTCAAATATTTATTCATTAGGCGAGGAGCGAGATATTACAAACATGGGTCTCATGACCCAACACTCAGAGCATACAAGTCGAAACACAAGCGGAAGCTAAACATGTCTGAGTACAGACAACTGTAAATGAAAAAGACTGAGAAGCCTGACTATCTACCAGATCCTGCCGAGGGCACAAGATCATAGCTGAGGTAACAAGCTAACCGTCGAAGTCCAAGTGGAACTACTAGCGAGACCGAAGTCTCTCTGCAAAACATAAAATAAGCAAACGTGAGTACAAACGTACTCAGCAAGACTTACGTCAGAACTAGCTACATATGCATCATTATCAAAAGGGGTGGTGGAGTTTGACTGCAGCAAGCCAGCTTTGACTCAGTGGCTATCCTAAACTACATTTGCAAGTAACTCTTTTGAGGTGGCGCTTTACGAGTCCACATATTCACCATATCAATACACCACTATGGACCCGCTCCCGTCTCCCTACGAGAACGCCATCCATAGCACTCACGCTTATCTTGCGCATTTTAGAGTATCCACTTTCACCTGTCTATGAACTGATATAGGCAACCCAGAAGTCCTTCTCCGTGGACACGGCTATTCGAATAGATCATATTAACCCTGCAGGGGTGTACTTCTTCACACACGCGCTCACCACTTAGCGTCGTTTACACGACATGTACTCGGCAACCTTCAAGCGGAAGCCCAACGTGGGTGTCGGCCACGGCCTACCTAAACACTCAAGTCCCTAGTCCAGGTTTATCGCCTATTCGGGTTCCATCCGCAGGGAGTCCGCCCGAGGTTTCCCATACAGCCCGAACGATGTGTACAGGGTTCCCGAGACACCAAGCAGGCGAATCGGTACACCGGGCCACGGTGCCTACCGCAACACAACCCACCCCTATGGTCAGCGTTGCGAGCGGCCCCCAGCATACTACAAACACCAGAAACAACCTGCAACTCCCGGACAGAGGACAAGGGTGGTTAAGAAGCCGAGAGGGTCAATTAAGGATCCCAATGCGTGGTAATCTGTTTCATGGATCACAAACACAGAACTCAGTTCCTGAGGACGGCTGCAATGAGACAACCCACCATGTACTCCTACATGGCCTCTCACCGCTACCTTTACCAGATCGTGTTCACACACTTAGCTCACACACAATAGGACATGTTCATACACCTCCGATTCATCCCCGATGAACCAGACCTGACTCAACTCTAAGCGGTAGCAGGCAAGATAAACAAGCATGAATGAGTAGGCACAACATGGCTCAAGCAACTCCTACTCATGCTAGTGGGTTTCACCTAATTACTGTGGAATGACAGGTCATGCAGAGGATAAAGGGGTTCAGCTACATGAGCAAGTAACAGTTGAATCGTTGTTGTCCTAATGCAGTAAAATAGAGCAGGAGGCGAGAGAGTGGGATTATATCGGAATGAACAAGGGGTTTTGCTTGCAGCACTTCAAGATAATATAGTTCTTCATCGGTGTCATCGAACAATCGTCGGAACATCGCTCATCGAGAGGGGGCAAACACCGCAATCGAGAAAGAACACAATCAATGCAATGCACATTCACATGAATGACATGTCATGTTAAGGTACTGAATTCACCTAATGCAATATCTAGCCAAGTTAATTGAAGTGGAACTCAAACAAGAACAAATTCCAACTCCAAACGCTAGTTCATAATTTACCCTAATCATGATTCATCCCATTCAGTGAGGTTAACTTGTTCAAACATGCATGATCATGGCGTAAACAGATTCTTCATATTTTTCTGATCATTTTTCATATATAAATTATTTCATTTGGAGTTACAGATTAAAAGTTATGAATATTTGAAGTTTGGGGTATTTTCTGAAATTTCCTGAATTAAGTTAAATCCAGAAAAGAGTATTACTGCGTCAGCATGACCTCACGATGACGTCAGCAAGTCAACGGGCGCTGTCCAGGTCAAACCTGACAGTGGGTCCCGCGTGTCAGCATAATTAGCCTAACTAAAAATTAATTAAAACTAAATCTAAATAGTTAACTGTGGCTCGGGCCCACTGTCATTGACTCAGAGAGTCAACCAGGCCCACCGTGGTCAAAGTCAACGTCGGCTGCGGCGTTTAGCGCCAGCGAGCCAGCCAATGGCGCAAGTGAATTTTGCCATTCCGCGACCAAATGGGTCGTGGAGGGCATCTACGATGTAATGGAGTCGAGCCGCAGCTCTTGGTGGAGTCGGTTAGTCAGGCGGCGGAATCGGCAATGGCGAGCTCCAAGGCGGCGGCCGGAGTTCGGGCGAGCTCGGGCACGTCGCTAGGAGGCACGACAGGAGGTGCGAAGGGGTGCTGCGGGCTCCTGGTGCTGCGCTGAGCACAGAGGTGGGGTTGGCTTCGAGCCATTGTAGCTCTAGCCATGCCGGCGACGAGGCACGGCGGCGAGCTTCGGCCATGGTGGGAACGGTGGCTAGAGGAGGCTAGCGAGAGGGGAGGTGAGGAAAACTCAGTAGCTCACCGCGAGCACGATGGGAAGGTCGGGCATGCTGGGAGGTCCGGAGGCGACGACCGGGCGGCCAGCGACGGCTGGTCCGAGGAGGGGAAAAGCGGCGGGCGGCGCCTGGGCTTCTCGGTCGCGTGGCGGGAAGGGCGAGGATGGAGTGGCGGAGCTTGTGGGCTAGTCGGGAGCGAGGAGGCCCTGTGGCGCGGTGGTGGCGAAGGGCGGTGACGAGCTCCGCTCGGTGGGAGAGGGAGGGAGCGGAGGAGGGAGCGAGGGAGAGGGAGAGCGAGGGGTCCAGGGGTCGCGTGGGCGCTCGGGAGGCGCCCAGGCGTCGGGGGTGAACCCGGCAGGGTGGCGGGGGCCGGCGCGTGGGCGAGCACGTCGGCCACACGCCTCTCGTCCTACTGGCGAGAGGTGGGAGACGGTGGCGCTGGTGGGCTGGGCCACCACCGGGCCAAAGACGGGGGAACTGGGCGGTGTCCATGCTGTAAGCTGGGCTTCTCTCTCTGCTATTTATTTTCTGTTTTCTATTATTCTGTAATTTTGTGGAGTTTTTTTAAAATATCAAAACAGTTTCAAAAATCACCAAACTGCTCCTGGTCCATTGTTGGAACATTTCCAACATGAAACATTTTGGTTTGGCAATATTTGGGCATTTGAAATATTTCATATAATTTTAAATGCCCAAACTCAAATACTTATGATTTAGTTCAAAGACCTTAGGATGACCTAGAAAATAGTGCACCATTTTTGGCAGAGGCTCTGAACCAAAGAAAGAGTGATGAGCATTTTGAAGGGCATTTCAGGTTCATTGAAATAATTTTTTTAGTAAACCCTAGTTGGATTTAAAAGGGGTTCTGGGGTTTCTGTCTTCCCCATTTCAAATTCAAATGAAATTTAAACATGATGCATGGATGCAATGCCACTAGTTACAAGAAAGCTCTAGGGCTGTGACAGAGGATCACTGGGGGCGGGCGTGAGCCGGACTGCAGCGCATGATTCAACATGTTAAAGACGACGAAGTAAAGGACCTGGATATATATGCACATAAGTGCCTTTGAGTACTTATGATTTGGCCAGGGGCTTCTCCCTGGGGCGCCACTCAAAGCTACTATCGATGTCCAATGCGGAATTATCCGCAAGGGAGACCTTCCCTTTTTTGGACGCCTCCGCCTCCGCCTCCAGATCCGTGGAGGCCGCCCTTTTCTTCCTTCCCCCTCTGGGGGAGAATTGCTTTCTTACTCCCCCTCATCATTCTCGGTGGGGGAGGAGTGGGTTTCGGCGTCTTTGGACGTTGTGTCCGAAGTGCCTTTACGGCGGAGGCCGCTTCTTACCTCCTGGCCCTTCTTCTTGACCTTCTTCTCCGGTGCCTTGTAGGGCGCCAGAACCAGCATCTTCGTCAGAAGTGGGATAGCTGGGTTTTCAGGCAGCGGAGCTGAGCACTGGATCCACTCCGCCTTCTTTATCCAGCCCTGAAAAGACAAACGGAGAGGCTTGGTCATCTTCCTTGAATGCATAGGTAGAGGATACACCTCGAAATATGAAGAACTTACCAGACTAGCTGGATGAGTCAGGTCATGGCCGCGGTCCTCGGTCGTCTTCGACCACGACTGGTTGGCCTTGAAAAGCACCTTCCAGATACCTTCGTGTGTGGTGCTGAAGAACTGTTGGAAGGTCTGGTGCTTGGCCGGATCGAACTCCCACAAACGGCAAGTCGGGCTTTGGCAGGGAAGGATCCGGTGAACAAGAATCACCTGGATCACATTGACGAGCTTGATGTTCTTGTCCACCATTCTCTTAATGCGCGTCTGCAGTGCTGACACCTCGTCCGACGGCGCCCAGTCCTAGCCCTTGTTTAGCCAGGAGGTAAGCCGCATTGGGGGCCCGGAATTGAATTCGGGAGTCGTGCCCCAGGTGGTGTCGCGGGGCTCTGTGACGTAGAACCACTACTATTTCCACCCTTTGACGGTCTCCACAAAGGTGCTTGTGGGCCATGTGACGTTGGACAATTTTCTCACCATGGCACCTCCGCACTCTGCATGTTGATCATCCACCACTTTCTGCTTCACATTGAAGATCTTTAGCCATAATCCGAAGTGGGGTGGGATGCGGAGGAAGGCCTCGCACACGACAATGAATGCTGAGATGTTGAGGAAAGAATTTGGGGATAAATCATGGAAGTCTAGCCTGTAGTAGAACATGAGTCCGCGGATGAAGGGCTGGTGAGGAAATCCTAACCCGCGGATGAAGTGGGTTATGAATACCACCCTCTCGTTGGGCTCCGGGGTGGGGACAATCTGCCCCTTGGTTGGAAGCCGATGGGCGATTTCCTGGGTCAAGTACCCCGCGTCCCGGAGCTCCGTGATGTTCTCCTCTGTGACGGAGGAGGCCATCCACTTGCCCTGCGCTCCAGATCCGGACATGGTCGGAGTGCTTTTTGGGGTGTAAGGGATGGAAGCTTGGGCGCTAGAGCTCAAGAGCAGATGGGCGGAGAGGAAGAAGGCGTGGGTGAAAGAATGGATCCTTGTCCTCTTATAAAGGCAGCGAATATCAAGCACCTCCCTACTCGCCTTAAAACTCGCCTATTCCCCAAGGGTCGTGCGGACGGTGCGGTTGGATTACCCACACCTACATTGATGAGAATCCCTTGATAAGGGGACACGATCTCTGCTTCGACAAGACGTGCCAATGAAAACCACATCTCGAAACAAGGAGCGAGAGGCTAAAAAATGGTTCGAAATAATGACCGTGCAGGGACGTAACGTCTCGCTGCAAAAGTTGTCAGTAGATGGGACTTGTGAAATATTATACTCTTTGCGGTTGTGTGTGGTGCCTGTTTTGCAGAGCCGGACATGTCTCCTGTGTTCAAGGCTACTTTGAAGTATTAGGAGGAGGAACCCGCCTTGCAATGCCGAAGACAATCTGTGCGCTGGAACATCGTCATTGAAGCCTGGTTCAGGGGCTACTGAGGGAGTCCTGGATTAAGGGGTCCTCGGGCGTCCGGGCTATGTGACATGGGCCAGACTAATGGGCCATGAAGATACAAGACAAAAGACTTCTTGTCGTGTCCGGATGGGACTCTCCTTTGCGTGGAAGGCAAGCTTGGCGTTCGGACATGAAGATTCCTTCCTCTATAAACCGACTCTGTACAACCCTAGGTCCCTCCTGTGTCTATATAAACCGGAGGTTTTAGTCCATAGAGGGCATCATAATCATAATCATACAGGCTAGACATTTAGGGTTTAGCCATTACGATCTTGAGGTAGATCAACTCTTGTAAACCCCATATTCATCCAAGATAATCAAGCAGGAAGTAGGGTGTTACCTCCATCAAGAGGGCCCGAACCTGGGTAAAACATCGTGTCCCTCTCTCCTGTTACCTTCGACCCTCAGACGCACAGTTCGGGACCCCCTACCCAAGATCTGCCAGTTTTGACACCGACAAGGACTGCTAGGATGTTGGAGGAGGAGAGGGCACATAATCACATAGAGAAACGGGCCATGTACGAGCTCCTCGTGGTAAGTTTATTCTGCATATTAGCCAAATCATGCACTTAATGTTTGTTTCATTACTAACTAGTATGACTGACTCGTCAAACCAAATGTGCAAGAAGACCTGTCAGATCCCTCCGCTGATGCCAGTCATTGCTCCGGGGACCACGGTGAGTTTCATTTGAATGGTCATTAGTTACTAGTCTTAACATTTGAGTGTCATCATGCTAACGAGACATTGCAAATGATCTTTGGTGTAACGTAACTCCAGACAAGCATCGCATGATCCTTTTCTAGGTGGTACTGGCACGAGCAACCCCGGTCCGTCACCTCCGTGATGAGGGTAAGTTTTGTCTAGTGTTTTTCTTAACAAATGCATAATGACCTAGACCTAGCTTTATTTCCTCCAATATGCTTACCATAATTACCTATACTTAGCTTATTTTCCTCCAAAATGACATAATAAGCTTACTTAGCTCCAAAACGATCCTTTTTACCTAAGTTAGCTCTAAAATGATCTATACTTAGCTTTGTTTCCTCCAAAATGACCTAAGTTAGCTCTAATATGCTTCATTACCTAGGTTTGCTCAATAATGACATACACTTAGCTTACTTATGTCAAAAATGGCATAATTAGCTTACTTAGGTCAAATATGGCATAACAACATTGGCAACCTCATAAATGTCATATACTTAGCTTATTTTCCTCCAAAATGACATAATAAGCTTGCTTAGCTCCAAAATGATCAATTTTACCTAAGTTCTCCAAAATGACCTAAGTTAGCTCTAATATGCTTAGTTAGCTCTACTATGCTTAGTTACCTAGGTTAGCTCAATAATGACCTATACTTAGCTTACTTATGTCAAAAATGACATAATATGCTTAGTTAACTCAAAAATGGCATAATTATCTAGCTTAGCTCAATAATGATCCATTTTACCTAAGTTAGCTCCAAATGATCCATTTTACCTAGGTTAGCTCCATAATGATCCATTTTACCTAAGTTAGTACCAAAATGATCCATTTTACCTAAGTTAGCTTGAAAATTATCCATTTTACCTAAGTTAGCTCATAAATGATCCATTTTACCTAGGTTAGCTCCAAAATGATCCATTTTACCTAAGTTAGCTCCGAAATGATCCATTTTACCTGAGTTAGCTCCAAAATGATCCATTTTAGCTAAGTTAGCTCATAAATGATCCTTTTTACCTAAGTTAGCTCATAAATGATCCTTTTTACCTAAGTTAGCTCATAAATGATCCATTTTACCTAGGTTAGCTCCAAAATGATCCATTTTAGCTAAGTTAGCTCATAAATGATCCATTTTACCTAAGTTAGCTCCAAAATGATCCATTTTAGCTAAGTTAGCTCATAAATGATCCATTTTACCTAAGTTACACTAGTACAGCGAGGTGCTATACAAACAATTTTAACCCCTTTCCGCGACGACATTTGGAACCGTCGCCTAGTGAGTGTGGGTGATAGGGGGGTCCTTCCCACACGACCCAGAAACCGTCGGGGATATGCCCTCCTGGCACACACGCTCGGCAAAACGTTTCCGTTCACAGGTACATCACACACAATTTTCCTCGTTCAATCGTTTGTGATAGCGTTGCCATTGCACACGATATTAACAATTTTATCATTTGCATTATTGAATGCATCACACACGGTGCGTAGAAGGAACTGTGTGGCAAAGGTTGTCCATCACACATAGTTTTTATGTGGTAAACGTTTGCGCAAGGTGGCCTAACGCAAACAGTTTTCAAGAGGATGTCGTGTGTGATTGTTCATTAATCTAACACGGTTTATTCCTAGAAACTGTGTGCGTTATTGAATGCATCGCACACGGTGTTTCTCAATTACCGTTTGCAATAGGAAAACCAATTAGCGGGCTAATTATCTGATTATTAATAATCCATTTATTAATCTAATTGGCATTTCATATTAAGCACACAATATATTTCATTCTCATAATTGAAATACATCAGAGTACAACATCATATAGCTTCAGCACTCAGCTACCCCATTACACAACTACACTAGCACCAAGTTTCACGTGCAACAACTGTAACCTTTCGAAATTAGCATCATAGACGGTACAGATGTATCTCATCTGGAAAAGCTAACAAGCGTATAGGCGAATATTGAGCCTTCATTGATGTTGAAGGTCTTTGTAACTTTAGGCCAGTGCCTATGGATGATTGTCTGTCCATCCTCCGTCCTCTTGAGGAACACTTCAATATTGAACCGTGGGTGTTGTATGAATACCTTCCTCGCCTCCTGACCATACAGGTGGTTTGAGAGGTAATCATTAGTGAACTGCTTTGGAAAGGCCTGAAAACAAGGATGTGCATAAATATCTTCTCTATATTGGAAATGGGGCAAAGGAATAAAAAAGGCAAGGTATAATAGTTAGTACCATCCTGTAGTGAACTAATGTCTTCTTCATTGTGCAGACAAAGATCTTGTTGTTTTTTGTCGCTAATTTCTTTATCCTAACAATCTTTTTAAGTTTCTTGACTTGACTGATATTCATGGACAACTCATTTCCCCATATGCAAAAAGGGTCGAACAGTGGGTCAAAACCTCTGATAGCAGGACCTACATGTGCAAGACCAAATTGTTAAAAACCTAAATATTAGAATGGTTCCTGCAATTGCACAATAATGTGCTATTAGACAACATACCATGCACGTGCTAACCTCGATTCTAAACCTCAGTGCTTCCCATTGTTTCCCTGCAACACATATAAGGTAGTAAGCCATCAGGTTAAGTAAGGGTTCGCATGCTATCAGTAACATATGTTGATGAAAAATAAGCACATTGCAGATTCATCAGATTAATTCAAGCCACATGGAAACCCCATTTATCCAAACCAAGCATGATTAAGAACTAGGGAATATAGCACTTGTATATGTTTCTCTTGTATTAAGTGCAGCCAAATTCGATTTATTCCTCACATGCACACCAATACAAAATTCTACCCATGGCAATTGGACATCGCATTGCAGAATTGAACGAGGCAGTTAACTAAACACCACAACAAATGAACCAAACATTAACTGAGCACCACATTGCACAATATAACATACTCCTAATAGAAGATCAGACAGTTAACCAAACCAAGCATGCTTAACAACTCGGAAACATAGCAACTGTATTTGTTTCTCATGTATTTAGTACATCCATATTCGATTTATTTCTCACATGGTATACAATGACAGAATGCACCCACAACAATTGAACATCGCATTGCAGAATTGAACCAAACAGCCAACCGCGTCACGTCGACGGGCGCGAGGCGTCAATAGTGGCCTCGACGGCAAGGTGCTCCTCCAAGATCTGGGGGTCGACACGAATGGCAGCCATCGCGACCTCATCCACGCGTGCAGCCGCGATTTTCTTCTCCGCTGCAAATGCTCCTTGAGATCCTGGCTATACTGCATGCACCATGGCTTAGGGCGTCGCTTATTTGGTGGAGGGGTCAGTGATTTGGGTGGAAGGTGTCGCGCTGGCGGTCGGGGCATGTGGGATGTGGAAGGAGGAGGGGGATGGGGGTCGGGTGTGGATTACCTGCCTGGATAGGCGAGGCCGAGCAGCGTGAAGGAGGGTTACCGGTGAGGAGGCGGCGCTGCAAGCAAGGAGTGAAGGTTTCAACTTGGAAAGGAAGGCAAAAACAGGGGAAATGTGGCTTTTGGTAAGGGGGAGGGGCGGGGAGGGAGATATTTCGGCAGGTTTAAAATTTGGAATCGCTTCAAATAAAAAATCAAGCAAAGTGTCATCAGACACGGTCCCTTATTCAGAACTCTGTACGATATTTGAACATCACAAACGAATCAGATAGCTTAACCCGTGTGTGATGAGTTTGAACGTCAAAAATTTTGGTTCAAATTTCCCTGGTTACAGTGGTCATCAACGTCATTGCATAATTTGGGTACACAAAGGAGACTACAGCACACCCACACTTCTTAATCGAGCAAGTTCAGCAATTAAATAGAGCTAGGTAACCTAAAAATTACTCTAACAAATTAAAGACCGACGCTCTTAATTAAACAAAACAAAGAGTACTACTACGGCTGGTGCTCGTCAATCTCTGCCGCTGCCTCCATGTCCAGCTCGCGCCCGACGGTCTCCTGGGGAAGGGGCTCCATGGCATCAATCGCACCATACTTGGCAAGCATCTCACCATCCGCGTCCGCCATATCTTTGGAATAGGCCGCCATGAGCTGGGCATGGGCGGCCGCGATCTGGGCTTTGGTAGGCTCCGTCATGGTAAGGTATGCCGCGCAGGAACGGACGGCTACTCGAACTCTCTCGACGATTGCCAACTCTTCGGCCGTGGATTACCGACCTTGTCGGAGAAGCTTCGTTCGATTTGTGCGGTGACCACCACGAGCTGGGCGTGGAAGGCCTCGACGTAGTCGTGGGCAGCCTCCATCAGGGCTAAGGCCTCCACTGCGGAACGGACAGTTGTTGTGCCGCTCTCGCCAGTTGGTATCCCCGAGGTAGATGTTGCTGCCGCCGCCTGAGAAGCAACAACGTCCGTATGGTCTGCCTTGGCCGCCCGGACGCAGATTGAAGTCGCCCTCACGAAGCTTGTTAGCACGCGCCTGGCGGCTGCGGCCGCGCTCTCGCCGGAGTGGGCCGCCGAAGTTGCCCTCACAACATGGGTCCATGTCCCCATCTTTCACCAGCGACGATTGAATAGTGAAATGATATTTGAGGAGCAGGCTAGTGTGCTTGACACTCCGACAGTGCTCCAAGATATTTTGTGTTGCATCTCACACGGTTGGTGATAATAAACTGTGGCAATCTACTTGATTTTCTGTCTTGATTTGAATTACATAATGGAGTCACAGCTGCAAAGGATGGTGTTTGAATTGCTAGAACTTTTATCTGCAGTGAACATGCAACTATAGGTGTGTCGTCCAAATAGTGGAAATAACAACAAGCTTGTGGATTCCCATCAACACCAACGACAAAGTTGAGTGTAGAAATCATAACCCTAACGTATCACTTACTCGTCGTAAGAATCATGTAAAACGAGACGTTGCAGCCACAAAGGGTCAATACATTGAATGTACTAGCAAATTCCCACCATAGGATAATGATGAATAAATAACTATCACTACATGCATATATGGCTGGTGGAAAAGCTCTATGGTTGTAATGTTTTTGCGAAAAGCCAATTTTTCCCAACATCAAAGGAATTTATTTTATTGAACTACAAAGTTGATTGATAAATATTGAGAAGGTTCCTCCAACTCAATCCCAAAATAATAATCATTAACCCAACAAATAAACTAAATAGAGTGATGAGATCAACATGATAATTCAAGAACTAGATACTCAAAATGTCCATAACCGGGGACACGGCTAACCATGATTAGTTTGTACACTCTGCAGAGGTTTGCACATTTTTTCCCACAAGACTCGATCTCCTCCGTTGGATTTTCTCGCACTACATGGTGTTTGAGAAACGGATGACCGAGACACAGTCTTTCAGGAGCATTTACTCTCTACTCCGGGTGGACCAGTACACCTACAATCCGCCTACATCTGCTAGTCCACGTCTTCGAGAGCTCACACAACTTACTCAACTATGCCAGAGCCCATAATGGCTTGTGGCTGCACACGGAAGTTTCTCGCATGAATAATCTTATGATCCCTTTGAGCCTGGGTGGCATTCCATAGGGTGATCACACGGGTCCTCCGGGATCCCCTTGGGCAAGCACTGGGTTCTCCAGGTGCCCGGGCAACTACTGGGTGCTCCAGGGTGCCCCTACCAGTCCACCCAGATGTGTATTAAAGTAGCCACCTTAAGTTAACCATTAAATAATAACTCTCACATCTGTCATGAATACGCTCAACCAATCCACGTCTACGAGCATAGCATAGAAGTATAAGCATAACGTAGTAACTCCCAGGGGTTGAATGCAAGACAATAGGTTCCTACCTCATCAACTACTTCCCAAAACCCACATGTTATTAATCCTACTCATGCAATGTTTGAGGGTGAAACTAATGCATAAAAACTGGGTATGAAAGGGATACGATCAAAGTGTGAACTTGCATTGTACTGTTGATGAATATGATTCACACTCATAACTCCTGATAGTTCTACTCGTCGCACTCTGTTCAATCTAGCGTGAGCAAGCAATTGTAACCACACATAAGCAATCACTCAAAAGATCAGAAAGAACGAAGAAAACAATTCAGAAAACATCAGAACCAAGCAAATAACTCTTGCAACATAAAACAATTTCTAACAGTACCAAAATTAAGTGATTTTGGCCTTATCAGAAAGTTTAGGTCAAGAGCTTTAATTTGCAAAAAGAATCAACTAAATCAGAGTTATAAAACTCAAGTTACGATCAAACGAAGTTAAAATACAAAACTGTTTGAAATCAAATTTTAAAACTTTCAAAAACATGTTAAAGTTATTTTACTAGATAGAGGAGATTGTAACGAAGAAGTGGGCGTTGGTTTCGATGGATTTGGATAAACGGTAAAAAGATGTGATCGTTTGAAACCCAGGGGCTGGACTGTAAAAGAAATACTACAAATAGGTCCCTGGACAGAAAATAAACAAATAAAAAGGAAAAACCTAAAGAACGAACGTTCATTACAGAACGCTAACGAACAAAAATCGTTCGCCGTGTATACCTAACCTGTGAACGTTCGCAATATAAAAATTAACTAAAAAGAAAACCGAAATTAAAAGGAAAAACCAACGAAAATCGGATCAGGCAGCGGTTATACCAGTTCGCGGCGGTTTGGCGGTTTTCGCGAGAAAAACCGGCGGCGGCGAGGATGAACTTCGGCGACAGCAGCTGTGGCGGCGACGGCGGCTGTGGCGGTGAAGCGGCTACGGCGAGCGAAGCGCGCAAGATGAGGCGAAGGCTGGCGAGGCGGCGAGGGCGGCGGCAGAAGCGGCGCGGCGGCGTCATGGCGCGGCGCGCATGACCTTCGCGGTGGCGGGGCACAGTGCGGCGGCGGCTAGATGCGGCAGAGAGCGGCGCCGAGATGCGGGAGGCGAGGCAAGGCGCAAGGCGGCGGCGGACGGGGTCCAGGGGGGGCCCGGGTGCGACTTAAATAGAGGGGGGGCAGAGGAGGCCGGAGGCGGCACGGCGGCCATGGCGGCGCGGCGGCGGACTCGGGAGGAGTCCCGATCGGGGATGGGAGGAAGGCGGCGCGCTGGGTGGGCTTGGGCCGGCCCGGTCCGAAAGAAGAAAAGAAGTTCTTTTTTAATAAACATTTGTTTTTTTTCCGGACAAACCAAAAAAATGTAAAAATAACATATAGGCATATAATATATCAGAATTTTCAGAAAAAGATTTTCTACGACATGAACATTTTTGTAAGACCAAATAAAATACACACAAATTTAAATAAAACAAAGAGTGCCACTGGTGCAATAAAATCCAATAAAAATCATTTTAAAAATACCAAAATAAATTCAAATTTATTTCTCTCCAATTTTCTGATGTAGGGAATCATTTTACCCTATTTTCCATATATTTTTATTTTGGAGAAAAATAATTTGAATAAAACCCAAATAACTCCATATTGAAAATAATTTCAAAAGGACTTTGAATTCGATCCTTTTAAACTTCGAACTCATGTTTCATATGTTTTGAAGAAGTCATTTTATCTTCTCTCATGAAAATCACTGAGTTGCTTAAAGTTCTAAATTTGAAATATTTTCAAATGAAATTCAAATATTTTCAAACACCCTTTTCATTTAATTAAATGGAAGAAGTCATATCATCTTCACTCAAGGGTTTTGTGATGAAAAGAATTTGAATTCATGGAGATCATAAATGCAAAAATGAAAGTTTGGGAAAGTCCTTTTATTCCCTCTCATTTAACTTTTGAAAGATTTCAAATTTCACTCTGCTTAACACAATCAATCAAAACTATCTATTTAATATAACATTTGAAAATTTAGAATTTTGGGATGTTACAGGAATTATTCAGGGTTCGTTTGGACGTTTGTATACATTAACTTGGTTTTGTAGCCATTTCAAGTGCATAATTCAAATCTGAACTACATGCACATGCTCCAGTGCATATAAACGGGTTGAAAAAACAAATCCGTGTCCTTGGTTGCATGCTTAGGTGCCATGCGAGAAATGGGAATGTATGTCAAACACGCTGCCACCGTCACTCGGCCGCAAACATTGAGATACTTGGTTTTTAAATTCTAGTAAATCCAAAACTCGTCTGAAATTCATGAAACTTGGCATGCTATCATGGAGCGGCATCAACATGTCGTGTTAAAAAATTTGTCCCATTTGGGGCAGGTTTGGGTATAAGCTTCTCACAAACCAGAGCTTCTCACAACAAGCGTCATGGTTTCGGTAGGGAACGTGCCACCTTTGGGGACGAAACGATCTCTGTTGCCTCTTATTGCTTTAAATTTTTTTCTAGTGTCAACATAGAATAACAGGAGTGTTGTGTTTAATTTTGGAATATTTCGTGGTTCATATGGACATTTTTATACATTAACTGGGTTTTTCTAGGCATTTTATGTGCATAATTCAAATTTGAACTACATGTAGATGCTCCAGTGCATATAAATTGGTTGAAAAATCAAATCTGTGTCCTTGGTTGCATGCTTAGGTCCCATGCAAGAAATGGGAATGAATTTCAAACACCTTGCCATCGTCACTCGGCCGCAAACATTGAGATACTTGGTTTTTAAATTCTAGTAAATCCAAAACTCGTCTGAAATTCATGAAACTTGGCATGCTATCATGGAGCGGCATCAACATGCCATGGTAAATTTTTTGTCCCATTTGGGGCAGGTTTGGGTATAAGCTTCTCACAAACCAGAGTTTCTCACAACAAGCGTGATGGTTTCGGTAGGGAACGTGCCACCTTTGGGGACGAAACGATATTCGTTGCCTCTTATTGCTTTCAAAACTTTTCGAGTGTCAACATAGAACAACAGGAGTGTTGTGTTTAATTTTGGAATTTTTCGTGGTTCGTTTGGACATTTTTATACATTAACTGGGTTTTCTAGGCATTTTATGTGCATAATTCAAATTTGAACTACATGCACATGCTCCAGTGCATATAAATTGGTTGAAAATCAAATATGTATCCTTGGGTGCATGCTTAGGTCCTATGCAAGAAATGGGAATGAATTTCAAACACCAGGGAACTGTTGATTGCCGGTAAAACATTGAGATACTTTGTTTTTAAATTCTAGTAAATCCAAAACTCGTCTAAAATTCATGAAACTTGGCATGCTATAATGGAATGGCATCCGACATGCTATGGTATTTTTCATGTCCATTTTGAGAGAAGGCGCACTCGAATAACAACCAACTAAGGCATTTTAAAACAAATAGCTGCCACTGTAACATCTCAAACGTTTTGTATAATTAAATTGTGTGCGTTCTGTTAACCATTCACGTGACGCCACACCTCACTATTTTAATGGTTAGGAGGTGCCGTGTGGACCTGTGCTTGAGTGCTTGACTAAACGGGAGGCGTGCGAGCTGTACTCCAATGCAGAGGCTCACCGGGAAGCATGCGAGCTGTACGCCGCGCAGGCTCACCGGGAGGCGAGCCCTTTGACTTCCATGGACGCCCGCCTTGCTCGCATCCTCTCCATTAATGGCGCCCATGCCGCAGTTTAATACGGTTTTTTAATCTAAAACACTCATCGCAAACGTTTTAGTTAGAATACCCGTATGCAAAACCAACAACTTCCCCAGGAAGCCAAGGGAAAATGTGCCTAGCAGGATTTGTGCAGCTCTTGATCGCAAACGTTTTAGTTAGAACACCGGTATACAAACCGACAGCTTCCCCAGGAAGCCAAGAGAAAATGTGCCGAGCAGAATTTCTGCAGCTCTTGATTGCAAACGTTTTAGATAGAACACCCGGATGCAAAGTGAGAGCTATGGTCTTCCCCTTAAGTCGAGGGAAAATTCGCAACGCAGGATTTGTGCATCCCTTCAACGCAAACGGTTGTTTTGGATGAACCATGTGCAACCACGTACAAACAATTTGGTAAGATTTGCATCTGTCATATTGGGTATGTTGCCATTTGTCAAGCTGGAAAGATTGACTTTTTTTGATCTAGTAACATTGCCATTTGTCAATACTTGTAACACTGCGACTTGTCAAAACATGCAGCTAAAAATCACCATCAGTATCTAATTTTTGCAACTAAAATTCAGTTATTAAGCATAGATTTCATTCATAGATTAAGTAGTCGTTCTTAATTTATACAAACAGTTCAAGTCGACAGCTAAACCGACCAAACTTTTCCCCAATTGTTGCCAACCACGTACTGAAATAGCTAGTTCAACTATATATGCTAGCTAATTTTAAGTACGTTGTACAGTTACACCACATCTATAGTCAGATGAACTAAACAAAATAGCCTCTAAATACTACAGAAGGGCTTTGTGCTATTTCCGGTACCCTCTTCTCTGCCGAGCGCGCTCAGTAAGAGGCAGAGGAGGAGGATGAGCTTACCGACGAGCTGGACAAATGCAATACGGTGCGTGCCTCTGTTGCACGTTCAGTGACGCTCGCTAGCTCGAACGTCCGCTGCCGCTCCAGACGATCCCTCTCGAAGCGGCCGAACTGCTCATAGATCTCCTGATTCCCCGCCTCTGTGTCGGTGTGAGTTGCGGCCACGGCTGCGGTAAGGCTCTTTGCATGCTCGACGAGGCGCTCCTCCTCCTCCCGCAGGAGCTCGATGTAGCACGCAAGGTCACTGACGCACGTGCGGGCCTCCACCTCCACCTCCCTCCTTCGGGCAGCGGTGGCGGAGCGGATGATGATCCCGACGGTCGACGGTTGGCTAGCGGCCACGACGGCCGACGATGGGGTGGCGGCCATGACGGCCACCTCCCGCCTTCGGGTCGCGGTGGCGGAGCGGGTGATGGCCGGCAGTGGGGTGGCGGCCACGACAGCGGTCTCCCGCTTTCGGGTCACGGTGGCGGAGTGGGTGATGGTCGGCAGTGGGGTGTCGGCCACGATGGCCACCTCCCGCCTTCGTGCCGTGGCGGCGGAGCGGGCGATGGCCCTGGCTTTCGACGGTTGTGTGCGGCAACGGCGGCCGGCAACAGCTGTCGACGGGCACCGGCGGCGGAGCGTGTGGTCAGTGTTCCGCGCACACCCAACATGGACACCACACACACTACACTATGCCGGGGATTGAGCTGCCGCCGCGGTGTAGCATCCCAGCTGGAGCTATCCTCTGATGACGGTGAAGTGGCTGAGCGACGACGACGGACTAGTGCCATTGGTGATTGTGGGAGAAGCAGATGAGTTAAGCTACAGGGGGGGAGGGGAAAATGCGATGCAGGACTTGCCGGTCATGAGGGTTTATATAGCAGGCCGGAAAGCATTTGGATTTTGGGGGATTTCATCGAGTCGGGTGCTAAGCTTGCACAGGAACCTGCGAGGTTGCGCGGGAATGGGCTCACCGACGATTCATTGGCGCCACTTCGAACCACCGTTTGGCCAAAAGAACGCCCCCCGCAAGCTGCGGAAGCTTGCGCTATAAGGCGTCTGCGGCAGCGGGGTGACAAGATGTGCGAGAGGTGGACGAAAGGACACGCACACATACGATTAATACAAAAATATATTTGCGATTTAATTACCTACTATACCCCCATCCTGGTTTATAAGTAGTATTTAACTAATAAAATACGAATGCATGTCGCCAAAGATTATATCGTTGGATTCGTATTTGAACATAGTTTCCAGTTATACAACTTTTGTAACATGCGTTAACACTGTTTTGGTTAAATTTAAGGTTATATACCAGCAAAGCATTTTCCCGCAACACACAGGCTTATTCAATCGCAAACAACTCGGATGGATCATATGTATGCCATATCTTATTTGCCACGTATCACTATGCCGGCCTCTCGCTGCCCTTCAAAGAAGCTCGCCGTTAGGGCGCCAGAGCGCAGCTCGCCGTTAGGTGCCGCAGCGCGCTCTGCTTGCGTCCATTGGCGCGCTCTGCTCGTTCCCATCGGTGCGCTCGGCTTGTGGACAGCTTTTCCTTGCGTGTTCAACTGCTATATGCATATATATGGTTGCTCGCCGTTGAGGCGACCGCGGAGCGCTCTGCTCGCGTCCCTCCGTGCACGCTCTGCCAGCGGTTGGACGTGCGCATGATCACGTCGGGGGGCCCATATGCATGCAGTTGCGCCGCACATGTTGCCACGTGATGCAGTTACATGTGACATGATGGAGTTACGCGCTGCAAATTAGAACTGCCATCAGGGCCTGCTGTTATTCCTGGCCGTAGGCTTCCCCTTTAATTCCCACGGCCATTATAACCTTAGTCTCTTCAACCTTTCGATCGTGCCCCACAACACAACAAGCACATCCACGAAAACACATAGAGAGGGGATGTCTAGCGCTCCAATGGAGATCGGCGAGCATAGAGTGGAGACCCACGCGAGGTAGAAGGATCTCTCTGTGGTGTACACCAACAACCCAGCCGTGGTGGACGACTACATCAACAGCGTTGAGCAGTTGCTTACTCGAGACAAGTACAATGTGGTCGGCATCGACCTCCAGTACACCATCGGTCATCCCGGCATAGATCAGAAGGTCGTCGTCGCCCAGTTGTGTGTGCGCCATCATGTCCTCATCTACCACTACTGCATGCCCGTAGAGCCTTGCGACCATTTCAATAGGTTTGTCAACAGCACCGACTACAAGTTCGCCATGGTGGAAACCACCGACGATGTAAAAGCGCTCAGTGTTACGGGCTTGGCCTGCAAGAACCTTGTCGAAATCTGTGAACACTACAGGGTCTGGGAAAGCACGAAGAAGGACTCCCTGGTTGAACTCGCCTCGGCCATCATCGACCCCAGAGAACAAGTCCCATATCATGGCACAGGGCCTGGATGCGGCAACTAGATGAACCTCACCTCAGGTTCACGGCAAAGAGCGTGTACACATGCTACGAGATGCATAGGCGGATCGTTAACATGAGTAAGTGCCTCGTTACCCAAATCGATGAGCCCGGATCGAGCCACAAGCAGAGCAAGCGTCACAACTAGTAGATGATGATCAGATGATTGTTTATGCTAGTTAATCATGCATGTAATATATAGTTTACTTTATTGGTGTGTGGAAATGTCATGTGTGTAGTAGCCACCTATGTAATTATGCATGTAATAGTTTACTTTGGTGTGTGTGCAAATGCCATGATTGTAGTAGCCACCTATGTAAGTGGATGTTTAATTTGGTTATGCAACCATGTCCTTATAAGTGTGTGTGTATATATATGTTGTTGTTTTGTATGCAATCCCATCGCACAACACACACGTCTTATTAGCAGCAACCGTCTGTGTTATTATCGGTCTTCGCACACATTTCTGATTACAGACCTGTTTGCCGCGTATCACACACATCTTGTTAAGTTGAACCATTTCTGTTCTCTTGTCTCAACACAAACAGTTCATCTGAGTGAACCGCATGCCGTATATCTCACACACCTTGATCTGGCTGACCGTTTCTTTTGTGTTGCCTAATCACAAACAGTTCATCCGAGTGAATCGTATGATGTACATCACACACACCTTCATCTGGTTGCCCGTTTCTTTTGTTCCTCATCGCAAACAGTTAATTGGACTGAACTGTATGCCCTGCATCACACACGCAACTAAAATCTGAACTGTGTTTGATGCATCCTCCATCGCAAACATTTTGCACCTTTTTTGACGGGTTTTTTTACACCACCGTTTGCGATTATTGCATCGCACACAGTTTCGTCGAAGGGTCTCTAATCGTCGTGTCTCGTTAGCAGCATCCTGCAGTAGTGTTAGCTCATAAATGATCCATTTTACCTAAGTTAGCTCATAACTGATCCATTTTACCTAAGTTAGCTCATAAATGTCATTTTTACCTAAGTTAGCTCATAAATGTCATATACTTCTTCTTCTTCTTCATTTTCTTCTTCTTCTTAATTTATGATACGTTGATACGTCTTCTTCTTCTTCTTCTTCTTCTTCTTCTTCTTCATAAATTATAGATACGTTGGAGACGTATCAATGGTTATGTGCCGTTGATACGTCTCCAACGTATCTATAATTTATGAAGTATTCATGCTATTATACTATCCTTCTAGGATGTTTTATATGCATTTATATGATATTTTATATGATTTTTGGGACTAACCTATTAACCTAGAGCCCGGTGCAGGTTTACTGTTTCTCCTTGTTTTAGAGTATCACAAAAAAGGAAAACTAAACGGAGTCCAATTGATGTGCCACTTGACGGAGATCATTTTTGGACCAGAAGAAGCCCACGGAGTACTAGAAGCAGGCCAGAAGAGTCCCGGGCTGCCCACGAGGGTGGGGGGTGCGCCCACTCCCCTAGGGTGCGCCCCCTGCCTCGTGGATAGCCCGGAGACCCCCCTGACGTGAAATCAACGCAAAACTCTTCTATATATACCCAAACTTCCATAAAGAAACCTAGATCAAAAGTTCCACCGCCGCAAGCCTCTATAGCCACGAGAAGTCAATCTAGGCCCTCTCCGGTACCCTGCCGGAGGGGGCCATCATCACCGATGGCCATGGGGGAGTATCCCGGAGGGGCCATCATCACCATGAAGGCCAAGGACCAGAAGGTGAAGGCCATGGAGGAGGAAGCACAAGGGGGAGAACCACTCCTCCTCTCTTCCGGTGGTGTCGGAGTGCCATCGGGAGGGGAATCATCGCCACGGTGATCTTCTTCATCAACATCACCATCATCATCACCATCCTCATCTCTTTTACGTGGTCCACTCTCCCGCACCCCGCTGTAATCCCTACTTGAACATGGTGCTTTATGCCACATATTATGATCCAATGATGTGTTGACATCCTATGATGTTTTGAGTAGATATCTTTTGTCTTTGGGTTGATTGATGATCTAGATTGGTATGAGTTGTATGTTTTATTTTGGTGCTGTCCTATGGTGCCCTCCGTGTCACGCAAGTGTGAGGGATTCCCGTTGTAGGGTGTTGCAATACGTTCATGATTCGCTTATAGTGGGTTGGTGAGTGACTGAAACACAAACCCGAGTAAGAGGGAGTGTTGCGTATGGGAATAAAGAGGACTTGATGCTTTAATGCTATGGTTGGGTTTTACCTTAATGATCTTTAGTAGTTGCGGATGCTTGCTAGAGTTCCAAACATAAGTGCATATGATCCAAGTAGAGAAAGTATGTTAGCTTATGCCTCTCCCTCATATGAAACTGCAATAGTGATTACCAGTCTTGTTAACAATTGCCTAGGACAATTCCGCACACCGATCCACCATTATTCCACACTCGCTATCTATGATACTTAGTAACATATTCTAAATTTATGATAACAGCACCTACTTTTATATTTTAGCTCTCCGATATCATACCAAGTTATCCTCTTCATACCCACAACGTAGTTTTATTTCTCGTTTCTAGTTGGAAGCAAACGTTCGGTGTACGTAGAGTCGTATCAGTGGCAGATAGGGATTGAGAGAATATTGATCTTATCTTTAGCTCCATGTGGGTTCGACACTCCATACTTATCACTTCCACCTTTGGAAATTGCTACGATGATTCCCTGCACTTCGGGATTATCAAGCTCTTTTCCGGCGCCGTTTCCGGGGAGCAATAACGTGGGGTTGATATTCTCGTGTGTGCTTGTTTGCTTTCTTCACTAAGTAGATTTTGTTTTTCCTTTTTGTTTCTATTTAATTGTGGGTGAAACATACAAAAAAATTAAAGAATGAAAATACAAAAAAAATTACTTGCCTTTCATGCCTAAAAAGTTTTTCAAAAAGGGAAGCGATTGGAAAGTTATGCATTGAAGAAGTGAGGGTCGACCTTGAGCACTTGTGTTCATGCTCATGGACACAATGTAGAATTATTCATGGAAGTTTATCTGTAAATAATTATCCCCTTTTATATATTCATTGTATTATAAAAATAATGAGCCAAGCTTTGGTTTTAGGATGATTAGATTGCGTGTTTACTATGTGCAGAACAAAAACAGAAACTTTGGTTGTAGTGCGTGAATTTACATTTTTACTGGAAAGTCAAATGGATCTTAAAGTTTTTTCACATTACTTATGTAAAAAAAATTCAAATTTTCAAATTTAGTTCATAATTTTAGGAGTTAAAGAAGTTTACCAAACTTCTAGATTACTACAGACTGTTCTGTTTTTAACAGATTCTGTTTTGCGTGTGTTGTTTGCTGATTTTGATGAATCTATGGCTAGTGTCGAAGTGTATGAACCATAGAGAACTTGGAATACAGTAGATTTAACACCAATATAAATAAAGAATGAGTTCATACAGTAAATAAAGGTAGTGATTTGCTTTATTACACTAACGGATCTCACAAGTTTTTGTTAAAGTTTTGTGTGGATGAAGTGTCCGAAGGTCGAGGAGCTATCAATATGAGAAGAATAAAGAGAGGCAAGAGTTCAAGCTTGGGGATTCCCAAGGTACCCCAAATAAATATTTCAAAGGATACTCAAGCATCTAAGCTTGGGGATGCCCCGGTTGGCATCCCATCTTTCTTCTTCAACAAATATCGGTATACCTCGGTTTTTGTTTTGTTCACATGATTTGTACCCTTTGTGTTTTTGTTTCCCCTTTAAGAACCATTCTAGTATGAGATGTCCCTTCATCAATTTATATAATACTTCATGTGCTTCACTTAAATCTTTTAAGTATGATCTTATAGAATTGCTCTTTGTGCTTCACTTAAATCTTTTGAGTATGGTTTTATAGAATGCTTCATGTGCTTCACTTATACATTTTGAGCTTGGATATTGGTTAGTCTATATTAATTGTAGAATGCTCCATGAACTTCACTTATATCTTTTGGAGTATGAATAATACTATCATTTAAAGTGGGTTTGGAAGAGTGTCAACTTTAGGAATTAGTGATCCCACTATTTTGGAGGATGTTGAATCTTAGTGTGATATTTATGGAAGTGGATTTGGAAGAGTGTCAACTTTAGCTAGTGATGACTCCATTATTTACGAAGAGGTTCCAATTGAGTATGAGAACAAAGTTGCTATCCATGATTCTACTTAAAATTATTATGAGGGAGGAATACATGCTTGTAGGAGTTGCAGTAATATCAAGTTTCCTCTCTAAGTGCTTAAAGTTTTGAAGTTATACTTGTTTTGCCTTCCTATGCTAGTTGATTGTTGTTCTTATAAATTGTGTGCTCACAAAATCCCTAGGCATAGGAAGTGGGTTATATTTAAATCTGCTAGTCATACTCTTCAAGATGCTTTCCTTGTGCTTCAATTCCTATCTTTTATGTGAGCATCATTGAAATCATCATGCCTACCTAAAAGGCATTAAAGAAAAGCGCTTGTTGGGAGACAACCCAATATTTACTCTTACTGTTTTTGTGTGTTTACATGATTAAGCTACTGTATTGATCATGTTTTATAGCTTTTGTTTCAATAAGGTGACAAGTAAGACCTTTGGGAAGACTTGAGAGAAAGTTAATGTGATCTTGCTGTAAAAAACAGAAACTTTGCGCTCACAAGATTAGCTGTCATTTTTTACAGAAGAGTGATTTTGAGTTGATTCTTTTTGCAGAAGATTAATAGACAAATTCCTCACATCCACCAATTTATTTCATAATTTTGGAGTAGCAGAAGTATGGTTATTGTTCAGATCATTACAGACTATTCTATTTCTGACAGATTCTGTTTTCATTGCATAGTTTGCTTGTTTTCTAATTTCTATGACTTATATTCCTCAATATAAATTGTGGGAATGATATGGTACAGTAGGAATTGTGAGAGAACAATTATGAACCTTGTCTTTGACAGTACCAAAGTGAATGGTTTGCTCTTTATCATACTAACCTATCTCATGAAGTTTGGTTAAGTTTTGTGTGATTGAAGTTTTCAAGTTTTGGGTGAGATATCGATATGAGGAGAATAAGGAGTGGAAAGACCCTAAGCTTGGGGATGCCTAAGGCACCCCAAAGCAATATTCAAGGAATACTCAAGTACCTAAGATTGGGATGCCCGAAAGGCATCCCCTCTTTCGTCTTCAAAACTATCGGTATACCTTACTCGGAGCTATATTTTTATTCGTCACATGATATGTGTTTTGCTTGGAGCGTATTTTCAATTTTACTTACTGTTTGAATAAAATCATTGCATCTGAATTATTGAATGAAAAATAATCCTCCCATGGCTAGTTAATTATTTGACTACTCAGTGTTCTTCACTCATATCTTTTGGAGTAGTTTGTCATTTACTCATGTGCTTCATGTATATCCTATGAGTAGATGGTTGAATAAATTGAATGTCATAAATCTGAATTTATATATGTTTCATATGCTTATAACATGGGGAGTAATGACTTCACACATAATAAGTATAGGTAGTAAACTTATTGAAAGTTAGCAAACGTAGAATTGGTCACTTGAACAATTCATGAAAGAATATTGAAGGAAGAGAGGTTTCACATATAAATATACTATCTTGGACATCTTTTATGATTGGGAGCACTCGTTAAAATATGACATGCTAAAGAGTTGATGTTGGACAAGGAAGACAACATAATGGGTTATGTTCTCTTATATCTGAAATAAAGTATATTGTCATGGATCATCCAACATGTTGAGCTTGTCTTTCCCCCTCATGCTAGCCAAATTCTTTGCACCAAGTAGAGATACTACTTGTGCTTCAAAATACCCTTAAAACCAGTTTTGCCATGAGAGTCCACCATATCTACCTATGGATTGAGTAAGATCCTTCAAGTAAGTTGTCATCGGTGCAAGCAATAAAAATTGCCCTCTAAATATGTATGATTGATTGGTGTGGAGGAAATAAGCTTTATAATATATTGTGATGTGGAAGAAATAAAAGCGACAGACTGCATAATAAAGGTCCATATCACAAGTGGCAATATAAAGTGACATTCTTTCGCATTAAGATTTTGTGCATCCAACCCTGAAAGCGCATGGCAACCTCTGCTTCCCTCTGCGAAGGGCCTATCTTTTACTTTTATCTTCTACCTTATGCAAGAGTCATGGTGATCTTCACCTTTCCTTTTTACATTTTATCCTTTGGCAAGCACAAGATGTTGGAAGGATCCTTATATATATATATATATATATATATATATATATATATATATATATATATATATATATATATCTAATTGGATGTAAGTTAGCATGAGCTATTATTGTTGACATTACCCTTGAGGTAAAAGGTTGGGAGGCGAAACTATAAGCCCCTATGTTTCTCTATGTCCGATTAAAACTCCATAACCACAAGTATTGCGTGAGTGTTAGCAATTGTGAAAGACTAAATTATAGTTGAATATGTGGACTTGCTAAATCAAAGCTCTGGCATAGACTCTTCCTGAAAATAAGATGAATTGTAATTGTTTGATGACTGATAACACGGTTTGTTAGTTCTCAAGAAAGTTTATGATCTATACTTTAAACATGTGATTTGCTTGTTACTTGATCATGAAAAGTTTTATGAGATGACTGTCGGTGTACTAGAGTAGGGGTACCCTAGTATCCCGTACTGCACTACCTGACAACAGCACCTCACGCTGCAGGGTTTGCCTCGCCACCGCTAAGATCCTCCGTGGCTCCTTTGGAGCCATTCAAGAACAAAGTATTTGATTAAGAAGACAAGGCCCGGCAAGAGGAGCTTGTCGGGAAGGCCACCTGTGCATGCAGAAGACAAGGCCCCGGCAAGAGGAGCTTGCCGGGAAGGCTCAGAGCGCGACAAGCCTCTAGACGCGACAAGGATTCGGCCGCGGCAAGGCGCTTGCCGCGGCATGCAACCTCTCTCCATCTCCGCTCCAGCTCATCCGGCGACATGTCGCCATGGGACCGTTCCATGCGCACGTGTCGAGAGGCTGTGCAGCCAGCAGAGAGCAGCGATAAGCGGCTCTGACAAGCTTGCCATCGTGGCGAGCGGAGGCGCACCTGACGGCCTCTGTTGCACTGTTTGGGCGACACTGACGGGCATTTATTACTTTTGTCCCTTGCCGTCAGGGTTAGGTATTTTGCATCAGTAATCGCTTTGAGTAGGTGTACCAACTCCTGTTTTTACATTTGTACCCTCATCTATGTTGCCACCTGTCGGAGACCCCTTGAGCATATAAAAGGAGGCCCATGTGCAATGTAGAGAGGGTTCGGTTCGATTCATTCGACTCACTCGAGACCAGGGACACTCACGCTAGGTTTTGTAGCTTGCTTTGCTCCCTAGCAAGAACACAATACATCAAACAAGCAGCAGTAGGAGTTTTATCTCTTCGGAGCTCCGGCTGGGTAAACTGCTCGTGTGCCACGCCTCGATCCGCTCTTCAGGCGATCTCCGCCCCCTCCGAACCACAAGGGGCCTGGTCCGCCCGGCCCCATAGGTGTTCAGGTACGATCAGCCTCCCGACATCTTTGGCGCGCTTAGGAGGCGCCGAGGCCGTGTGAATCTGATCCGGCGTTCACACGAGCAGCGTCCTCAACATCTTCCTCAACATGCCACCGAAGAAGAAGGCTTCGCGCAGCAGAGCCGTCCGCGTCGTACCCACCCTCTCCGCAGCAAACGGGTGGTGGGGCAGACGCTGGCGGAGGAACGGGCGCCGACGAAGGTATTCGCGATGTTGCCAAGTCCAAGGACAAAGCACCACAAACCTCGGCGTCCGCGCATCCCCCGCGCCCATCTCAGGAGACGCGGGACCAACAACGTCATGGCGTTCACAATGCCATACGTTCGTTGGATCGAGACCCTCAAGACCAGCATGCGCGCCAACATGCTGGCACGAGCGAGATACGGTCGCCCGGACGGGGTGCTGCTCCTTCTAACGTAGTTAGAAGTCCGAGCGTGTCCCGCTCCTCGCACCGTTCTCCAATGCCACCCACTACTCCAGCAGAAGCTCTGGCGAGAGCCCAGCTGCTCCTCGACTACCCTCCGACGGCCGACAAGGTCGACGAGTGGAGGGCCACTATCCAGAGCCTCATCGGCTTTGCCAACGGCGACGCTCCGCGGCAACCAACGCCATCATTGCCGCGGCGAGACGACAAGGCACGAGCCGGTGGCGACGAGACTGTCGGAGGTGCAATCACCGTGCACTCTCCGCCACGAAGGCCAAGATCGCCGACTCACCGGATCCACCTCGATAGCGACTCCACCGCGTCATCGGATCCGCGAGCTCGCCGCAATCAACGCCAAGTTCTTCACGAGCGACAACAAGAGGATGCTCGAACTCGCATCGAGCGCCGAAGAGAAGCGCGACGTCAGTCCGACAAGCGCGCTGGGCCTTCTTCACGACATGCGCGCTACCGGAGGAGCCAGCGACTTGCCGTCTGTGTAGGTTGCCCTGCATTCACTCGTGAGCTGCGGCAAGTCCAGCGGCCCAGCCGTAAAAACTTCAAACCAGACGCGTCGGAGAAGTATGATGGCAGGACGCATCCGTCAGAGTTCCTCAGCATCTACACCATCGCGGTGCAGGCTGCGGGGGCGGACGACAAGATCCTCGCCAACTACTTCCCGCCGTGCTCAAGCCCAACGCCGATCTTGGCTCATGCACTTGCCGGACAGCTCCATATCCTCTTGGGCAGATCTGTGCCATCAGTTTGTTGGCGCCTTCACAGTGGCCACAAGCCTCATGGCTAAGAGAGTGACCTTCATCCGCCGCCTGTAAGGAAGGAGAGTCCCTGCGCAAGTTCACTCAGAGATTCAGCGTGTGCACTACAACATCCCAGACGTCCACCCCGCCAAGGTGATCAGCGCATTTCATCGTAATGTGCGGAACCGCAGGATGAGGGAGGAGATGGCGATGTGCAAAGTCAAGGACGTCGCCGAGCTGTACGCCTTGGCCGACAAGTGTGCACGCTACCGAGGAAGGGAGGAGACTCGAGGAGAGAATGTGGAAGCAGGATCTCGGCAAGGAGGACACCGCCTGCAAAGAAGGGCCAAGGCGAGGCAACAGGAAGAAGAAAAGTAGAGAAGTGCTAGCTGTTGAGCAGTCCGCAATGGAGGTGGCGACAAGAACGCCAAGGCTGGTGGCTCCGGCAAGGAGGTTGCCGACACCAACCACCGGGCTGTGGCGGCCGCCGACAAGCGGGGACAGCTCCCGGCAAGCGATCGCAAGATCCACCGCACCAAGGGCCACGACCTCCGTGAGCTGCAAGAAAGTTGAGCAGCTTGTCGAACAGCAGAGAGCTGAGTACGAGCGGGCGCGACAAGGAGAAGGCCTGTGAAGGTGCCGGGGAGCTAGCAAGAAACGCCCCTGCCCGGAGGACGCCACTGCAAGGCCAAGCAGCGGCAAGGAGATCGACCTCCCGGGCCGCGACAAGGATGAAGATGATGACGACGACAAAGATATGGACGACGCACGACGCCGGCGAGCAGGAGTTTCGTAAAGCCACAGAGGTCCTCTGTGTTGATGGAGGTGCTTCCTGCATACCTCCCACCGCCAACTCAAGCAATGGATGCGGAGGTCAATGCAGCGGAACCATCCGTAGAGTCACGCAAGCCTCGGTGGTCCAGCACACCTATCATTTTTGATATTGAGGACCACCCCGATTGCATAATCATGTCGGGTGCTTGCCGATGTTGGTCTCACCAACCATCCGCAACCTCAAGGTCACCAAAATGCTAGTTGACGGCGGGCCGGCTTGAATCTGATCTCCTCCGCGGTGCTCCGTAAGCTTCAAATCCTCGACAACGAGCTCAAGAGACCGGCACTTTCCAAGGAATCAATCCGGGAAGGAGCAAGCCAAGGGGAAGATTACGCTGTCGGTAACATTTGGCAGCGAGCTGAACTTTAGGATCGAGAGGGTCACATTCGACGTTGCCGATTTCCCATTGCCTTACAATGGGATACTTGGCCGCCCAAAGACTCGCCAAGTTCATGGCAGCCTCTCACTACGCCTACAACCTACTCAAGATGCCAGGCCCGATAAGCGTCATCTCTGTCCATGGCGACAAGAAGGATGCCCTTATCTGTGCCGACAAGATCTACCGGGATGCAGCAGCCGCGACAGACTGCCAAACACTTGCCGCTGAAGCTCCCGGGGGGAAGAAGACGAAGTCCAAGTCCGGCAAGGGCTCTGATGCTCACTCCGGCAAGCGCACCTCTTCGGAGTGCTGCGCTACCGTCGAGGACGCACCATCGAGCTCCACCGGCAAGTGCAAGAAGATGGTGGCTCCGCCAAGACCAAGAAGGTGCCCGCCAAGGAGGACGGCACTGGTGGTACCTTCACCATCGCGCCTCTCTCGACCCTAAATAGGAAGGCGGCGCTCGTTGCTTTCTGCGGGCGAATGTCGACGTGTTTGCATGGCAACCGTCGACATCCCCGGTGTTCCTGTGAAAGTGATTGAGCACCGCCTGGCCGCTTGTCCTCATGTGCGCCCGTCAAGCAAAAAGTCGAAGCAAGCAAAGGAGCGCCAAGAATTCATAGTCAAGAGATCTAGAAACTGGAAGCAGCAGGCCTTGTCGAGGAGTGCTCCATCCTACGTGGTTGGCCAATCCTGTAGTCGTGCGCAAAGCAAATGGAAAATGGAGACTTTGTATTGACTTCACGGATGTTAATAAAGCTTGTCCCAAAGATCCATTTCCCTTGCCGCGCATTTACCAGATTGTCGACTCTACGGCTGGATGTGATTTGCTTTCGTTTCTTGATGCATACTCAGGATACCATCAGATCTTCATGGCTGAAGAAGATGAGGAGAAGACCGCATTCATTACACCATGTGGCACATCTTTATTTTCATACGGATGCCTTTCGGTTTGAAGAATGCTGGTTCAACGCTTGCAAGGGTAGTCCATGACGCTTTTGAGCCGCAAATGCACGTAAATGTAGAAGCCTACATGGATGACATAGTGGTCAAAAGCAAGGACAAAGCAACTCGTTCAAGATTTGGACGAGACCTTTGCGAATCTGCGCAAGATCAACCTTAAGCTCAACCCCGAGAAGTGCGTATGGAGTTCCTTCCGCAAGCTTCTCGGTTCTTCGTGGTCTCAACGAGGGATTGAAGCTAATCCCGACAAGATCAAGGCCATTGAGCAGATTGAAGCACCAAAGCGCCGCCAAGGATGTACGAAGACTTGCCGGTTGCGTGGCTGCTCTCAAGAAGTTTATTTCTAGGTTCTGCTGAGCGCCTCGCCGCTTTTCAAGATTTTGAAATGGCAGGTCCAATGAAATGGACTCGGCGGAGGCTGCGCTGCAGACTTGAAGAGATACCTGTCCTCCACTCCAACACTTGTCGCACCTAAGCCACAAGAGAAGTTGCTGCTATATATAGCGGCAACCAATCAAGTGGTTAGTGCTGCGTTAGTAGCGGAGAGGGAGGCGGATGACGAGCCAAGCAACCACGGCAAGCACACCCAGCGACAAGGTGGGGCTTCACGACAAGCTCTGGTCCCGACAAGGATGAATCCGCAGACACATGAACAGATGCGTAAAAGGATGGTGCAGCGCCCAGTCTACTTTGTCGGGCCTCCTCTGCAGGGGGCTAGGTCAAGGTACTGTGTGCAGAATTGCTTCTCGGCCTCCTCATGGCCTCGAGAAAGCTGCGCCATTACTTCCAAGCACATGAGATCACAGCTTGTCACTCTTTCCGCTCAAGAGGATACTGCAGAATCCAGAAGCAACGGGCAGGATTGTTGAGTGGGCTTTAGAAGTGTCGAGCTTTGGTCTTAAGTTTGAAAGCACATCAACTATCCAAAGCAGAGCATTGGCAGAATTCATAGCAGAATGGACGCCAACGCCAGATGAAGAGATTCCGGAGACAAGCATTCCCGTCAAAGAAGCAAGCAAAGAGTGGCTGATGTACTTTGATGGTGCCTTCGCTGCAAGGCGCCGGTGCCGGGCGTGTTGCTTATCGCACTCCACCGGAGAGCACCTCAAGCACGTAGTCCGGATGCACTTTCCCAAGGAGCAAGCGACAAACAATACCGCAGAGTATGAAGGTTTGCTTGCCGGTCTCAGATCGCAGTGGACCTTGGGATCAAAAAGCTTATTGCCGTGGGTGACTCGCAGCTTGTCGTCCGCCAAGTGAACAAAGATTACCAGAGTCCGTTGATGGAAGCCTACGCCGATGAAGTGAGGAAGCCGAAGAGCACTTTGATGGCCTCGCAAATGGAACATGTTCCAAGAGCTCGAATGATATTGCCGACGGTTCATCAAAGTGCGCTGCACTTAAGTTGCCTGTGGAACCAGGGATTTTCGTGCTCAAGCTGACTCAGCCAACCGTAACACCATCAACTGGACAAAGCAAGAAGAGGAAGTTGGCCTCTGGTGACTATTTTTCGACAGAGCTTCCCGAAGCCGTCGTTGCAAAGGTCCCCAAGATCAACACCAATAAAGGCCGAGGGGCAGTTCTGCCCGACAGCCCTGTGGCTTGTTTCGTTGAAGCAGACGCTCCCGACAAGTCATGCTCCGGCAAGGTTGTCGGGGAGCATCAAGCTCCGGCAGGGCCGCAGGTCCTTGCCGTGGAAGCCGATGTTCCCGCAGCAGCAGATGTGCCTTTAGTCCTTGTTGTCGAGCCACAAGCTCCAGCATGGGCGCAGCAGATTGTCCATTTCCTTCAGACAGAGAACTTCCCAAGAGCAAGAAGAAGCGGAAAGAGTAGCCCGGCAGTCAAGTATGTACCAGTTTGTAGACAGAATACTGTACAGAAGAAGACTCAACGGTGTGAAATTGAAGTGTATTCACAAGGAAGATGGACAGAAGCTGTTGGCAGAGATACACGGAGCCATATGTGGTCACCACATTGGCAAGAAGAGCACTTGCCGCAAAGCTTTCCAAGAAGGTTTCTTCCGCCGACAGCCCTCCAGATGCAACTGCACAAGTAACCAAGTGTGAAGCGTGCTGCCCATTCCAAACAGATACACCAGCCAGCTCGAGCTCTCAGACGATCCCTTTATCCCGCCATTTTCGTCCGGGGCTCGACATCTCGGCCCCTTCCCCGAAGCTGTCGGGGCTTTGAGTACTTGTACGCCGCCATCGACAAGTTCACAAAGTGGCCGGAAGTGGAAGCAAGGAGGAAGGTGACAAAGACAGCAGTCAAGTTCTTCAGTCAATTGTTTGTCGCTTCGGAATCCCTAACCGGATCATCACCGACAACGGCACACAATTCACGAGCCGCACCTTCATGCAAGACGCCCAAGACCTTACGCCAAGGTTCTGCTTTGCTTCCGTTGCTCACCGAGAAGCAACGGTCAAGCAGAGAGGGCAATGCTGAAGTGCTGCGCAGCTCAAGACCGTAACTTTCGACAGGCTGCACAAGTGCGGAAGAAATCGGATCGAGGAGCTGCCGGTGGTTCTTTGGTCGATAAGGACGACGCCAAATCGAGCCATCGCCAGCACCCTTTGCTCTAGTCTATGGAGCAGAGGCAGTTCTCCCACGGAACTTCAGATACGGATCGCCTCGAGTACTCGCTTATGATGAGCTTGAGCAAGAGCAGCTGCGACAAGATGACGCTACCGCTCCTCGAGGAGGATCGCCTTCAAAGCCGCCAGGCGAGCCGCCGCTACTGAAGCTCGCGTCGCTACCATAGCCGCAGGGTTAGTGCCAGAAGTCTCGAGGAAGGCGACCTTGTTCTTCGCGCTGCTCAGTCCGCCAAGAATTCAAACAAGTTGACGCCAAAGTGGGAAGGCCCTTATCGGGTGAAACGAAGTCACTAGGCCTGGCGCTGTCGCTTTGAGACCGAAGATGGCATTCCGCTGAGCAACTCCCCGAACATTGAGCATCTTCGTAAGTTTTACCCATAGGGCGCGGTTGTCGGAACCTGCTCGCAACCACCTTTTGTACAAGTCTTGCCGCTGTTGCATGTAATCCTTTGTACAAAGCCGGGCGCAGACCCCTGCATCAAGAAGCTCATGTGTTGCGCATAACTTGTCAAATTCATGCTTTCATCATTTTATTGCATGTTTTGGCTAACACTTTGTGCAGCAACCATACCCGTAAGCAGAATCGAGTCATTTGGGCTCCATAACGTTATTTTCCTCTTTTTCTCTTTTCTCAAAGAAAGGAAGGCTCCCTCGCGCACAAGTTAACCAGGGGAGGAGGAGATAATACTATTGACCAGGCACCGCCGAGGAAGCTTCACCTCATCGGGAAGCAAGAGATGTAAAAGCTAAGTTGCCAAAGTTTGAGCAATCAATTTTAAATTTTTAAGTTATCTTCCTTGAACGATAGTACTTTGTATGGAAAACTCCTGTGCAGAGGAACCAACTCACGGGCTAGTCGCGCTTCTTACTTTGTTTCGAGTCCGCTCAACAACTTAAGTGAGCTGCGGTTAGTCGCGACAAGGTTACTTGTCGGAGGCGGCACTGCCAAAGAAGTCAGCCGACGTTTCAGACTCAGCCATGCGCAAAGGTGCCCGCGCCGACAAGTCCCCCAATTGCGTAGGGCAGAAACATGCAAAGGAAAGAATCAAGTAGAGGAAATAACGTTGCATTGATCGCCTAAGATAGAGTATATTACAAAATAACTTGTCGCTGATCTAACAAAGTGTTCTAAACATGATCAGGAGTCGCTGATCTAACAAGGGAAAGATAAAGTTGGCGGCCTAGTCTACGCGGTCGCCCTCAATCCGCTTGATCTTGTTCACCTTGTCCACAATGGGTGCGACAAGGGCTTTGAGCTCCTCCACGCTGGCGTCTGGCGGCAAGGATCTGAGGACGCCATTAAGGTTGAGGCCCGGATTGCGGAAGGCCACCTTTATCAGCACCTTCTCGAGGGCTCCTGCATAGACCTGGCGTGATTCCTCGGCCAGCTGCTTCGGGACCTCTTCCCGGAGTCGCCGGAGACCCGTCACCACGCCTTTGAAGAACAAACTGAGTTTGGCGCTGGGTTGGAGGTGCTCGTCGGAGGAGTATGCAAGGTCCGCCATCCCCAGCTCCATCAGCTCGTTGTGGATGTCGGCGGCGGTGTCCACAAGACCTTCACCAAAGGCTCCACGCTCTCCCTCAAGGTGCTCTGGATGGAGGCAGCATTCACCAGCAGCTCCTCCTTGGCCTTGATCGCCTCCAACAAGCCCACCTCCCGCTCTCTGGCGCCGTCCAACATCTGCGTTAGAGTGGTCAGCTTCAGCTCAAGATCCGCCTTGGAATCCTTGGCGGCGTCGAGCTCCTTGGACCTATCAGCGAGACGACTCTGCAGCTCGCCAAGGGTGTAAGCGTCCTTCTCGCGCTCACGCTTGAGCACGGCAAGCTCTTCGCCGCTCTTCTTGAGGGTGGCCTCCAGTTGTGCCACCTTCGCCTTCAGCTCTTCCTTGGCAGCCTCGGCGGCTGCGGCAGCGTCCTTCGCTTACTGAAGCGCCCCGCCAAGTGACTCCTCGCGCGCGGCAAGGCCTTCTTCGTGACTTTCCAGGTTGACCTTCCGCTACGCCAGCTCGCTTTCCTGTGTGGCGAGCTTCTCGGCAGCCAGCCGCTGCTCCTCCTCGGCCGCGGCCTTCTCAAGGATGAAGGCCGTGCGCTCTTCTGCGAGTTGGCCCCGCGCCTCTGCCACGTCGCGGAGGGCTTCTTTGTTGGCGCCCGAGCTCCTTCCGCTTCTCCATGTCCGCTCCCGCCTCGCGACAAGCGCTTCCCAGGTCTCCAACTTGGCCTGCCGGGCGGTAGAGCGACAAGCTTCTTTCAAGAGCTCCTCCTCGTACTTCGTCGCCGCTGCTGCTTGGCGCATCCACCAGCGTCAGCCCAGCAGGCGCAGTAGCTCACCGTCAAGGTCTCTCCTCGACCGGGCGCCTGGAGCTCGGTTCCTGTGGAGCTTGATGAAGACGCCCACGGCCTTCGTAGGCACTGGGCTGGGGCTCCTCGAGTCTGGCCATGGCAAGCGGGGAGTCGGCTGTCGGTGTAGCGCTTGCCGCTCCTGCGGCCTCAGGGCCGTCAGTACGATCGCCCGACCCCTCGCCGGCCTCTGCGTCGGCAGCCTCGGTGACCTCCTCGCCAACAGGCTCGTCGGCGACGGCCTCTTCTTCCACGACGACGACCTCTTCTTCCTCGACGTCGGCCTCGTCGGTGTTGCCGCGTGCTTCCTCCTCGCCGGCGGCCTCGACCTCCATCGGCTCTGCGTCAGACGAAGAAAGAGCAGTCAAGCAAATGTTCAAAAAGAGAAACAAAAGAAAGCAAGCCCAAGGGAAATTTTCGTAAGGGAGTTACCTGCAACGGGATCCGCAGCCATGACCTCGACCACTGGAGGGTCACCGCGCTGTCCTTGCCGGGGTAGCCTCCCTCGCCGGGGTAGCCTCCCTTGCCGGAGTGGCCTCCCTTGTCGGAGGGCGCTCCCTTGCCGGAGGTTCCTCCCTTGGCGGCGTAGTGGCAGCAGACAGGATCTTGGGGGCGGCTTCCGAGCCCTCCTGATGAGGCTGCTCTGCTCCTACACAAGCACACAGTCAGGTATCAACAAAGAAGGAGCACCCCTGCACACCTAATAGTAAGAAGAAAACTGCGCACTTACTCTGGGGGCTGTGCTGGGGGCTGCTCAGAGGGAGGGTTGCCGGGTCCGGCAAGGGAGTCTCGGACGCGTCCCCCGTCGCCACGGGAGAATCGTCCTCAACGACGACCGTCGGGATCTTGGCCCTCTTCGACGCTCTCTGGGCCAACGTCCTGAAAAGGAAAGAGTCCAGAACGAAGCAAATCAGAGTCAAGATGAAGCAATAAAAATTGAAGAAATACAAGCACAATCTCGAGAAGCTTACTCTTCGCCTTCCTCCTCGGAGCTGAGCGCGGAGAAGTCAAACTCCAGCTCGCCTCCGGTGCGACGAGGCGGAGGTGTGGGCTCTCTTGGCCGCTTGGCGGAGGCGTCGGCGGTGGCCTGAGAAGATTCCGCCCCAGTTGTTGCTGCAGTGTGGGGCGCTCCCTCGGCAACCTCGCTTGCCGCGGTGGAGCATGTCGCGCGGCGCTGCTGCTGTGGGCCGGTTTGTCGCCCCGGCTCGTCTCCAGCCTTGCGGAGACGCCTCTTCGACGGAGCCGGGGGCTCCACTGGCGGCAAGTCGCTTGGCGGTGGGGAAGAAGCGCCCTCGGCGGGTCCACTCGACCTGGCCTCGGGCTCGACAAGGTCGCCTCGCCGACGACCTCCCTCGCCGCATGGCTTGCCGCCTTCGCAGCGTCCGCCTCCTCCACGGTGAACCCGAAGGCTCCAGCGGCAGCGGCTGCTGCCGCCTCCTCCACCCTGGTGGCGATCCGCGCCATCTCCTGGTCGGTGGTGTCGCGGGTGAGCCTTCTCTGCTCGTCGGAGCGGATCGGCACTTCTTGCAAATCATCGAAGAATTGCTACACGACCTCGTCGGGGGGCTCCTGCCAGGTTGGGATGATCCCGTGGGAGTCGCATAGTGGCATCATGGCGCGGATGCGGTCGAGCGCCGAGTTGTTGCACAACGGGACGACCCCCATGCAACCTAAACCACTCAGATGGTCGGGGTCGTTCTTGAACAACTCGAGCAGCATCGCGTCCAGCTCCAAGACGGTGAAGTTCCAGTTCAGACCCGGGCGCAGCCTCATTATGTCTGTCGCGTTTTGGAACTCCCAGGCCGGCCTCCTCCTTTCCTGCAAGGGAGCGATGCGCGGCCGAAGGAAGTTCTGCGCCAATCGCGCCTTACGGTCAACCCGGCAAGCCCGAGGCGCAAAATTGGTCACAGCTATCTTCAACCGCATCCTCCGCGCCAAGTTACTCCAATCTCTGCCAAGACTATTGGGGTTTGGCACACGGCGGTGAAGGGCTGCGGGTTCTCCTCACGACCCAGCACCAGTTGGCTCTCCACCTCCCACTTGTTGCGGAACTCTCCCTCTAGGTAGGCCTCTTTCTTGCCGATCCTAGAGACCCGATCTATCCCTCCGGCAAGTGGCTCTCCTCTCTCGACACAGGGAACAAAGAAATGGCGGAAGAGTGCCACGTTCGGGTGGACTCCGACAAAGTTTCCGCACAAATGCGCGAAAACTGCCATGGTCAAGACGGTGTTGGGGGTGAAATCAAGGAGGCGGAGGCTAAACGTGTTCATGATGTCGCAAAAGAACTCGGAAAAGGGCGGGCAAAGCCCGCAATAGAAGAAAAGGGCGAAAAAGGGGTACCCTGTTGGGGCCAAATCAGCGGCGGAGGCGGGGAGTACCCTGGTGCGCGGATGCGCACGCGTCTCCGTCGACCAAAAGAGGTAGAAGACGCCCCGCAGCTCCCTTGCGCCAATCTGCGGGGAAGATGGCTCGCTCCTTGCGCAGCGCCATGAGCCGCTAGCCTCGGCAGACTTGACGCCCTTCTCCTTGTCGGCTTTCGGAGCCATGGCGAGGGGGGCGGAGGAGGCCGACGGCGGTGAGCGTGCTTGCAGCGAAAGGGGGCGGGGCGCTGCTCTCTTCGCACCGGAGAAGAAGAGGTGAGCGGCGGTGGTTTTCTTGACAAGACAGCAATGGCAGGAGTGGGCGGCCTGCCTCTGTTTCCTCCGCTTATAAAGAGGGGGAGGGGCGGACGTTCGCTTATACTAATAAAGAACCCCCACGACCGCGCCCACGATCTTCGCACGACGCCACGTCCGTGCGTGCCGTTAGTGGGGATCGTGGTGGGTCCGGGCGAAGGCGACGTGGTCGAGGCCGCGTGTGTCCGTGCAGTTTTGGGCCTGGCCCGACAAGCGCCGGGCATCGTACGCCCCAGTTCGGGCTCTGCCGGTGTACTAGAGTAGGGTACCCTAGTATCCCGTACTGCGTGCACGCGGACAGCCAGCACCTCGCGGTGGTTTGCCTCGCCACCACCAAGATCCTCCGTGGCTTCTTCGAGCCATTCAAGAACAAAGTATTTGATTAAGAAGACAAGGCCCCGGCAAGAGGAGCTTGTCGGGAAGGCCACTCCAGGCATGCAGAAGACAAGGCCCCGGCAAGAGGAGCTTGCCGGGAAGGCTCGGAGCGCGACAAGCCTCTAGACGCGACAAGGATTCGGCCGTGGCATGCAACCTCTCTCCATCTCCGCTCCAGCTCATCCAGCGACGTGTCGCCATGGGACCGTTCCATGCACGCGTGTCGAGAGGCTGTGCTGCCAGCGGAGAGCAGCGATAAGCGGTGCTGACAAGCTTGCCATCGTGGTGAGCGGAGGCGCACCTGACGGCCTCTGTTGCACTGTTTGGGCGACACTGACGGGCATTTATTACTTTTGTCCCTTGCCGTCAGGGTTAGGTATTTTGCACTGTACACTGTTTGAGTAGGTGTACCAACTCCTGTTTTTACATTTGTACCCTCATCTATGTTGCCACCTGTCGGAGACCCCTTGAGCATATAAAAGGAGGCCCATGTGCAACGTAGAGAGGGTTCGGTTCGATTCATTCGACTCACTTGAGACCAGGGACACTCACGCTGGGTTTTGTAGCTTGCTTTGCTCCCTAGCAAGAACACAATACATCAAACAAGCAGCAGTAGGAGTTTTGTCTCTCCGGAGAGCTCCGAAGCTGGGTAAAATGCTCGTGTGCCACGCCTCGATCCGCTCTTCGTGCGATCTCCGCCCCCCTCCGAACCACAAGGGGCCTGGTCCGCCGGCCCCATAGGTGTTCGCGGGTACGATCAGCCTCCCCGACAATGACCTATTGTTATGACATATATTGATGCTAGAAAAAGTGATTGGAATTATCATTGATCAAACTTATGCACTTGCTAGAATTCACACTTCATAAATTATTTCTTTTATCATTTACCTACTCGAGGACGAGCAGGAATTAAGCTTGGGGATGCTGATACGTCTTGAACGTATCTATAATTTATGAAGTATTCATGCTATTATACTATCCTTCTAGGATGTTTTATATGCATTTATATGATATTTTATATGATTTTTGGGACTAACCTATTAACCTAGAGCCCAGTGCCGTTACATTTTCTCCTTGTTTTAGAGTATCGCAGAAAAGGAAAACTAAACGGAGTCGAATTGACGTGCCACTTGACGGAGATCATTTTTGGACCGTAAGAAGCCCACGGAGTACCGTAGCAGGCTGAAGAGTCCCGGGCTGCCCACGAGGGTGGGGGGTGCGCCCCCTGCCTCGTGGACAGCCCAGAGACCCCCCCTTACATGAAATCAACGCAAAACTCTTCTATATATACCCAAACTTCCAGAAAGAAACCTAGATCGAAAGTTCCGCCGCCGCAAGCTGTTGGGGAACGTAGTAATTTCAAAAAAAATCATACGCACACGCAAGATCATGGTGATGCATAGCAACGAGAGGGGAGAGTGTTGTCCATGTACCCTCGTAGACTGAAAGTGGAAGCGTTAGCACAACGCGGTTGATGTAGTCGTACGTCTTCACGATCCGACCGATCAAGTACCGAACGCATGACACCTCCAAGTTCAGCACACGTTCAGTCAGATGACGTCCCTCGAACTCCGATCCAGCCGAGTGTTGAGGGAGAGTTTCTTCAGCACGACGGCATGGTGACGATGATGATGTTCTACCGACGCAGGGCTTCGCCTAAGCACCGCTACAGTATTATCGAGGTGGACTATGGTGGAGCGGGGCACCGCACACGGCTAAAAGATCGATGATCAATTGTTGTGTCTCTAGGGTGCCCCCTTGCCCCCGTATCTAAAGGAGCAAGGGGGGAGGTGCGGCCAGCCAGGAGGAGGCGCGCAAGGAGGAGTCCTACTCCCACCGGGAGTAGGACTCCCTCCCTTCCTTTTTTGATTAGGAGAAGGGGGAAGGAGGAGAGAGGGGGAAAGCAAAGGGGGCGCCGTCCCCCCTCCTTGTCCAATTCGGACTTGGGGGGAGGGGCGCGCGGCTGCCCCTTGGCCGCCTCTCCTCTTCCACCAATTGGGCCCAGGAGGCCCAATAGCCTCCGGGGTTCCGTAACCCCGGTACTCGACATATATCCGATAACCCCCGGAACCATTCCGGTGTCCGAATATAGTCGTCCAATATATCAATCTTCATGTCTCGGCCATTTCGAGACTCCTCGTCATGTCCGTGATCACATCCGGGACTCCGAACAACCTTCGATACATCAAAACATATAAACTCATAATATAACTGTCATCGAAACTTTAAGCGTGCGGACCCTACGGGTTCGAGAACTATGTAGACATGACCGAGACACGTCTCCGGCCAATAACCAATAGCGGAACCTGGATGCTCATATTGGCTCCCACATATTCTACGAAGATCTTTGTCGGTCAGACCGCATAACAACATACGTTGTTCCCTTTGTCATCGGTATGTTACTTGCCCGAGATTCGATCGTCGGTATCTCAATACCTAGTTCAATCTCGTTACCGACAAGTCTCTTTACTCATTCCGTAATACATCATCCCACAACTAACTCATTAGTTGCAATGCTTGCAAGGCTTAAGTGATGTGCATTACAGAGTGGGCCCAGAGATACCTCTCTGACAATCGGAATGAGAAATCCTAATCTTGTAATATGCCAACCCAACATGTACCTTCGGAGACACCTGTAGATCACCTTTATAATCACCCAGTTACGTTGTGACGATTGGTAGCACACAAAGTGTTCCTCCGGTAAACGGGTGTTGCATAATCTCATAGTGATAGGAACATGTATAAGTCATGAAGAAAGCAATAACAACATACTAAACGATCGAGTGCTAAGCTAACGGAATGGGTCAGGTCAGTCACATCTTTCTCCTAATGATGTGATCCCGTCAATCAAATGACAACTCATGTCTATGTCTAGGAAACATAACCATCTTCAATCAACGAGATAGTCAAGTAGAGGCATACTAGTGACACTCTGTTTGTCTATGTATTCACACAAGTATTATGTTTCCGGTTAATACAATTCTAGCATGAATAATAAACATTTATCATGATATAAGGAAATAAATAATAACTTTATTATTGCCTGTAGGGCATATTTCCTTCACAAGCCTCTGTAGCCACGAGAAGTAGGCCCTCTTCGGCACCCTGCCGGAGGGGGCCATCATCACCGGCGGCCATGGAGGAGTATCCCGGAGGGGCCATTGTCGGTGTCAAAACCGGCGGATCTCAGGTAGGGGGTCCCGATCTGTGCGTCAAGGCTGATGGTAACGGGAAGCAAGGGACACAGATGTTTACTCAGGTTCGGGCCCTCTCGATGGAGGTAAAACCCTACTTCCTGCTTGATTAATATTGATGATATGGGTAGTACAAGAGTAGATCTACCACGAGATCGTAGAGGCTAAACCCTAAGAGCTAGCCTATGATGTTATGATTGTAATTGTGATCGGCCTACTAAGGACCAACCTCTCCGGTTTATATAGACACCGGAGAGGGCTAGGGTTTACGTGGAGTCGGTTACAAGGAAGGAAATATAATATCCGGATCGCCAAGCTTGCCTTCCACGCCAAGGAAAGTCCCATCCGGACACGGGCCGAAGTCTTGAGTCTTGTATCTTCACGCTTCAATAGTCCGGACGTTGTACACAGTTCGGCTGTCCGGATACCCCCTAATCCAGGACTCCCTCAGTAGCCCCTGAACCAGGCTTCAATGACGACGAGTCTGGTGCGCAGTCTTGTCTTCGGCATTGCAGGGCGGGTTCCTCCTCCGAATACTCCAAGGTAATTATCGAACACTCAAACCATGTCCAGATCCACAAGATGATCTTCGTATGCCACCGTAGAGAGAATAATGTTTCACAAATGCAATCCGCTGACAACCTTTTAGGCAACGCGACGTGTCATTACGGTCGGGTCATTATTCGAACCGTTTCCCCACAACCAGCTACAACGCATATCGCGAGGCAGTTTCCTCGACACGTCTTGTCAAAGCGGAGATCGTGTCCCCTCATCGCCGGATTCTCATCAATACGGGCGTGGGTAAACCAACCGCTCCGCTAATCGCGGCGAGCGGGAGGCAAACGGGCTCAACCAGGCAAGTGGGGAGGCGTAAAAAGCAGTTACCGCCCCTATAAAGAGACAAGACCTCCTTCTCTTAACCCACGCGTTTCTCCTTCCGCTCGCTCATTGCCCTCTTTCCGAGCCCTAACGCCCAAGTACTCTTCCTTTCCACCAAAGAGAGGCTTTCCAAAGATGTCCGGATCCGGAGCAGGAGGTAGATGGATGGCCTCCACTGTCCGGGAGAAGGATATTAAGAAGCTCCGGGACATCGGGTATCTGGCTCAGAAGATCGGCCATCGTCTCCCCCCGGCGGGACAGGTCGTCCCCACTCCGGAACCTCACGAGAGAGTCGTATTCCTTCCCCATTTTGTCTGCGGGCTCGGGTTTCCCCCAACTTCTTCCTCAATATCTCGACGTTCATCGTCATGTGCGAGGCTTTTATTTGGATCTCACGTCACTTCGGCCTGTGGCTGAAGATTTTTAACGCAAAACCCAGGGTGGTGAACGGCGAGCATGCCGAGTGCGGCGGCGCCATGGTGAGCAAGATGCCCAAGGTCGTTTGGCCGAAGGGCGCTTTCAACGACTCCGTCAAGGAGTGGCAGCAGCAGTGGTTCTATATCACCGAACCACGCGGCAAAAAGTGGGCGGCGGTTCCAGAGTTCAGATCCGAAGCTCCACTGCGGCTCACGTCCTGGCCCGAGAAGGGCCTGAACTGGTGCTCGTCCGATGAGTTGTCACTGCTCCAGACGCGCCTTCAAGGTGTGGTTGACAGGGATGTCGAACTTGTGGATGTAGTCCAGGTGATGCTAGTTCGCCTGGTTCTCCCCTGTCAGCGCCGAGCTTGTACTCTGTGGGAGTTCGACCCAGCCGAGCACCAGACCCTTCGGGAGCTTTATGATTCCTCCCACAAGGATATTTGGAAGGTGCTCTTTAAATCTGGCAAATCGTGGCCGGGCCCCACCGAGGACCGTGGGTATCAGTCATCCCATTCTCCAAGCTCGGTAAGTCACAGCCAAGCTCTGTCTGTTCATGCTTCAGCTGGTATGTCATGGAGGAGACATCCTAATCGTGTTTCATCGTGACCTCAGGGATGGATAAAGAAAGTGGAGTGGATACATTGTCCGCCCTGCTGTCGAGGAACCGGCCGGACCTCTTCTGACGAAGATGCTGGTCCCCGCGCCTTACGAGGCGCCAAAGAAGGAGGCCTCCAAGAAGGTCAAGAAGACCCGGAGTGGCCTCCGTCACCGCGAGGCTTTGGACGCAAATTCCAAAGACTCAAGCGACGCTCCTTCTTCGGAAGACGAAGAGGGAGAAGCAGAGGAGGACCAGCCTCACTCTGAAGGTGGGAAGAAGCGTGTGGCTTCCCGTTCCCTGGAGGCCGAATCACCCAAGAGGAGAAAAAGTTCCCTCCAAGAGGCATCCACCACGGCTGCCGATAGCAGCCCGGAGTGGGATCCCAGGGCCCAGCCCCTGGAGAAGTCGTAAGTGTACAAAATCCGAACACGCATACGCGTCCGGGATTGTTTTTGGGTATAGTAGTTTTAATCGCTGCTATATTCTGCAGTCCGGCGAGGTCTCGCCGGCCAGTCCTCATCCGAAGATTCGTTGAGCTCGGACGCTTTGGCGAGCGAGACGCCTCCAGAGGCCCCTTCCCCAAAGTCCCGGCGCGACACTGAGGTGTCGTCTCAACGGGGATCGGATCAGGGGGGCATATCACTGGGGCCGGACACACGGAAGCGATGGCCCCGGAGTGTGCCGCCGTGAGGCGATCTTGGGTTCGCCCATACCGACAAGGTCCGGGAGACCTCTAAGGCTCCCGGATCGGGCGAGCAGCCACCTTCAACGGTGGGAGGCCTGCCTACTCCGCCGGCAACCTCTGTTCGGACAGAGCTGCCAGGCGGCCTATCGACAGTGTTACAGAACGTGTCCATCATCGATGAACATCGGACCCTTGTGGGTGCGGTGATTGAAAAGATTCAGTCCGCCGAGAGCGGGCTGAACGAGTCCTGCCTTAGCCTTATAAAGTCCTTTGAGGTATGTTTCCTGAGAAACCTTTGAGGAATTGTCATAATATGAGTAGTAGCACCTGATACACTGCCCAGCAAAGGAGAGGGAGCCGGGCAGGGGATCAAATCCTCTTTTGTCATGGGAACTTACGGTAGTGACGTGTACCTCTTTGTTTGAACACAGGCGGAAGTGTCCGAACTGAAGCAGAGCCTGGAACGGGCCGAGGAAGAACTTGGCCGCGTGAGGAGGAAATTAGAAGATAAACAAGGTATGTTGAAACATTGTCTTGCATTAGGCACAAATAAGCAATTGTGCTTATTAAGAAGTATTTGTGTTGTGTGCCCTAGGAGCGAAAAGTGCGAATATGAGGCACTGAAGAAGGCTGTGGATGATGCCAACAAGAAGGCTGCCACCGAACAGGCACTTCGTGAAAAACACGAGGCTAGGGTTGCCACAGCTGAGCGGGAGCTCCAGGAGGCTGTGAAGAGAAGCGAGGGCTTGGAGCAGACTGTAATAGAGAAAGAAGCCGAACTCACCCAAGCGCTCCAAGCTACGGAAGATGCCCGGGAAGAAGCCCGGTGTCAGACTGGGACATTCAAGATGCCCGAAAGTTGCGGCTGGTAAGTCCTTCTGTATTCTTAGCCATTTATTCATGATAGTGGGAAGGATTCTAAGCGGCAAGCTGAATTCTTATTTTTCCAGGGGCGTTTGCGGATCTTCCTCGTAGCATATCAGATGCCTCCCATTTCTATCGAACCAAGGAAAAGAAGTCTGTGGAGAGGGATTTCTGGTCGCAGTATTTGGCACCGAACTATCCGGTGCCTTTTATCGATCAGCTGAAGCAGTTGGTCGAACTGCACCGGGCGGCCGAACTAGCCATGAAGGACCTGATTGTCCGGCTGTGGCCGGCGGAGCCAATTCTGAGCAGTTACTTTGGGCTCGTGAAGCGGATTATGGGCGCTTGTCCTCGCTTGATGCTATTAAGCGATCGGTTCAGATAGAGGGTGCACGATGGCATTCGCCTGCAAAAGTGCATTGGGGGAAGCTTGACGCGGAGAAGCTGATGACTGAGGGGCCGCCAGAGGGTAAGGAGCATCGCAAGCCCGAACTATACTTTGAAGGTGTAATGAAGGGGGCCCGCCTTGCGGCGGATAAATGTACCAAAGACATTATATTTCCCTGAAGGCATTTGTGCCACTTTTTGAAATATGAGATTATGGCGTTTATATATTGCCTGTTTTGTTTGAACATATGTTCTTCCTGTGCGGCTGTTTAATGTATGTAAATCCTGAGAGTTGGCCATTGTCGGCTTCGCCTTTACGTAAAAAGAATACGGGGGTGTTCGGGATATATCTGAACGCTCTTCATCCCATAGTTGGGTCCCTTTGCGGAGGCGTTTCTCACCACGAACCAGGCAATCGGACTATAAGGCTTTATTACTCTCACTTTGCCATAGGAATTCGAGTATGGTCGGCGCAGCCCCTAGTGTTCGGAAGGCCGAACTAGGGGCCCTATTGGCGCCAGATCAGAAGACCGATCCGTCGCACTCTGCATTTATAATGGCGTTGTGCGGAATAAATCTTTAGGGATTTTACAACCTCTCGAACAGCTGACCAGCTCTCGCTATATCATGACAGTCGGTTTTCGGCTTTCTCTACTGAGGTGCTCGTCCGGCAGATCCGGAACACAATCGCAGTAGTTCTCCCTGCGCTACCTTAGCTGATATAGCAGAACATAAGGTACCAAAACAAGGGAGCCGGGCAAACCCAACCAATGACCCAAGACATGATTCGGAGCTGATGCATATAGTGCTATAAGTTCGGGTGTCAGACGACCGAGAAGGTGGTCGGACTTTATTGCCGTATTATGAAGCCCCTGGCATAATCGGGCGTAACACGAGGTGTCGATGAAAAGCGACGCCCGGTAAGTGTTATTTAAGTCTACGTATTGTAGCAAAATGATATGTCTATGCATATGAGTACGATGTATGATTATGAAAGCAGGTTTGGCGGAACCTGTGATGGCCGGACTGGAGGGAGTTGTCAGTGGATCGGGAGTGAATCCGGACTACCTTCTTTTAGGGGGGGGGGGCTCCTTGTGTGTCCCGGCCGATTCCACGTCACCTATCTTGCTCTGCATCAAAGTTAGTTTGTAAGGCAAATACTCGGGGGTAGCCGAGCGTCCTCTTGTGGTTGGTTCGAGGGCTCCTAATCGGACCCTGGTAATCCCAGCCGTTATACCGTTGGGTAGCACAAACTCCTCAGTTGGTGTCTGGATAGTCGTCTGTCATATCAAAATCTTGATAGGCATGCGCGACTCGCTACTCCGGCAGCTGTATGACATCCGCCCTGAGGGGCGATTCGACCTTGCCTATAGGTGTGATTACATCACATGGTGTTGGCCTGATTGATTTACCACGCGGGATCCAGCCAACGTGGTTCGTCCCGTTAGCGTACGGTAAATTACAGCATGCTGGGAAGGTGCCGAAGATTTATTCTTTGGCGTAGTATTTGTTTGGTGATCCAAGGACAACCGTTTAGAGTGATGGGCCAGAAAAACTTGGCCTTTGCCCCCAGCATCTTTTAAGAGATGTTGTTTGTGATTTCACACCTGCGGGGGTTTTATGTTTTATGGAGCCCCTGGTTTGCTATGTCCTTAGGTATTGCAACTGAGTTGCTGTGGTAAGCGCGGTCTGTGGCGAGCAGCCGTACTTATATGCTATGGAGGGGGGGCTCTTGACCAGAAGCCTCCCTTCATTGTTTCCGGCATGCGGCCAGCCGTTTTGTTTTGAGGATCCGGCATTCTCTATTGGTATGCTTTGCCTTCCTTCTAGGAGTACCATGAATTTCGCATGGTTGATCGAGTCTGTGGCTCGGGCCGGATAGGTCTGAGCTCTTCTTTGTCCGTTGACTGGACTGGGAGTTGCTGAAATTAGCACCAGCTTTCCTGACTTGACGCTTATGACCATTGCGCCGGGGCTTGAGGATGCTTCTTCTTGTGTCCTTCGTGTTGTTTTGGACTGTAGTGGTGTGTTGACGTTGGGGTGTGTACCTTGGGTTTTCCTGCTTAGGTTGGGGTGGCCGGTTTTGCCCTGTGTGCCCTTTGTCGGGGCAGTCGGGTCCGTATCTTTTGGTGGCCAGGACCTTGGTCCATCTGTCCGCCAGCAAATCTTGGCCAGCTTTGAGCTGTTGTTGCTTCCTTTGCAGGCTCTTTGCCGTGGCCATGAACCGTCGCTCGAAGCGGGCTTGTTCCACTGGATCTTCAGGCACGCCGAATTCGTCATTACCGAGGCTTGCCTCGTCCTCGAAGGGGCGAGTAGTTGTCCCTTTCCAAGTATCCCACAAGGCTGGCCAGTCCGCTCTTTGAAAACAAGCCGAATAGGGTTGTATTCATCTTCGGCGCCATCCGGATTGTTTTCGTCTTCCGGGCTGGTATTCCTGTGGCTGGGCTTGGGGCGGCATCGACGACGCCTATGCTTTGCTTTTTTTCCCTGAGGGATTATTCTCCGCTGCCTCATCGCCATTGGTTTCCTTCGGGGTGTCCGCCATACATATATCATAGGGGTAGGCGGTTGTCCACCACCAGTGAGCGGTGCTTCGTGTTCTTCTCCTGCATCGTCGTCTATGTTGTCGATGTCTTCAGATTCGAAATCTAGTGCCTCGATTAAATCATCGACCGTGGCAATGAAGTGGGTGGTGGGTGGGCAACGAATTCCTTCACCGCCTGTTCCCCACTCGAGCCGGACATAGTTCAGCCGAGAGCCTCCTGACAAAGAGAGAGACTTTAATGAGTCCAGCATGTCACCGAAGGGCGAGTGCTGGAAGATATCCGCAGCAGTAAACTCCATTACCGGAGCCCAACCTGGCTCGACTGGATCGGGAGTGTGCGGACTGGAACCAACGCCCGACATTTAATCCGGGGTTCGGAGTCACAGGCCACCGCAGAGGTAAAACCCGTGTTCGGCTCCACCGCCGATTAGTGCGCGACCTGGGGGGCGGGGTCCATCCCTCCGTCCTTAGGCAGCGCAGCCTGCTTCGGATCTAGGTCCGGAGATACTACGGGGGTGATACCCTGAGCTTCGTCTGATGGCAGGTCTAAGCCGTGCTCGTCGCGACTGTCCGGTGCTCCTGGCATAGGCCCAAATCCATCAAAGATCAAGTCTCCGCGGATGTCCGTCGTGTAGTTCAGGTTTCTGAACCTGACCTGGTGGCCAGGGGCGTAGCTGTCGATCTGCTCCAGATGGCCAAGCGAGTTGGCCCGCAGTGCGAAGCCGCCGAACACGAAGATCTGTCCGGGGGGGAAGTCTCGCCCTGGACAGCGTCGTTGATGATGATCGAAGGAGCCATCGAGCCTGACGGCGACGACATAGAGGAACTCTCAATGAAAGCACCAATGTCGGTGTCAAAACCGACGGATCTCGGGTAGGGGGTCCCTATCTGGGCGTCAAGGCTGATGGTAACGGGAAGCAAGGGACACAGATGTTTACCCAGGTTCAGGCCCTCTCGATGGAGGTAAAACCCTACTTCCTGCTTGATTAATATTGATGATATGGGTAGTACAAGAGTAGATCTACCACGAGATCGTAGAGGCTAAACCCTAAGAGCTAGCCTATGATGGTATGATTGTAATTGTGATCGGCCTACTAAGGACCAACCTCTCTGGTTTATATAGACACCGGAGAGGGCTAGGGTTTACATGGAGTCAGTTACAAGGAAGGAAATATAATATCCGGATCGCCAAGCTTGCCTTCCACGCCAAGGAAAGTCCCATCCGGACACGGGCCGAAGTCTTGAGTCTTGTATCTTCACGCTTCAATAGTCCGGACGTTGTACACAGTCCGGCTGTCCGGATAGCCCCGCATCCAGGACTCCCTCAGCCATCATCACCATGAAGGCCAAGGACCAGAAGGTGGAGGCCATGGAGGAGGAAGCACAAGGGGGAGAACCTCTCCTCCTCTCTTCCGGTGGTGCCGGAGTGCCATCGGGAGGGGAATCATCGCCACGGTGATCATCTTCATCAACATCAACATCGTCATCACCATCCTCATCTCTTTTACGTGGTCCACTCTCCCGCACCCCGCTGTAATCCCTACTTGAACATGGTGCTTTATGCCACATATTATGATCCAATGATGTGTTGCCATCCTATTATGTTTTGAGTAGATACCTTTTGTCTTTGGGTTGATTGATGATCTAGATTGCTATGAGTTGTATGTTTTATTTTGGTGATGTCCTATGGTGCCCTCTGTGTCGCGCAAGCGTGAGGGATTCCTGATGTAGGGTGTTGCAATACGTTCATGATTCGCTTATAGTGGGTTGGTGAGTGACTAAAACACAAACCCGAGTAAGAGGGATTGTTGCGTATGGGAATAAAGAGGACTTGATGCTTTAATGCTATGGTTGGGTTTTACCTTAATGATCTTTAGTAGTTGCGGATGCTTGCTAGAGTTCCAATCATAAGTGCATATGATCCAAGTAGAGAAAGTATGTTAGCTTACGCCTCTCCCTCATATGAAACTGCAATAGTGATTACCGGTCTTGTTAACAATTGCCTAGGACAATTCCGCACACCGATCCACCATTATTCCACACTCGCTATCTATAATACTTAGTAATATATTCTAACTTTATGATAACAACACCTACTTTTATATTTTAGCTCTCCGATATCATACCAAGTTATCCTCTTCATACCCACAACGTAGTTTTATTTCTCGTTTCTAGTTGGAAGCAAAGGTTCAGTGTACGTAGAGTCGTATCGGTGGCAGATAGGGATTGAGAGAATATTGATCTTACCTTTAGCTGCTTGTGGGTTCGACACTCCATACTTATCACTTACACCTTTGGAAATTGCTACGATGATTCCCTGCACTTGGGGATTATCAGCCGTCCAGTGTGAGAAAGCAGACGACAAATCAGCTGTTTACCGTAGCTTACTATGCCGGACAGGTTTGCCGTCAGCGGCTGACGGCAAAGAGGTTTACCGTTAGCTTTCTGGTCCTTTCTCGTCTACCATGGCAGACGACAAAGAAGCTGATTCATGTAGTGATGCTCTTTGTCAAGTAGATATGTCCCAGTTCCAACCTTGAAGTTGATCAACGTCTGAATGTGTGGGGCATATCCACAAGACCTCTTCTGGTCGGCTGTTGTCCTCTTGACTGTCTCAACTATCAAGCTCATGACTTTGAATTTCTGAGGAATATCAAACAAGTGTAGCAATTTGATAGAATGACCACGTATCATCCTGTGATCTCCAGACTTGGGAAGCAAAGTATGCCTCAAGATGGTGTTCATGGTGGTCAATCCTGCAAGCAGATAGTATATTGAACCAAGTTTGTGTGTCTCCAGAGCTCTATCAGGAATAAGCTTGTACATGTTAGCCATGGAGTTGTGATCCTTCATGGGTTTGCTATACACATCAAGATCATCTTCACTTTCCTTTGGGGCATTGATAAGGTTAGCCCAGTCTGAGGTAGACGACTGATACCTGGTGCCCTCAGTCATCCACAACATCTTTCCATCTGGATAGAAGTGGGCAGTAGAGTAAAACTGCATAATCATCTCATCATTCCATTTTGTCAGCTTCTGACCAACAAACTTATCAACTCCATTCAGCCTGAAACTCTCATGCACATGGGGAAAATAGTCTTCATTGTCACCAATGTATTCCCAATCAACCCATTTCATATCACGTACTATGGGCTTCTTGTCCAGCAACACAGTCTAATAGAAGTCCTGATGTTCTCTGGTATGGAAACGATAGTCAACAACAGTCCTTCTCCTGGTGGCATATGGATATGTTTGTCTCCATAGTCTCAGACCATGATCCTTTCTCAACTTCATGTTTTCTGCCACTGGATGATCATCATTATGATCTGGAATCTTAGGCTTCAATTTCTTGAGAACTAGTGGCTCATCATCCTCTTGGACCTCAGGCACTCGGGCCTTATTCTTCTCTACAGCTGGGATATTCCTTGTGGATCTCTTTGGGTGTAGCTGGTTTGGGAGCTGACTTGGGCTTGGAAGGAGCAGTAGCAGACTTAATAGCATCACTCATGAGCTTTTGAGTCTTGGCAGGGGGTGCAGCTGGTTCTTCTTCCTCCTTCTCATCATCATCCTCATCCCTCGTCATGGATGGTCTTCGAATCACTCTGGCAATGGTCTTCCTGACCCTTTCCTTCCTTTTGTTTCCACCACCAGCAGCATCATCTTCCTCTCAGGGCTCAAGTGTGAACTGCATAGTTTCCTGAGTTGAAGCTCTGGCTTTGGACATTGGAGTTCTCTTGCCAGGAGCTTTCTTTTGCAGACCTGGCTTGGTGGTGGCAGCAGCACCAACATATTCCTTCTTGACTACCTTCTTCTTGGAAGTCACTTCTTCCTCAATTAGAAAGTCCTCATCTTCACTGTCAGAATTTCTCTTTTTCCTCTACCTGGTAGCAGCCTTTGGCAAGTTGCTAGGGGTGCTTCTGCTACCCTCATCATAGCTACCAGTAGGGCTTGTGCCCTCACTAAGGTTCACCTACTCCTCTGACCTGTTCTTACTATCACCGGCCTCTGACATCTCTGCAACTGACCCTATGAATAGATGGGTATAGATAGAGTAGATGAGCATCACAAAAGACAACTAGTTTTTGCAAAAAAATTGATTCAAAATCTTAACTTTAGTTTTCTGCAGAAAGCATTTCGGAGTTACCGATTTGATAATCTCGGTGACACCGAAGCACTTATCAAAGTCTAAACTTGCAATTTTCGTCAGACCGAGTTGCAGTTCGGTGACTCATAACCCACAAGTATAGGGGACCGTTTGTAGCCTCTTTTGATAAATAAGAGTGTTGAACCCAACGAGGAGCTAAAGGTAGAACAAATATTCCCTCAAGTTCTATCGACCACCGATACAACTCTACGCACACTTGACGTTTGCTTTACCTAGAACAAGTATGAAACTATTTTGCAAGAATAAAACTATGAGTACTTTGTGAGAATGAAACTACGAATAAATTGCAAGGTAATAAAAGTGGGTAGCTTTTGTCAACAAGAAAGTCATTTGTCCCTAGGTAGTCGATAACAAGTACCGGTAATCATTCTTGTAATTCTATATGAGGGAGAGGCATGAGCTAACATAATTTCTCTACTTGGATCATATGCACTTATGATTGGAACTCTAGCAAGCATCTGCAACTACTAAAGATCATTAAGGTCATGAAACCCAACCATAGCATGAAGTATCAAGTCCTGTTTATCCCATATGCAACAACCCACCTACTCGGGTTTAAGCATCTATCACTCTCGCAACCCACCATAAGCGAATCATGAACGTATTGCAACACCCTACAGCGGGGGCCCCTCACATTTGCGCAAGACAGAGGACACCGTAGGACAGCACCATAAATAAAATATACAATCCTACCAACCAAGATCACGATTAACCCATAGGACAAAACGGATCTACTGAAACATCATAGGATAGCCAAATATCATTGGGAAATAATATATGGAGTTGAGCACCATGTTTAAGTAGAGATTACAGCAGGGAGAAGGGGTGTTACACCGCTGCATAGAGGGGGAGAAAGTTGGTGATGACGGTAGCAAGGTTGTTGATGTAGATCACCGTCACGATCCTAGCCCCGGCGGCACTCCGGCGCCACCAGAGAGAGAGGGGGAGAGAGCCCCCCTCCTTCTTATTCCTTGGCCTCCCCCTAGATGGGAGGAGATTTCCCCCTCTGGTCCATGGCCTCCATGGCGGCGGAGGGGCAGGAGCCCCTCCGAGATTGGATCTCCCTCTCTGTTCTCTTCTATTTCGCGTTCCCAAGATCTGTCCGAAAACCGTTTCTTATATTCCGGGAGATCCGTAAGTCCGATTGCGCTGTGATTTTAACATGATTTGTTCCAGATATAAGCTTCCTTGCGCCCGAAGTATAGCTCCAACCGACGTTCGAGGAGGGCACAAGACACCAGGGCGTGCCTGGGGCCTGGGGCGCGCCCTGGTGGGTTGTGGGCACTGTGGGCCCCCGTTTGTGTTGATTCCACCTCCCAAAATCACATATATTCCAAAATAATTCTCCGTAAAATTTTATTGCATTTGGACTTCATTTGATATGGATATTCTGCAATACCAAAAACAGGAACTAGCACTGGGCACTGGATCAATAGGTTAGTACAATAAATCATATAAAATGTTGCCAAAAATATGTGAAAGTTGTATAATATTGGCATGAAACAATCAAAAATTATAGATACGACGGAGACGTATTAGCATCCCCAAGCTTAATTCCTGCTCGTCCACGCGTAGGTAAATGATAAAAAAGATGATTTTTGATGTGGAATGCTACCTAACATAAACTTGATCATATGTCTAGTCATGGCATGAATATTAAGACATAAGTGATTCAAAGCAATAGTCTATAATTTGACATAAAGACATCAATACTCGGGCATCCCAACAAACAATCATGTCTTTCAAAATATCAAATGCTAAAGAACGTTATCCCTATAAAATCATATAGTCTTGTCATGCTCTGTCTTCCTAACACAAAGTATAAATCATGTACTACCCCGGTGTCAGCCAAGCAATTGGTCCATACTTTTTAACACGCTTCAGCATTTTCAACCCTCATGCAATACATGAGCGCAAGCCATGAATATAGCACTATCGGTGGAATAGAGTATGATGATAGGGGCAAATATAGAGAAGGCAAAAAAGTAATAAAGTCTCACATCGACGCAGCTAACCAACGGGCTATGAAGATGCACATCAATTGATATCAACGTGAGGGGTAGGGATTGCCATGCAATGGATGCACTAAGAGCTATAAGTGTATGAAAGCTCAATATGAAAACTAAGTGGGTGTGCATCTGATCCTATGATGAAAAATTCCCACTAGTATGAAAGTGGCAACATAGGAGACTCTCCATATGGAAAACATGGTTCTACTTTGAAGCACAAGTGTGGAACTAGCATGCCCCTTCTCTCTTTATTTCTTTTTTTCTTTTCCTTTTTTTTCTTTTTTCTTTTTTCTTTTTTTCTTTATATTTTTTTCTCTCATTGTCCGGAGTCTCATCCCGACTTGTGGGGGAATCATAGTCTCCATCATCCTTTCATCACTGGGGAAATGCTCTAAAAATGAATAATGATGATCATCACACTTCTATTTACTTATAACTCAAGAAAAAAATTACAACTCGATACCTATAACAAAAATATGACTCTATATGAATGCATATGGCAGTGTACCAGGATGTGCAATGATCTAGCGTAACATGTATAGAAAATGATGAACGGTGGCTGATCCACAACTACTATGTCAGCTATATGATCATGCAAAGCAATATGACAATGAATGCTCAAGTCATTAAAATGGGAGCGGTGGAAGTTGCATGGCAATATATCTCGGAATGGCTATGGAAAGGCCATAATAGGTAGGTATGGTGGCTGTTTTGAGGAAGATATAATAGGGCTTATGTGTGATAGAGCGTATCATATCACGGGGTTTGGATGCACCGGCGAAGTTTGCACCACGTCTCGAGGTGAGAAAGGGCAATGCACGGTACCGTAGAGGCTAGAAAATTGCGGAAAAGTAAGAGTGCATATAATCCATGGACTCACATTAGTCATAAAGAACTCATATACTTATTGCAAAAGTTTCTTAGCCCTCGAAGCAAATTACTACTGCGCATGCTCCTAGGGGGGAGGTTGGTAGGAGTTAACCATCGTGCGCCCCCGACCTTCACACAAAGATCGTCAATCAAGGATAAATTGTGCTCCAACTTCCTGATGCGTCTCCAACGTATCTATAATTTTTGATTGCTCCATGCTATATTATCTACTGTTTTGGGCAATACTGGGCTTTATTTTCCACTTTTATATTACTTTTGGGACTAACCTATTAACCGGAGGCCCAGCCAAGATTTGTTGTTTTATGCCTATTTCAGTGTTTCGAGGAAAAGGAATATCAAACGGAGTCAAAACGGAACGAAATCAACTGGAGAAGTTATTTTTGGAAGGAAAGCCACCAGATAGACTTGGACCCTACGTCAGGAGATACGGGAGGTGCTCACGAGGGTGGGGGCGCGCCCACCCCCCTAGGGCACGCCCCCTACCTCGTGGGGCCCCCGTAGCTCCACCGACGTACCCCCTGCACCCATATATACCTACGTATCAAAAAACTTCCAGAACAGAAGATAGATCGGGAGTTCCGCCGCTGCAAAACCTCCAGAGCCACCAAAAACCAATCGGGACCCTGTTAAGCACTCACGGAGGGGGGAACCTCACCGTGGCCATCTTCATCCCGGCGCTCTCCGTGACGAGGAGGGAGTAGTTCACCCTCGGGGCTGAGGGTATGTACCAGTAGTTATGTGTTTGATCTCTCTCTCTCTCTCTCTCTCTCTCTCGTGTTCTTGATTTGGCACTATCTTGATGTATCGCGAGCTTTGCTATTATAGTTGGATCTTATGTTTCTTCTCCCCCTCTACTCTCTTGTAATATGTTGAGTTTTCCTTGAAGTAATCTTATCGGATTGAGTCTTTAAAGATTTGAGAACACTTGATGTATGTCTTGCCGTGCGTGTCTGAAATGACAATGGGATATCACGTGATTCACTTGATGTATGTTTTGGTGATCAACTTGCAGGTTCCGCCCATGAACCTATGCATAGGGGTTGGCACACGTTTAAATCATGATTCTCCGGTAGAAACTTTGGGGCACTCTTTGAGGTTCTATGTGTTGGTTGAATAGATGAATCTGAGATTGTGTGATGCATATCGTATAATCATACCCACGGATACTTGAGGTGACATTGGAGTATCAAGGTGACATTAGGGTTTTGGTTGATTTGTGTCTTAAGGTGTTATTCTAGTACGAACTCTAGGGCTATTTGTGACACTTATAGGAATAGCCCAACGTATTGATTGGAAAGAATAACTTTGAGGTGGTTTCGTACCCTACCATAATCTCTTCGTTTGTTTTCCGCTATTAGTGACTTTGGAGTGACTCTTTGTTGCATGTTGAGGGATAGTTATATGATCCAATTATGTTATTATTGTTGAGAGAACTTGCACTAGTGAAAGTATGAACCCTAGGCCTTGTTTCCTATCATTGCAATACCGTTTACGCTCACTTTTACCACTTGTTACCTTGCTGTTTTTATATTTTCAGATTACAGAAACCTATATCTACTATCTATTTTGCACTTGTATCAACATCTCTTCGCCGAACTAGTGCACCTATACAATTTACCATTGTATTGGGTGTGTTGGGGACACAAGAGAATCTTTGTTATTTGGTTGCAGGGTTGTTTGAGAGAGACCATCTTCATCCTACGCCTCCCACGGATTGATAAACCTTAGGTCATCCACTTGAGGGAAATTTTCTACTGTCCTAAAACATGTGCACTTGCAGGCCCGAAGTGGGTTAGACTTAAATGTGCTGGTCATATTCTTCATGATGCTCTCTTTATGTTTCAATTCCAATCTTTTATGTGAGCATCATTGAAATCATCATGCCTAGCTAGGGGCGTTAAACGTTAGCGCTTGTTGGGAGGCAACCCAATTTAATTTTAGTTTCTTTCTTTTTGGTTCTGTTTATGAATAAATAATCCATCTAGATTATGTTTATATGTGGTCTTATGTTTTAATTAGTTTTTGTGCCAAGTAGAACCTTTGGGAAGACTTGGGTGAAGTCTTTATGATCATGCTATAAAAAACAGAAACTTTAGCGCTCACGAGATTAGCTCCAACTTTTTACTGGAGAGTTCTATTTAGTTGATTATTTTTTCAGATGATTACTAGACAAATTACTCAGGTCCACCAATTTATTTTGGAATTTTTGGAGTTCCATAAGTTTACGTTTGATACAGATTACTACAGACTGTTCTGTTTTTGACAGATTCTGTTTTTCGTGTGTTGTTTGCTTATTTTGATGAATCTATGGCTAGTAAAATAGTTTAGAAACCATATAGAAGTTGGAATACAGTAGGTTTAACACCAATATAAATAAATAATTAGTTCATTACAGTACCTTGAAGTGGTGTTTTGTTTTCTTTCGCTAACAGAGCTTACGAGTTTTCTGTTAAGTTTTGTGTTGTGAAGTTTTCAAGTTTTGGGTAAAGATTCGATGGACTATGGAATAAGGAGTGGAAAGAGCCCAAGATTGGGGATGCCCAAGGCACCCCAAGGTAATATTCAAGGATAACCAAGCTTCTAAGCTTGGGGATTCCCCGGAAGGCATCCCCTCTTTCGTCTTCGTTCATCGGTAACTTTACTTGGAGCTATATTTTTATTCAACACATGATATGTGTTTTGCTTGGAGCATCATTTTCTCGTGTTAGTTTTTGCTTGCTGTTATTTAGAATAATTTTTTTCATCTTTAGTTTCAATAAAAAGTCAAGGATAGCCTTTGCCATGCTTATTTTGCTACAATACATGTTGCTGTTTGAAAACAGAAAGTTTACCGCTGTTGCAAAAATTCCCTAGAAAAGTCAGAGAGTGGTATAATGTTGAATCTTTTTGCATACTGAGATCTGATAAATTTATTACAGTGGGAATTTTAGTTCATAATTTTTGGAGTTTGGGAAGTATTGATACTATTGCATTCTTCACAGACTATACTGTTTTGGCAGATTGCTGTTATGTTTGCATTGTTTGCATATGTTTGCTTGTTTAATGATTCTATTTGAGGATAGGAGTATTAAATATGCAGAGGCATTTAGTATGTAATGTTGAATAATAATGTTAGTGATTTGTTACAGTAGAAAATGATAAGGTTTTGCATTGGTTTATACTAACCTATCTCACGAGTTCTTGTTGAGTTTGTTGTGAATGAAGCTTTTGATAAAAATAGAAACCATGATATGAGAGGAATTAAGGAGACACAAAAGTTCAAGCTTGGGGATGCCGAAGTGAAAGTGCAACTATCCCTAGGTGGTTTTGGTAATTCATAACAACATATAGCTCATTGAGCTAATGCTATTCCAAGACAAATATTTCCGGAAAGCTCAATGAATGGCATGGCATGGATGATGAAAGTGGATCCCTCAAAATATTAAGGACAAAGGATTGGCTCAAGCTTAAAAGCTCAAGACTCTACATTTTACATTTTAGTGATCCAAGATCACATTGAGTCTATAGGAAAAGCCAATACTATCAAGGAGGGATGAGGTGTTGCTTAATGAGCCTCTTGCTTCATGTGCTTAGTGATATGCTCCAAAATCCTCCACTACTTTCTCACATACACATATGACCTAAACCTAAAGTCAAACTCGGCCCCACCGATACTTTCTATCCGGCGCCACTGAGTTCAAATGTCATAGCCACTGCCACAAACCCTAGGCAAATCGGTATCACCGATAGGGATCTCGGTCTCATCGAGATGGGATTGTAATGTCTCTGTTTCCCTTTGTAACGTTTCGGTCTAACCGAAGTGAGCAATCGGTCCCACTGAGATTGCAATGTAAACTCTCTGTTTCCCTTTCGTAACTTTTCGGTCTCACCGAAAGAGCGAATCGGTCCCACCGAGTTTACCTGACCAACTCTCTGGTTAGCTAATTACCAAAGTTGGTCTCACCGAGTTTGTGTAATCGGTCTCAGCGAGATTACGTTATACCCTAACCCTAACCATATCGGTCCTACCGAGTTGCATGTCAGTCCCACCGAAAACCCTAACGGTCACTAGGTTTACTGGATCGGTCCGACCGAGTTTGTTGATTCAGTCCCACCAGGTTTGGTAAATTTTGTGTAACGGTTAGATTTTGTGTGGAGGCTATATATACCCCTCCACCTCCTCTTCATTCGTGGAGAGGGCCATCAGAACAAACCTACACTTCCAACTTACCAGTTCTGAGAGAGAACCACCTACTCATGTGTTGAGGCCAAGATATTCCATTCCAACCACATGAATATTGATCTCTAGCCTTTCCTAAGTTGCTTTCCACTCAAATCTTCTTTCTACCAAATCCAAATCCTATGAGAGAGAGTTGAGTGTTGGGGAGACTATCATTTGAAGCACAAGAGCAAGGAGTTCATCATCAACACACCATTTTTTAATTCTTGGAGAATGGTGTCTCCTAGATTGGCTAGGTGTCACTTGGGAGCCTCCGACAAGATTGTGGAGTTGAACCAAGGAGTTTGTAAAGGCAAGGAGATCGCCTACTTCGTGAAGATCTACCGCTAGTGAGGCAAGTCCTTCGTGGGTGACAGCCATGGTGGGATAGACAAGGTTGCTTCTTCGTGGACCCTTCGTGGGTGGAGCCCTCCGTGGACTCGCGCAACCGTTACCCTTTGTGGGTTGAAGTCTCCATCAACGTGGATGTACGATAGCACCACCTATCGGAACCACGACAAAAACATCTGTGTCTCCAATTCCATTTGAATTCTCCAAACCCTTCCCTTTACATTCTTGCAAGTTGCATGCTTTAATTTCTGCTGCCTATATACTCTTTGCATGCTTGCTTGAATTGTGTGAAGATTTCTTGACTTGTTCAAAGATAGCTAAAATCTGCCAAATTCTAAAATTGGGAAAAGGTTAAGTTTTTAATCGATCAAGTAGTCTAATCACCCTCCCTCTAGACATACTTCAAGGTCCTACAAGTGGTATCAGGGCTTTGGTCTCCATTTGCTTTGATTTCCATAGCTTTTGGTGGTCATAGCCTTGGTTTCACAACCTAGGAGAGTATGGCGTCTAGCGAGAAATTATCACCGTAGAGGTCCTTACTTTGATGGCACTAATTTTGCTAGTTGGAAGCATAAGATGAAAATGCATATTCTCGGACATAACCCCGCCGTTTGGGCTATTGTGTGTATTGGCTTGCAAGGTGAATTCTTTGATGGGAGAGAACCGAACCGTGAAGCTAGCGCGGAAGAGTTGAAGATGCTGCAATACAACGCTCAAGCTTGTGATATCCTCTTCAATGGCTTGTGCCCCGAAGAGTTCAACAAAATCAGCCGTCTTGAGAATGCAAAGGAAATTTGGGATACTTTGATTGATATGCATGAAGGTACCAACTCCGTCAAGGAATCCAAGTTGGATGTGCTCCAAAGTCAGCTTGACAAGTTCAAAATGAAGGATGGTGAAGGTGTCGCTGAAATGTACTCTAGGCTTGCTCTTATCACAAATGAGATTGCCGACTTAGGAAGTGAAGAGATGACCGATGATTCATCATCAAGAAGATCCTAAGAGCATTGGATGGAAAATATGATACCGTGTGCACATTGATCCAAATGATGCCAAATTACAAACATCTCAAGCCAACGGAAGTCATTGGAAGAATTGTTGCTCATGAGATGTCACTCAAGGATAAGGAGGACCTTCACAACAAGTCAAGTGGTGCTTACAAACTCTCATGTGAAGCCCCCACATCATCAAGTGAGAAACAAACCTTCAATGAAGAATTGAGCTTAATGGTGAAGAACTTCAACAAATTCTACAAGAGTAGAAGCAAAGAAAGAAGCTCTAAGTCAAGGTCCTACAATGACAAAAGATCTTCTAGTCGAGAGCGCAATTGCTACAATTGTGGGAGACCCGGACACTATTCCAATGAGTGTATGGCACCCTACAAAAGAATAGAAGATTCTCCCAAGAGAAGAAGTAGAAGAGAAGAATCACCACCGAGAGAGAGAAGGAGTAGAGATGACCGTTATGAACGAAGACCCTCACGAAGAAGCAAGGATTCGGAAAGGAAGGACAAGTCATCAAAGAGCTACACAAAACAAAGACATCAAGCTCACGTTGGTGAATGGGTATCCGGCTCCGACTCCGACAATCACTCCGAGAGAAGCTGTCACTCCGACTCCGAATACACTCAAGATGAAGGTGTTGCCAGTCTAGCACATGTGTCAACCAACTCCTATGATATATTTGATTCACCAAATGAAGGAATTGGAAGATGCTTCATGGCCAAAGGTCCTAAGGTAACACACCCCGAGTACGTGGATTTTAATAGTGATGAAGATGACTTGCTAGGTGATGATGATTTACTTGTTGACAACTCTAGTGATGAATACTATGATGAAACGTCAATTAAGCATGCTAATCAAGATGAAATGAATGACAATGATAAGGAGAAGATTGAGATTCTAACTAAAGAACTAAACACTCTTAAGTTAGCTCATGAAACTATCTTCGAAGATCATCGAGAACTTTTAAGGGCTCATGAGAAGTTACGCTTTGAAAAGCTCAATCTTGAGCAAGAGCATGAGTTCCTAAAAGCAATCAATGATGATCTCCGTAAGAAAAGTTCTTCTTACATTGCCAAGCGTTTACTCTTATCTACTTACATGCCTCAAGTCAAGTCTAGTAACAAGAACAAGAAAGATTCTTCCTCTAGTAGTAACAATAACAATGCTAAATCCAATATTGTTGCTCTAGTAGCTCTCTTGATTCCACTAATGATTCTCTTAGACAAGTTACACTTGAGCAAGAAAATAGCTTATTGAAGGGAATTATAGAGAAAGGTGTATACAAGAGCCTTGTCGGGAGTAAGCAATTCGAGGAAATTGTACCCAAGCAAGGAAGGCACCGGAAGAATCAAGGTGTTGGTTTTGAACGAAAGTTCAATGCCAATGGAGTTGAGTGGGAAGAAGATCAATACCCCAAGACGAAGTTTGTTCCTCAACAAGAGAAGTATGATCCTACTTCCTTCAAGGGAACACAAGCACAAGATGATCTTCCACCACAAGACCACAAGAACAAAGGCAAGGACAAGCTTCAAGAGGAGATTGATGCATTTGAAGAAGCACCTAAGGCCTTGGTCAAGTGGGTTCCCAAGACTACGTCAAGTTCTACTTCATCAAGTATAACTACAACTCCAAGGATTCCCATCAAGATGATGTGGATCCCGAAGAAGAAGAACTAGAGTGTTCTTGAGGGTGACTCGGCCAACATTCTTCACTCATATCATTATGGCAAGGACAAGTGCAATTAACTTCCATATCTTGCACTAGTTCAAGGAGTCACAAACCCTCATGTTGGTAAGGCAAGGGACAAGGTAACCTAATGTTTTCATGGACATCATTTTGTGAATGCATCACTCTATGTCTATGGATATTCTTGTTTGTTCCTTGTGGGACTAATCCATGTAGGTATTGAAAGTGCAACTCGCTCCAAAGGATTGCTCCAAAAGGTCTACATCAACATTGAGCATCCACATCTTCAACACCTACATGAAGTCATCATCGACAAAACCCAAGGTTAGTTCATCCCTCTAAGGGGGGATCTCACATCTAGGGGGAGCTTAACTCTAAGAATTGAGTCAAAGCAACTCTAAAGATGTGAACACATAAATGCTTTATGTAAAAGTGGTAACCCCACTTGATCTTAAACGATGAGTATGACCTATGATCAAATGTTCTCATTTGACTCATAAGTCAATATACTCATATATAGATGATCTAGTCATCGCCAATTGTTTGATAGATGCTAGAATTGGATGTGCATGCTTTGTGACATGTTTTATTTGTCATTTTATTGTGTGAGCATGTTGGTTGCATATTTTACTCATTCGAGGACATCCACTTGTTGTTTTGATTGATTGGTTTCTTCTTCTTTGGCCAAGTGGATGGACAAGAATGCCTAAGAACCTTCTCTAGCTATCTATGCTTTTCTCGTCTCAAACTCTATTCATGCTACATCACAAAATTTGATCAAGTCAGATTCGAACCACTGTGTGAGGAGCACTGAGTCCCCGATTCGTCATAGACTTAAACTTCCAAAACTTCTTTGTGATTTTCGGTCTGACCGATTCCTCCATTTCAGTCATACCGAGATCACTAAGTCGATCTAGGTTTTCATTTCGGTGCAACCGATTTGAACTTTTCGGTCACACCGAGTTGCTGTTACTGTTAACAGTTATGCATCTCGGTGCCACCGAGTTGTTCCACTCGGTCACACCGACAGTGTCGGGCTATATATTCTCACGGGCAAATTTTGGAAAACTTTCTCCGAAACTCTTCGCCCGCACATAGCTCGCTCTGCCTACTAGGTCTCCGGATCGTCGACTTCATCGCCAGCCGCCTACTGTCGCTGGTCTCCGCCGACGGATTTCATCTCCGCCGTTGCCGCCGTAGCGAGTTCACCGCCGAACTAGGGTATGAACTCGATCACAGTGCTATCCTCGTCTGATTCTCAGCACATTGTGTTCGTAATGCTTCTTGCCATGATTGAAACACCTCTATCCAATCAAAACAATCCTTAGAATAGATGTGATTCGAAAATTTAGGGTTAGGTTTCCGCCGAAACCATCTCGGACCCACCGAGTTGAAAAACTCGGTCCCACCGATTTGGCTAACGCCATTGCACTAGTAACTCTCGGTGTGACCGATTTTAAAAACTTTGTGAAACCCTAGCAGTCTCGGTGCCACCAAACTATGCTTGGTCTGACCGAGTTCACTAGTTTAGGTTCCAAAACTGCTTCGGTATCACCGAGTTTGAAAATCGGTAGATCCGAAATGCTTTCTATGGAAAACTAAAACTAAGTTATTTGAATCATTCTTTTGCAAAAATCTCTGCATTTTGTGATGCTCATCCACTCTACCTCATCTATAACTATTCACGAATGGTCAGCTTATTGTGCAGCATGTCAGACCAAAGTGAGAGCCAGAACAAGTCAGAAGAGCATATTTACATGAGTGAGGGCACTAGTCCCTCTAGCAGCTCAGATGAGGAGAGCAGGAGCACTCCCAGCAATTTGCCCAAGGCTGCCACAAGGACAAGGAAGAAGAAAACCTCAGAGTCTGAGGATGAGGATTATGTGGCAGTTGAGGATGAGGCTATTTCCAAGAAGAAAGTGCTCAAGAAGGAGTATAGCTCAGCTGCAATTAAGCCAGGGATGAAGATCAAAAGGCCTGCAGGAAGACAACCAATGTCCAAAACCAGAGTCTCCACTCAAGCTTCTTTGGAATCCCAACCCAAAGAGCCTGCTGCAGAAGGAAAGAAAAGGAAGGAAAGGGTCAAGAAGACCATGGCCAGAGTGATAGGAAAGCCTTCCATGATGGAAGAAGAGGAAGAAGAAGAGGTTGCTGCAGCGGCACCAAGGCACAAAAGCTGATGGGTGATGCTATAAAGTCGAGGCTGCAACTTCAAAGCCCAAAGAAGCACCCAAAGCTGCCTCCAAGCCCAAGAGTGCACCTAAAAGGAATACCAGGAGTATACCAGCATCTTGAAAGAACAAGGCCCCAATGCTGATGTTGTCAGCCGAGGAAGGTGATGAAGGGCAAGTCCTAAGGAAGCTCAAACCCAAGATTCCAGACCACAATGATGCTCATCCTGTGGCTGAAAACATGAAGATCAGGAGAGACTTAGGGTTGAGGCTATGGAGAGAGTCAGATCCATATGCCACCAGGAGAAGGACTGTTGTAAATTACGGGTTCCACACCAAGGAGCAGTAGGACTTCTATGAGACCATCTTGTTGGATAAAAATCCCATAGTGTGTGATATGAGGTGGGTCGACTGGACCTACATTCAGGAAAATGAAGAACACTATCCTGGAGTGTATGACAGCTTCAGTGCGTGTGGAGTTGCAGATTTTGTTAGGCAGAAGCTCACAAACTGGAATGACGAGCTCATTATGCAATTCTACTCCACATCACATTTCTATCCAGATGGCAAGATAGTTTGGATGTCTGAAGGAACGAGATACCAATCAACCATAGAGGAATGGGCAAGTCTGATCAATGCCCCAAAGGAAAGTGAAGATGATTTGGACGTTTATGCCAAGAAGAAGATGGATCATAACTCTATGTCACAGATGTACAAGGAGATCCCAGATGATGCACTTGAGACTTTCAAGTTTGGATCAGTTCATTTTCTTCGTCGGGGCTGCCAACGATCAACTGGATCCTAAGGCACACTCTGTTGCCCAAATCAGGTGACCACAACATGATCAGAGGGCATGCAATTAATTTGCTTCACATATTTGATGTGCCCCAGAAATTCAAGGTCATGAGCCTCATAGTTGAAACCATCAAGAGGACAGCAGCAGACCAAAAGAGAAGATGTGGATATGCCCCACAAATCCAGGAGTTGATTAACTCAAAGATGGGCACGGGGAAGTATCTGTTGGATAAGGAACACTTTGTTCTCTATCCTGACTTTGAGGACAATCAAGTTGTCATGACTGAGAATGAACCATCATCAGCTCAAGCTCAAGAGAAGAAGGAGAAGGCAAGGAAAGAGAAGGCTGCCAAGATGCCAACTCTAGCGGAGGCATCTCGAGTACTTTGAAGAACAAGCAGGATCAGCTTGGTTACTTGATAGCATCAACTCTGCGGATTGAGAAGGGTTGGCCACCCTAACTCAAAACCAGGAGAGCACTGGAAAGAATCATGGAACAAAAATTCTATGATCTTGATGTCAAAAATGGCGAGATTGATCGGGCCAGAGCAGCTACGGATGACATGCAGGAGAGGAAGGGCAGGCCAACAAGCTGATGCATTTGCGGAGTGCCTCGAGCTCAGAGATCAGCTGCAGAGCCGATGCAGACACCAGAGTCACTTCATCTGCTCCAGCTACAGCTCCAGCGCAACCAGCTCCAGCACCAACTCCTTCAGCTCCTTCCACATCCATTGTAGTCTCCGTCCAAGGAGCCATCTCTACGCCACCAGCAGAAGACCAATCTTGAGAGATGATATAGTCCTATGCATTTTCTAGGAACTTTTTGGTAACTTGTTGCCAAAGGGGGAGAAAAATGTATAGATCATAGGGCTTCGAGAGAGAGAGTTTGCTTTTGTTCTCTCTTGTCTTCTTGGTTGAACTTTGTTTGCCTTTGATTGCTTGAGATACTATGCTATTACACCGTGAGACATTGATGATCATGTGTTTGATCATAAGCTACACTTATGCTTGTTATGATATTATCTTATTTACCCTTATATGATCATTCACTTTGCTTGGTGATGAGTGCATGTATTCAATCTTTATTTTTTTTGAGCGCTCCACCAAGATGTATGTGACATGGAAGAGTAACCCATGAGCCTAATTCCTTGTGCATTTGCAGTCCAAAGCAAATCTTAAAATATGCACAAATTTAGGGGGAGCTCTTGCTTATCACATACTTCTCAAAGCGACGATGTTTTTCAATATTATTATCATTTTGTAGAAGCTTTGATCTATATGTTGTCATCAATTACCAAAAAGGGGGAGATTGAAAGTGCAACTATCCCTAGGTGGTTTTGGTAATTCATAACAACATATAGCTCATTGAGCTAATGCTATTCCAAGACAAATATTTCAGGAAAGCTCAATGAATGGCATGGCATGGATGATGAAAGTGGATCCCTCAAAATATTAAGGACAAAGGATTGGCTCAAGCTTAAAAGCTCAAGACTCTACATTTTACATTTTAGTGATCCAAGATCACATTGAGTCTATAGGAAAAGCCAATACTATCAAGGAGGGATGAGGTGTTGCTTAATGAGCCTCTTGCTTCATGTGCTTAGTGATATGCTCCAAAATCCTCCACTACTTTCTCACATCCACATATGACCTAAACCTAAAGTCAAACTCGGCCCCACCGATTCTTTCTATCCGGCGCCACCGAGTTCAAATGTCATAGCCACTGCCACAAACCCTAGGCAAACCGGTATCACCGATAGGGATCTCAGTCTCACCGAGATGGGATTGTAATCTCTCTGTTTCCCTTCGTAACGTTTCGGTCTAACCGAAGTGAGCGATCGGTCCCACCGAGATTGCAATGTAAACTCTCTGTTTCCCTTTCGTAACTTCTCGGTCTCACCGAAAGAGCGAATCGGTCCCACCGAGTTTACCTGACCAACTCTCTGGTTAGCTAATTACCAAAGTCGGTCTCACCGAGTTTGTGCAATCGGTCTCACCGAGATTACGTTATGCCCTAACCCTAACCATATCGGTCCTACCGAGTTGCATGTCAGTCCCACCGCAAACCCTAACGGTCACTAGGTTTACTGGATCGGTCCGACCGAGTTTGTTGATTCGGTCCCATCGAGTTTGGTAAATTGTGTGTAACGGTTAGATTTTGTGTGGAGGCTATATATACCCCCTCCACCTCCTCTTCATTCGTGGAGAGAGCCATCAGAACAAACCTACATTTCCAACTTGCCGGTTACGAGAGAACCACCTACTCATGTGTTGAGGCCAAGATATTCCATTCCAACCACATGAATCTTGATCTCTAGCCTTTCCCAAGTTGCTTTCCACTCATATCTTCTTTCCACCAAATCCAAATCCTATGAGAGAGAGTTGAGTGTTGGGGAGACTATCATTTCAAGCACAAGAGAAAGGAGTTCATCATCAACACACCATTTGTTACTTCTTGGAGAGTGGTGTCTCCTAAATTGGCTAGGTGTCACTTGGGAGCCTCCGACAAGATTGTGGAGTTGAACCAAGGAGTTTGTAAGGGCAAGGAGATCGCCTACTTCGTGAAGATCTAACGCTAGTGAGGAGGCAAGTCCTTCGTGGGCGATGGCCATGGTGGGATAGACAAGGTTGCTTCTTCGTGGACCCTTCATGGGTGGAGCGCTCCTAGGACTCGCGCAACCGTTACCCTTCGTGGGTTGAAGTCTCCATCAACGTGGATGTACGATAGTACCACCTATCGGAACCACGACAAAAACATATGTGTCTCCAATTGCGTTTGAATTCTCCAAACCCTTCCCTTTACATTCTTGCAAGTTGCATGCTTTAATTTCCGCTGCCTATATACTCTTTGCATGCTTGCTTGAATTGTGTGAAGATTGCTTGACTTGTTCAAAGATAGCTAAAATCTGCCAAAGTCTAAAATTAGGAAAAGGTTAAGTTTTTAATCGGTCAAGTAGTCTAATCACCCCCCCCCCTCTAGACATAAGTCAAGGTCCTACACCAAGGCACCCCAAGATAATATTTCAAGAAGTCTCAAGCATCTAAGCTTGGGGATGCCCCGGTAGGCATCCCACCTTTCTCCAACAATTATCGGTTAGTATCGGTTGAACCTAAATTTTTGCTTCTTCATGAGTTGTGCTATCCTTGCAATGTAGTTTTATTTAGCTTTGCTTGCTGTTTGAATACAATACCAAGATCTAAAATCATTAAATGGGAGAGTCTTCACATAGTTGTATAATTATTCGACTACTCATTGATCTTCACTTATATCTTTCGGAGTAGTTTGTTATTTTCTCTAGTGCTTCACTTATATCTTTTAGAGCATGGTGGTAGTTTTATTTTGGAGAAATAGATGAACTCTCATGCTTCACTTAGATTATTTTGAGAGTCTTAAATAGCATGGTAATTTGCTTAAATAATCCTAATATGCTAAGCATACAAGATTTGTAAGAATTCTTACGAGTGTGTTGAATACTAAGAAAAGTTTGATGCTTGATAATTGTTTTGAGATATGAAGATGGTGATATTAGAGTCATGCTAGTTGAGTAGTTGTGAATTTGAGAAATACTAGTGTTGAAGTTTGTGATTCCCGTAGCATGCTGTGACGCCCCTGATTCAATCGTACACTAATCATGCACGCAAATGTGTACGATCAAGATCAGGGACTCACGGGAAGATATCACAACACAACTCTAAAACATAAATAAGTCATACAAGCATCATAATATAAGCCAGGGGCCTCGAGGGCTCGACTACAAGTGCTTGATCATAGAAGAGTCAGCGGAAGCAACAATATCTGAGTACAGACATAAGTTAAACAAGTTTGCCTTAAGAAGGCTAGCACAAACTGGGATACAGATCGAAAGAGGCGCAGGCCTCCTGCCTGGGATCCTCCTAACTACTCACAGTGGTCGTCGGGGAGCACACTTGCGTAGTAGTAGGCATCTCCGATTAGTAGTAGTCGTAAATGCGGCGGTGGCGTCTAACTCCTGGGCTCCATCGTGCAGTCGCAGCAATCAGGTAAAGAAAGGGGAAAAGGGGAACAAGGCAACCGTGAGTACTCATCCAAAGTACTGCAAGCAAGGAGCTACACTACATATGCATGGGTATATGTGTAAAGGGCCATATCGGTGGACTGAATTGCAGAATGCGAGAATAAGAGGGGATAGCTAATCACAGTCAAGACTACGCTCGCAACCTCCGTCTTGCGGCATGTAGAAGAGAGTAGATCAAGTCCTCCAAGTAGCATCGCATAGCATAATCCTACCCGGCAATCCCCTCCTCGTCGCCCTGTTAGAGAGCGATCACCGGGTTGTATCTAGCACTTGGAAGGGTGTGTTTTATTAAGTATCCGGTTCTAGTTGTCATAAGGTCAAGGTACAACTCCAAGTCGTCCTGTTAGCAAAGATCACGGCTATTCAATAGATTAACTTCCTGCAGGGTGCACCACATTACCCGACACGCCGATCCCATTTGGCTGGACACACTTTTACGGGTCATGCCCGGCGGAAGATCAACACGTCGCAGCCCCACCTAGGCATAACAGAGAGGTCGACGCCGTCTAAACCTATGCGCACAGTGGGTCTGGTCCCATCGCCCTTAGCACACCTGCATGTTGCGAGGCGGCAGCGAACCTAGCCTAGCAGGCGTTCGATCCAATCCGTGGCGCCGATCGGTGACGTCACGAAATGCTTCGGCTGATGCCACGACGCCGGTTGCCCATATATTGTCCCACGTGGCGGTTAGTGCGTATAAGGTCAACGACCCAACTCAGATCAAATACCAAGATCTCGTTAAGCGTGTTAAGTATCCGCGAAGGCCGAACAGGGCCAGGCCCACCTCTCTCCTAAGCGGTCTCAACCTGCCTGTCGCTCATACAAAGATCCACACATAGGGCCGTCGGGACAAAGGTCCTTTCAGCCCCCAATCCGTGAATCACTCGCGGGTGCTCCTCGAGCCGACCTGACTTTAGTCACCACATGTATCATGTATAAAGTATACAGATGGAATACTAGCATCCTATACTAAGCAGTAGGATAGCAGGTAAGGGTAACAACTGTAGCAACAATGACAGGCTATGCAGCAGAATAGGATTAACGGAAAGCAGTAACATGCTACACTACTCGATTGCCAGCCGTAGAGAGAAGAATAGGCGATGGCTGGTGATCAAGGGGGGGCTTGCCTGGTTGCTCTGGCAAGGAGGGGTCGTCAACTCCGTAGTCGAACTGGGATCGCCGGCAGTCTCGGGGTCTACCAGAAAGAAGTAACGGAGGGGGAACACAATAAATAACAAATCAATCAAAGCATCACAAAGCGTAACATCGCAATACGCGGTGCTAGGTGTGCCCTAACGCGGTAGTAGGTGATACCGATGAAGGGGGGAAACATCCGGGAAAGTATTCCCGGTGTTTCGCGTTTTCAGACAGAAGAACTGGAGGGGGAAAGTTGCGTGTTCGCTATGCTAGGGGTGTGTGGCGGACGAATGGGCTGCATATCCGGATTCGCCTCGTCGTTCTGAGCAACTTTCATGTACAAAGTTTTTCCATCCGAGCTACGATTTATTTTCTATTAATTTTCAAGGTTTTAAATGACTTTTTGAATTTATTTTAATTCAAAATAGAAGCTAAAATGCTACAAGTACCCAGCTCTGTGTACACAGATGTGTACCCAGAGGCTGACAGGTGGGCCAAGGGGGACCCAGTTGACCGGTCAAAGCTTGGTGGTCAATGCAGTGGGGCCCCTATCATTCTCTGATTTACCTAATTATAGTTTAATTAGTTAACTAGCAGGTTAACTAAAGTTAAGTTAATCAAGCAGCTTAATTAATTAATTAATTAATTTTAATTCTTTTTATTATTACTTTTTTATCGTTTTCTAGAGCGGGTCCCACTTGTCATTCAGACAGGGGCCTTAACGGGTCGCGGGTGGCGGTTCTCGGCGCCACCCACTTAAGCCAGTGGCAATGAGTCAACGGGCTGGCGCATGGCCCGGCGCCGACAATAGTTGTCACGACCGGTTTTCCAATAAAATGCTTATTGAGAAACCGACCTTTTGTTTCCAGTACGAGGAAAAATCCTCCTGACTGGTAGACAAAATCTTGATACAATAAGCCAGTAGCATTAGAATATATTACAGGGTCGAGTTGGGGTGCTCAATCATTTATTACAAGCACGCCAGTAACTATACATAATGGCGGATATGACACAATGGAGTGGGGTGGCATACTACTGACTCGAGATGAAAGCGGTGGTGGAATAACACAGTGGAGTGGATAATATGACTCCTAAACTGGCAGCTCATCGAGCATCGGGGTGAGGCTCGATGAATTTATTTTGGGGTAGCGGAAGTGGATATAACATAGTGACCAATCCGAGGTCGCACGAGGACCGATCGATTCCTCTAGGCGTCGGACTCGCTATTGAACTCTTCATCCATGAGATCGCCGTTAGCATCCGCCAAATCAACAAGCGGTGAGTACTTTGAAAGTACTACTTAAGACAGTTCGGACATAAGATATAACAAATGCATGCATGAATGCGTCATGAGCAATTAGTAATGTACATTCAAATGATGAACTAGCACGACATTATTTAGTAATAAGGAAGTCAGGCGGTAGTCCTCCTGAAATCCACAAAAAATAACTGAAAACCGATCGGGTGTCTGAAGCGACGCCTCGAAGGGTGAACAAATAAATAAAAACATGCCGCAATCGGGCGTCTAAGAGACACCACATAAAGGGCTTATATTGAAAGTAATAGACATACGTGCCACAGTCGGACGTCTGAGCGACATCACAGAAAGGGCTTATATTAAAAGTAAATAATATGCGTGCCACAGCCGGACGTCTGAGCGACATCGCAGAAAGGGCCTATATCAAAGTAAATAACAAGTTTGCCACAGTCGAACGTCTGAGCGACATCGCAGAAAGGGCTTATATCAAAGTAAATAACAAGTTTGCCACAGTCAGACGTCTGAGCGACATCGCAGAAAGGGCTTATATCAAAGTAAATAACAAGTTTGCCACAGTCGGACGTCTGAGCGACATCGTAGAAAGGGCTAATATTCATTATTCATATCTGTTAAACTTGTAAGAATAATACTCACAGGAAAACATTCAACACATGATAATAAATGGGTTAGTCCATCCATAGGAATAAACATTTAACCGGCCTTAACACTCATGTGGTTCTCCGGAGTTTCTGTCACCGAGACTGACACTTGACTAGATAAGTTGAATACAATACTTGGACATGGATAAGATGATTTCAAGGATTTTTGACTCTGCAGAGTTTGTACTAAATTACCCACAGTCAATGGATTTCCGTAGTCACGAAGGACTAGTTCCGTTCTGATATTTGAAGGAAACACATCTAACCAGACACACCCATCCCACCTCACGATGCCAGAATCACCCTAGACAGCGTTCAAGAAAAACTTTGAGACAGGAGATAACAATCTCGAATAGCATGGGATCAAATTTATATGCAGCAGCTCTAAGGGGTGCCCCCTCTCGGTCCCAACCGAAACACCCATGCCCCTGACCGGATGATAGGCTTTAATCCGGGCCATGGAACCCTCATCCCAGCCTCTCGATTTGGTGTGTACCAGAAAAGCGGTTTGCAACTTACTAAGTCGTATCCCTTGCGGAAAACATGTGGTAGTACGGAAAGGGAAAAGCAGACGAAAATCGGATCGATTCATGTTGACACTTTGGGTCAAATGGTCTGGCATAAGACTGGTATGCTACAACACTGCCATCTTACCCATTCTCATGCCATCTCATGGCCATGCAAACTCATATCCAACAACTTATGGATTATCGAAATTCACTTGCCTCAAATTTGCATGTAATATAACCTTCATCGAGATGCTCCAAAAACATGCCATGGAACTACTTGATACAAACATGCCAAGACACTCATCATATCAAAATTTCAAACATGCTTGCCTGGTTCGGAGTAGTCGGAGCCTAGCTCGGTGAAGTTCGCGGTTCCGTCACCTCCTCCGGTATCTACGGTATACAGAAATACACGCACTATCGTAAATACTGTGAGGTGCACAAAAAAATATTCCAAATATTTTTCAAATAAATCTTACAAAAAACTAGACAAAATTTTAAAGATGACAGAAAAAGAATCAATCAAAAATCCTTTTCTGTTTAAAAGTTATAAGGGTTTTACCTTTCTATAATGAAACAGAAACTTCTCAGGGGGCTGAACAGAAAAGACCAGAAAAACGTTTCAGACTGAAAGCGTATTTGCCCGAATACGTTTTCAGAAAAAGGTTCAAAAAAAAGAACAGAGAGGCTGACGGGCGGGTCCCACCCGTCAGGTTTGAATTTTCAAACGGAGAAAAGAGAGCTCGTCGGCGCCCGAGAGCTGCGGTCGTCGCCGGCGGCGATCCACGGCGAGGCAGGGGGATCGGGTGTTACCTCCGTTCTCAGCGTGACCTTCCGCGTCGGTGAGTGGTGGTGTTGGTCGCCGGTGAGCACTACGTCGACGGCGGCCCTGGCTCCGGCGGACGGCGGCCCTGGCTCCGGCGGACGGCGACTCGGGTGGAGCTGGGTCTCGTTGGGGAGGGCTGTGAAGGTCAAATCAAATCATGGGTTAGCTTACTGGGTGCTCGAGGAGGTTACTGACAAGGTTTGGGTGCCGGGGATGGGCTCACTGGAGTGGATCGAGGTGGTGGCCGAGGCGGATCGGGGCGGCCGGAGTTGGGGGAGGATACCTCCTCGAGGTCCTCCTAGTGGCCTGGCGGGGTGTTGGTGAGGTGTAGTGGAGGTGCGTGCTCGAGAACGAGCTCGGGGCTTCCTTTTATAGGCGATCCGAGGCGGTGGCTGTGAACGGAGATCTCCGGCGATGGTTACGGCGGCGTAGAGCTTGGTCGGGGTGTTTAGGGAGCTGGGCGTCAACGTGGAGTTCTACTGGTTCCGTTTAGGCGCTAAACGAGTTCGGATTAAATGCTCTGGGTGGGTTCGATGGAACGGGGCGGCGCAGGCCCGTCGACGGCAGAGAGCGCGCCCTGTGCTTGCCGGGCCACAGCGACGGTGCTGCGGGGTCTTATTTGGCGTCTGGAGGCCATCACGGAGGGCAAGGAGCGCGTTAGGCGCAGAACGGCGTAGCGAAGCCGGGCACGGGCTCGCTGCCGCCACGGGTGGCTCTGCCACCTTGAGAGGCTGCCGGCGTTAGCGATGCTCGACGCCACCGACACTTGCACCCGTCAAGAGGGCGTCTTGAGCTCGCCAGGGAGAAGGGGCAGGCGTCTTGCGCCAGGCGCCGGGTGATCGGTGACAAGTCACTGACGAAAACGGCACTGAAGAAAACTCTGAATCTCTGAACCTTCTGAAAGTGCATAGTAATAGTGCCGGCCAGGTGTTCAACGAAATGATTTTGGCATGTGGGGAATTTTACTTGAGCTGATTTTTGGTGAGGTGGCCTCTCACTGCATCTGGGGGCTGCCTGAATTTTGGCATAATTTTTGGAGAAGAGAAGATATGAATTTCACCAAATTTGACAAATCTGGTCCAAACTTGCACAGGTTGAAACTTGAAATTTTGAAAAGAGGAAGAGTGGATCTTGATGGATCTAGGTTGTGGGTGCTAAAGACTATCCAGAGGAGTTGGTTTGTGTTCAAAACTCAAAAGGAAATAGGTACTTGCTTTGAAAATCATCCAGGCTCAAAATAAATGACAGAATTGTTTTGGGAGATAAAATAAATGAAATAAAATCCAAAAATGGGTTGGACTTGCTGGAACAGAAAGTTTGGATTGCCCCAAAGTGGAAGGAGGGGTTTTGGGAATATTTACCACATGAGGCATGGTAAAACCATGGAAGGTTTCAATATAAGAGAAGTCCCAAAACTCCTAGGGTTTCTTTTTAAGGAAAATAAATCCCAAAAAAAATAATTTTAGAAGGGGACAATCAGAAGAAAGTTTTTTTTAGTAACCAAACACCAGGGTTGAAGAAGACATCAAAAATGAAATTCTTGCCAAGGGAGAAGTTTTGAGAGAGAGGTTTTGGAAGAATTTAAATGACCTTCTTCAAATCCAACAAAGTTTTTGTTGAAAACCAAACAAAAAATTTTGAGTGTCACAACACCTACCCCCTTAGGAAAGATCTCGTTCCCGAGATTCCAGCTGATCCTTAAATAAGTGTGGGTGCTCTGTCCGAAGAAAATCCTCCCTTTCCCAAGTGGCTTCACTCTCGGTGTGATTGCTCCACTGAACTCTGAAAAACTTGATGGTTTTCTGTCGGGTCCTCCTTTCAGACTCCTCCAAGATTTTTATTGGATGCTCCCGATAGGTGAGGTCTGGCTGCACGTCAATACTTTCATGGGATACCTGCTTCTCTGGGTTGCTTACGCACTTCCTCAACTGCGAGACGTGGAACACGTCGTGGACATCGGATAATTCTTCGGGTAAGTCTAGCTGGTAGGCTACCGTGCCTCTCCGTGCCACTATACAGAATGGTCCGATGAATCTTGGTGCTAGCTTTCCCTTAATCTTGAATCGTTGTAGGCCCCTCATAGGGGATACTCGTTGGTACACAAACTCACCGGGTTCAAAACTGACTCCCTGATGTTTTTGATCGTAATAACTCTTCTGTCGACTTTGGGTTGTCTTGAGTCGATCCCTAATTACCTTAACTTTATCTTCAACCTCCTTGAGCATGTCTGGGCCGAAGATATGACTGTCTCCGGTTTCTGACCAATTTAGCGGGGTACGACATCTTCGCCCGTACAAAGCATCAAATGGTTCCATTTATGTGCTGGCTTGGTAGCTTGTTGTTGTATGCGAACTCTGCGTAAGGCAAGCTTTCTTCCCAACTGGTTCCATAGGTGAGGACACATGCTCTTAGCATGTCTTCTAGAATTTGGTTTACGCGTTCAGTTTGTCCATCAGTCTGGGGGTGGTATGCGGTACTAAACACCAGTTGAGTTCCCAGAGCTTGTTGTAAGTGATCCCAAAATTGGGAAATAAATTGAGTGCCTCTGACTGATATAATTGTCTTTGGAACTCCATGTAAGCAGACGATACGGGAGAGATAAAGCCTGGCAAGCTTTTGAGTGGTTTGGGTTGTCTTCACGGGGATGAAGTGTGCTACTTTAGTCAGTCTATCAGTGATGACCCATATGGCATCATTTCCGTGCCGTGACCGAGGTAGCCCAACAACTAAATCCATTCCAATCTCGTCCCATTTCCACTCGGGTATTTTATTTGGTTGTAATAGCCCGGCCGGTTTCTGGTGTTCGGCCTTGATGCGTTGACAAGAGTCACAACATGCGATGAATGTGGCTATGTCCCTTTTCATACCGTGCCACCAAAAATTTTCCTGAATATCCTTGTACATTTTTGTTCCTCCAGGATGGATTGAATACGGAGCGGTGTGGCCTTCAGCTAAGATTTGCTGTTTAAGGTCCTTGATATTTGGTACGCAAAGTATATCTCCATACCACAATATTCCTTGCTTATCGATAACGAACTCTGAGGCCTTGCCCAAACTCACCTTTCGTTTTATGCCTTCAATGCTAGGGTGCCCATGCTGAGCCTCTTTAATCTTTTCCATCAGGGTAGGCTGCATTTCTAAATTCGATACGCTGCCTTCGATGACTACCAGCAAGTTGAGTTTAGTAAACTCCTGCCGAAATTCAGGTCTCAGGTTTGGTAGGCTGTTGTTGTTCGGACTGGGGTTTCGTCTTAAAGCATCTGCCACTACATTTGCTTTTCCTAGATGGTAGTGGATTCCAATGTCATAATCCTTCACTAATTCCAACCAGCGTCGTTGCCGTAAATTCAGTTCCGGTTGTGTGAAGATATACTTGAGGCTCTTATGGTCCGTGTATATTTCAGAACGATTTCCAAGTAAAAAGTGTCTCCATTCCTTGAGTGCATGAATAACTGCTGCTAACTCCAGGTCATGAGTAGGATAATTTTCCTCATGCTTGCGAAGTTGTCTGGAAACATATGCGACCACCTTGCCTTATTGCATCAACACGCATCCGAGGCCCTTCTGGGATGCGCCACAATACACCTCAAAATTCTTGTGTATGTCTGGCACAATTAATACTGGTGCCGTCGTTAATTTCCTTTTTAGTTCTTGGAAACTTTTCTCGCAAGCTTCCGTCCATTCAAACTTCTTGTCTTTCTTGAGTAGTTGCATCATTGGCTTTGCTATGGTGGAGAATCCTTCAATAAATCTTCGGTAGTAACCTGCCTTTCCTGTGAAACTTCAGACGTCCGTTCTGTTGGTGGTGGTTTCCGACCAAGTATGGCCTTGACTTTTCGGGTCTCTGACAATACCTTCTTGGGTCAAGATGCGTGGCCCGGAAAACCTACTTGCCTTAGCCAAAATTCACATTTGCGAATTTAGCGTACAATTGATGTTTCCTGAAGTTCTCCTAGTACAATTCGGAGATGTTCAGCGTGCTCTTCCGGGTGTCTTGGAGTATATCGGAATATAAATGCCGATAAATACCATAACAAACTTGTCCATAAATTTCATAAATACTTTGTTCATGAGGTGAACAAAATATGCGAAGCGTTAAATTCCAAATGGCATTATTGTGAACTCATACAACCCGTATCTGGAGGTGAATGTCGTCTTGGGGATATCTTCTGTTCGTACTTTTAATTGATGGTATCCCAACCTTAAGTCAATTTTTGAGAATACCTTGGCCTGAGCGAGTTGATCAAATAAATCATTTATCCGTGGCATCGGGTATTTGTTCTTGATTGTGACCATGTTAAGCGCTCGATAGTCTATACACAATCTCGATGTTCCATCCTTCTTTTAGGCAAATAAAATTGGTGAACCCCAAGGTGAAGAGCTGGCTAGTATATATCCTTTTTCTAGTAACTCTTTTATTAGCTTCTTCAGTTCTACCAAAACAGAAGGTGCCATTCTTTATGGGTTCTTGTATATGGGGCGGTTCGGTGCTAGCTCAATGCTGAATTCTATCTCTCGATGCAGTGGCATGCTGGGTAGTTCTTCGGGAAATACGTCTGGAAATTCACACACTACTGGAACCTTGCTTAATTCAGAAATATCCACCTTGTTCAATCTCGGTTGCCGGGATATTTTTCTTTCTTTGGCTGAAACTTTTATTGTCTTCCCGTGGTGGTGGGTGAGAATTATGGTCCGGTTGAAGCAGTCAATAAAACCTTTGTTAGTGGTTAACCAATCCATCCCTAAGATGACATCCAGTCCTTTATTTTCCAATACAATAAGGTTGGCGTGAAACTTCAATTCTTCAAACTCAATAACCACACCTTGGCAATAACTCGGTAACTTGCTTAATCCTGTGGGACTTGACGATCATGGATTTTTCCACGGGAAGCATCGAAAAATTATTTTGCAAGGCAAAACTTTTTGAAATGAATGAGTGGGAAGCTCGTAATCAAACAAAACCATGGCAGGTATTGTGTTGACAGGGAACGTACCGAGTACGATATCCGGGGCATTCTGTGCTTCCTCTCTGGTCACGTGGTTGAGATGACCCTTCCTGTGGTTGTTATTGCGGTTGAAATTGTTGCGCTTTGGCGCTGAATTATTGCCACTGTTGTTCGGCTTTGGGGTCGAGTTCCTTGGCTTGGGGCACTGCTTGGCATAGTGCCCTTCTTCTCCACAAGCGTAGCAAGTAACGCCTGGGCAATATGTGAACTCCTTGTCCCTTGCATGGAAATTCCTGATTGGGCGTGAGACGTTTGTCGTGGGTTTGTGTGTCCCACCTTTCTGAAAATCTGTCTTGCTTCGGTGGTTGCGAGCATGATTAGTCTGGTCCCTTTTTCGCTGGAAATCTTCCAAGTTCGTCTCTCATTTTCCAAGGTAATGGCCTTATCCACCAGCGTTTTAAAATCTGGAAAGGTGTGCACAACCGGTGACATTTTAAGCGCCAAGCGCCAGACCGTCTAGGAATTTTTCCATCTTCTTGCTTTCAGACATACGCTCCTCGTTGGCGTAGCGAGACAACAGAGTAAACTGACTGTTGTATTCTAACACCGTCATGGTCCTTTGCTTGAGGTCATCAAATTCTCTCTTTTTGATCTTCATAAGACTTTTAGGAATATGCGCCCCACAAAAACCTTCTTTGAATTCCTCCCATGTTATATTATTTTCGTTGGGGTGCATGTGTAGGAAGTTTTCCCATCACGATGCAACTGCTCCAGTGAGATAGTGCGGTGCATATAGCACTTTCTCAAGATCTGAACACTGGGCAATAATTAATTTTCTTTCCATGTCTCGAAGCCAGTCCTCGGCCTCAAGAGGTTTGTCAGTATGAGAAAATGTTTGGGGACGCGTCTTCTCATAGCTCGGATAACTTTGATTGTTGCCGATCATCCATGGTGATTTCCCATATTGATGACTTGGTTCATCATTTCCTGATGTTGTTGCTGACTTTGCTCATAAAGACGGCACATTTGGGGAAGTGCTGTTTCACTGTCCTATTGACTTGACTGCCCCTGTGTGAAATTGTTGCTTGGTTGTGTGCCATAATTTTGCTCTGCTGGAGTTGGCATGGAGCGCGTCCAAGGACGAGACATTTTTCACTCTGGGGATATATTTTGTAAAACCCATAAGCAAAGAAATTGAGTCGCAAAAGTCAATAATTTCATGAAGACGGAAAATTTTAAATGCTCCAAGATTTTTCAAGAGAATAAACGTTTGCGCATGGAGAAGGACTGCTCATTACATATCTTACACGCAAGCATTAATTATACAATACATCACTCAGCATATGCGTACATAATCCCGACATGTTATTTAGGCTAGTGCACTTCTCCCAGTTCCTACATGATGCGCAAACAAGCTACTTCTCAAACCTATGTACATATAAACATATCGTACAAGTCGGTACATCGCATGGCGGCTAAGCGTGTAGTCGGAGATGGTAAGGATTTCCCTTGGCCTGCCGAGGTGAGGCGCAGTGAGGCTGGGGACTCAACCTCCTCCTCGCTAATAGGCTCCAGACGTGAAGCGCGCTGCGCTGAGTTGATGGAGCGGGCGCCCTATGCTTGGAACAACACGAACAGGAGTGGGCGCAAGGGTGGTGCAGAAACGAGCTGGAGTAGGCGCAATGACTTGGTTGAACTCCTCGGTGGTAGGCAGGCGACGAGTAGTGGCGAGAGTGGTAGGTGCAAAAGATGCTGATGACGAGACGAAAGTCAGTGGCGGTGCGGTGTGCAGGAGCTCCCTCCTGTTGGCGGCACAGCCATGGACTGAGTCCATGCGGGCAGCCACAAGGTCGTCCACCAGGTTGTCGAAGGTTGCCTCCAGAGCACGGAGATACTCAATAAGCATTTCAAAAGCCTCGTCTCGTTCTCCTCTGGGGCAAGAGAACGCGTAGTGACAGGTGTATGGCACGTGGCATGGAAGGTAGCGGTAACGACGAGTCTTCATCGAAGGAAGTACATCCCTGAGACGAGCTATCGCCTCACGAGCTGCCATCTGCATCGCATGCTTCTCCCCAAGAACCGGAAGCGGCGTAACTCAACACACCCTCCCTTGAATTGCACCGCGGCTTGGTGCATGGTCAGACTGTCGTTGACCTTGTGCTGAGAGAGTGTGAAGACTGGGCGCATAGATGGCCCCATCACGACTTGGACGATGAAGGAGAGAAGCTTGACGAACCCATCAGGCATGTTGGCGAACATCATGACTCGTGATGCGTTGCCGACCATCTACAAAAGTAGGCAAAAATTATGAGTGGTCGATCATAAATTTATCTTGTTGTCGAAAAATGACTACATTTGCAAAAATATGAATTAGCTCTATTATGCTAATAACCGATTAGCGATCGCACCTAGTGGCTTCCTACAGTTAGCCTGGCTCTGGTACCAAGCTTGTCACGACCGTTTTTCCAATAAAATGCTTATTGAGAAACCGACCTTTTGTTTCCAGTACGAGGAAAAATCCTCCTGACTGGTAGACAAAATCTTGATACAATAAGCCATTAGCATTAGAATATATTACAGGGTCGAGCTAGGGTGCTCAACCATTTATTACAAGCACGCCAATAATTATACATAATGGCGGATATGACACAATGGAGTGGGGTGGCATACTACTGACTCGAGATGAAAGCGGTGGTGGAATAACACAGTGGAGTGGATAATATGACTCCTAAACTGGCAGCTCATCGAGCGTCGGGGTGAGGCTCGATGAATTTATTTTGGGGTAGCGGAAGCGGATATAACATAGTGACCAATCCAGGGTCGCACGAGACTGACTGGGATTCCTCTAGGCGTCGGACTCGCTATTGAACTCTTCATCCATGAGATCGCCTTCGTCAGCATCTGGCCAAATCAACAAGCCAGGTGAGTACTTTGAAAGTACTCGCAAGATAGTTCGGACATAAGATATAACAAATGCATGCATGAATGCGTCATGAGCAATTAGTAATGTACATTCAAATGATGAACTAGCACGACATTATTTAGTAATAAGGAAGTCAGGCGGTAGTCCTCCTGAAATCCACAAAAAATAACTGAAAGCCGATCGGGTGTCTGAAGCGACGCCTCGAAGGGTGAACAAATAAATAAAAACATGCCGCAGTGGGGCGTCTAAGCGACACCACAAAAAGGGCTTATATTGAAAGTAATAGACATACGTGCCACAGTCGGACGTCTGAGCGACATCACATAAAGGGCTTATATTGAAAGTAAATAATATGAATGCCACAGCCGGACGTCTGAGCGACATCGCAGAAAGGGCTTATATCAAAGTAAATAACAAGTTTGCCACAGTTGGATGTTTGAGCGACATCGCAGAAAGGGCTTATATCAAAGTAAATAACAAGTTTGCCACAGTCGGACGTCTGAGCGACATCGCAGAAAGGGCTTATATCAAAGTAAATAACAAGTTTGCCACAGTCGGACGTCTGAGCGACATTGCGTAAAGGGCTTATATTCATTATTCATATCTGTTAAACTTGTAAGAATAATACTCATAGGAAAACATTCAACACATGATAATAAATGGGTTAGTCCATCCATATGAATAAACATTTAACCGGACTTAACACTCATGTGGTTCTCCTGAGTTTCTTTCACCGAGACTGACACTTGACAAGATAAGTTGAACACAGTACTTGGACATGGATAAGATGATTTCAAGGATTTTTGACTCTCTGAGTTTGTACTAAATTACCCACGATCAACGGATTTCGTAGTCACGAAGGACTAGTTCCGTTCACGGTATTTCGGAGAAACACATCTAACCAAGACACACCCAACCCACCTCACGATGCCGTGAATCACCCTAGACAGCGTTCAAGAAAAACTTTGAGACGGGAGATAACAATCTCGAATAGCATGGGATCAAATTTATATCTGGCAGCTCTAAGGGTGTCCCCTCTCGGTCCCAACCTAAAACACCCATGCCCCCGACCGGATGATAGGCTTTAATCCAGGGCCATGGAACCCTCATCCCGCCTCTCGATTTGGTGTGTACCAGAAAAGCGGTTTGCAACTTACTAAGCCGTATCCCTTGCGGAAAACATGTGGTAGTACGGAAAGGGAAAAGCGGACGGAACTGGATCTGATTCATGTTGACACTGGGTCAAATGGTCTGGCATAAGACTGGCATGCTACAACACTGCCATCTTACCCATTCTCGTGCCATCTCATGGCCATGCAAACTCATATCCAACAACTTATGGATTATCGAAATTCACTTGCCTCAAATTTGCATGTAATATAACCTTCATCGAGATGCTCCAAAAACATGCCATGGAACTACTTGATGCAAACATGCCAAGACACTCCTCATATCAAAAGTTCAAACATGCTTGCCTGGTTCGGAGTAGTCGGAGCCTAGCTCGGTGAAGTTCATGCGGTTCCACCTCCTCCCAGATTATCTACGGTATACGTAAATACACGCACTATCGTAAATACCGTGAGGTGCACAAAAAACAATATTCCAAATATTTTTCAAATAAATCTGATAAAAACTAGACAAAATTTTAAAGAGGACAGAAAAAGAATCAATCAAAAAGCCTTTTCTGTTTAAAAGTTATAAGGGTTTTAATCTAGGGGCCTTTCTGTAATGAAACAGAAACTTCTCAGGGGGCTGAACAGAAAAGATCAGAAAAACGTTTCGCATCGAAAGCGTATTTGCCCGAATACGTTTTCAGAAAACGGTTCAAAAAAAAGAACAGAGAGGCTGACGGGCGGGTCCCACCCGTCAGGTTTGAATTTTCAAACGGGGAAAACAGAGCTCGTCGGCACCCGAGAGCTGCGGTGGTCGCCAGCGGCGATCCACGGCGAGGCAGGGGGGTCGGGTGTTACCTCCGTGCTCAGCGTGACCTTCCACGTCGGTGAGTGGTGGTGGTGGTCGCCCGGCCGAGCACTACGTCGGCAATGACCACAGCTCGGCGGACGGCAGCTCGGGTGGAGCCGGGTCTCGTCGGGGAGGGCTGCGAAGGTCAAATCAAATCATGGGTTAGCTTCTTTGGGTGCTCGAGGAGGTTACTGACGAGGTTTGGGTGCCGGGGATGGGCTCACTGGAGTGGATCGAGGTGGTGGCCGAGGCGGATCGGGGCGGCCGGAGTTGGGGGAGGAGACCTCCTCGAGGTCCTCCTAGTGGCCTGGTCGGGTGTTGGTGAGGTGTAGTGGAGGTGCGTGCTCGAGAACGAGCTCGGGGCTTCCTTTTATAGGCGATCCGAGGCGGTGGCAGTGAACGGAGATCTCCGGCGATGGTTACGGCGGCGCATAGCTTGGTCAGGGTGTTTAGGGAGCTGGGCGTCAACGTGGAGTTCTACTGGTTCCGTTTAGGCACTAAACGAGTTTGGATTAGGTGCTCTGGGTGGGTTCGACGGAACGGGCAGGCGGCCTTGGGCCCGTCGGCGAGAGCGCGCCACAGCTTGCCGGGGCGGCAGCGCTGAGGTGTTGGCGTCGCTTGGCCACCACGGAGGGCAAGGGAGCGTTAGGCGCAGAACGGCGTGTGAGCTGGCACGCTCTCGCTGGCCGCCACGGGTGGCTCTGCCACCGCCAGGCTGCGTTAGCGGCCTTCGCCATCGACACCTGCACCCGTCAAGAGGGCGTGCGGTGCTCGCCAGGAGAAGGGCCGTCTTGCGCAGGCGCCTGGTGATCGGTGACAAGTCACTGACGAAAACGACACTTAAGAAAACTTTGAATCTCTGAACCTTCTGAAAGTGCATAGTAATAGTGCCGGCCAGGTGTTCGACAAAATGATTTTGGCATGTGGGGAATTTTCCTTGAGCTGATTTTTGGTGAGGTGGCCTCTCACTACATCTGGGGGCTGCCTGAATTTTGGTAGAATTTTTAGAGAAGAGAAGATATGAATTTCACCAAATTTGACAAATCTGGTCCAAACTTGCAGAGGTTGAAACTTGAAAGTTTTGAAAAGAGGAAGAGTGGATCTTGATGGATCTAGGTTGTGGGTGCTAAAGACTATCCAGAGGAGTTGGTTTGAATTCAAAACTCAAAAGGAAATAGGTACTTGATTTGAAAATCATCCAGGCTCAAAATAAATGACAGAATTGTTTTGGGAGATAAAATAAATGAAATAAAATCCAAAAATGGGTTGGACTTGCTGGAACAGAAAGTTTGGATTGCCCCAAAGTGGAAGGAGGGGTTTTGGGAAGATTTACCACATGAGGCATGGTAAAACCATGGAAGGTTTCAATATAAGAGAAGCCCCAAAACTCCTAGGGTTTCTTTTTAAAGAAAATAAATCCCAAAAAAATAATTCCAGAAGGGGACAATCAGAAGAAAGTTTTTTTTAATAACCGAACACCAGGGTTGAAGAAGACATCAAAAATGAAATCCTTGCCAAGGGAGAAGTTTTGAGAGAGAGGTTTTTGGAAGAATTTAAATGACCTTCTTCAAATCCAACAAAGTTTTTGTTGAAAACCAAACAAAAAATTTTGAGTGTCACAATAGTGACCGGAGCGGGTCGGCACAGCGAGGTGCGGTGGTGTGAGCGGGCGCACACTGGGTCACGGCTGGGCGAGCACGCGCGACAACTGGCACGGCCGGACGCTGCCGAGGTTCGAGCGCTGTGGAACGGGCGGGCGCCGCGATGGACGGGTATGGTCGACGCCACAGGAGTAACGACGCCCGAGGGGAACGGGGCGACGACGGCAGCGAGACACGGCGATGACAGACGGGGCGCTGGCGACTGCTGGTTCGGATGTGCCCGGGCGTGGTGGCCTGTGCGGCGACGAGGGTAGGGACCGTGCGCAAGCGAGGGCAGAGGAGGGAAGGAGACGGGGTCCTCACGTGCGAGGAGGGAAGGGGACGACGAGGCCTGGTGAGGCCGACGGGGAGGAGGGCGAGGAAGCGGGCGACAGAGGTGGTCCGACGAGGACGGGCGACAGCGTCGGGTCGGGGCAGAGGAGCTTCGGGCGGCAGGGATGAGATGATGTAGAGGCGTCTGACGAGGTGGAGGTAGACGAGGGGGGTGGCTCCGGTGATCGTGGGCAGCGACGTCGGTTCTGTGCTCCGATCTAGAACGAGCAGTGAGGGGGAGGGGATCGGGCTCGATCCAGATCCAGCGAGGGTGGGGGAGAACGAGAGAGAGACGTGGGGGAGTGGGGTAGTTGGGCTAGGGTTCGGTGTCTCCAGGGGGGTAGTAGGTGAGGTGGGGTGGGCTGGTCCAGCCGGGCCGACTGGAGTAGTCAGCTGGGCTGGTTGGCCCCGGGGGAGGGCTTTCTTTTCCTTATTGTTTTACTGTTTTCCTTTTATACTTCTTCTACTTTTTCTGTTTCAGTTTTGCTTCCTATTATTTTAGTTTTAGTAAAATATACACGCAGCATTTAAATTAGTATTTCAACTTAGCCCATAGTCACAAAAGGCCTAGTCCTCAAATAAATTAGTTTCACATTTTATTAATTACAGAAGGTATTTTAATAATTTTTTTATTGCTATTTTATTCATCATATAGTACTTAAACATTTTATAAAGGTGTGGTTTCTCCACCATTATTAGCTAGGGATTATTTGGCTCACTCTGAACATTTTAGTTTTAATATTTGAAAACTTTTATTGTTTGCTTAATTTTGAATTTGAATTGAACCAGTTTGAACTAACGCGAGATTAGTAATGATGTCGAGGTGACATGGCATCATTAGCGAGAGGTTCACCGTAGCTTAAATACCCAAGGCGTCACAATTCTCCTCCACTACAAGAAATCTGGTCCCAGATTTAGGAGCGGGAGTAAGGGGAATGGATTTGGTTACGAAATTTTAACGAATCTTCTCGGTCTTGGTCGCTCTTCTCAAGTGGTAGATCCATAAGCGTTGATGTTTTCATTCCTATGCATCAATACATCATGATGAGGTTGTCGTCCTTCCTTCAGGAACTCCATCGTACTTACGAAAATGATAAGGGGTAACTTCGGAAGAATGGGCCTCTACAAGGTTGCTTAGCTGGTAGATAACAATAGGGAAGGTGGCGGAAAGTAACTCTCGAACTAAAACTTAAGAGTATATCGAGAGCAAAGTAAGAAGGTACAACAAGGAGTTCCAAGCAGATAGACAATCGTTCGATGCCTGAAAAAGAGTGTGAAAGGGGTTCAAAGCATCAAGATTAAGTATTGCATCTGATACCGGAACAGATCACTAGGAAGGTGGCTCGTGAATTACACGAAGCCAAGCGTGAGTATTGACTTTGGGAAAGGGGTGCAGGAGGTCGAGGTTTCGATCCACGGGACACATGGGTTATGGGCCCACCATGTGGGTTAAAAAGTAGGAAAGGCGGTGACGTCTTGCACAATCATGTAAGCAAGGCATGTCGAGAGGATAGCTTGTCGGTTATGTCGGCAACAATGTCGGTATCAGGGGCGAGGGACGAAGAGAACCATTTTCCTGCTTGTTGAACGAGGCGGACCAATAGGCAAAGTTCTCGTCCATCGGTGGCTACCAGAATGTCATCAACAATAGTAACAGGGTCTTGCTGACAGAATTGTACACCAAGGTGTTTACATAAGCAGGAGAATATTTCTGCTTAGCCATATTGATCACAGAAAGGTTTAAAAAACAATGGAAAGGAAATTATGTTTATCAGATTAAACAAAACAATGGAAGGGAAAATGTGTTTAAACACATATTTTAGGGGCATATCCTTCCCAAGGACAAGCGGAGCATGATATCCATGACAGGATATTATGTAGAAAATCCTCTAGGTAAGGGGAGAGAAATTTCATGACGTTATCCATACAACGGTGTTTGGATAATTGAGCAGGAAACATTTAGCATTGGGCTTCAAACGTTCTTGTTGAAAATCAGAGTACAACCGACATGCTTCAAGATAGCATTGACATGGTCATCAGGTGAAGATCAGACTTTGGAAACACAAAGGATCCATCAGGAACAACTTATAGAATAAGTCTTATAGTGTCCTCATGGGGGAATGGATAACATTGCTAAAAGGGAAATATAACAATAGGGCCTCCGGCCAGGTGGGCTAGGTATGACACCACCTTACCAGGTCATATAAAGACCAACGTTATAACTCTTGGAAATATGTTCCAACCATCATATCTGAACGATATTCAGATTTGATTGGTGTCAGGATACCTCAGACTCAGGATGCCCGAGAAGAAAAGGTGCGACACAAATTGACAAGAAGACATCGTAAGATTCTCATGAAATGAACCATGGAAGCAAGTTCCAAAACAAGAGTTCATCATTAAATCAAGGAGAGGGTTAGGAGGTGGCTGAGGGATTCATCGACAATTCATTGAAATTCCCAAAAGATGGATTTCCATAATTAAGTGAACAAGGACATAACATTAGTCAGATCAAATGGTATAATGATGTATGCTCGAGGGAAACATACACAATTAAACATTGGTTGAAAGGTGCACCCGAAATATGGGCTGGGTTGCACAACCAACGTCGGAATGGTGATTCAATAATCAATAGTCTAAGAATGAACGGCCGACCATTAACTTCAAAGCAATAAGGTTGCTAGAAGTTTTGGAATTACACATCACATTCCATTTGTCGGTGGTTAGAAATAACACGGTGACCAGGAAAACAATGGTGATGGTGATAAGTATCACTTGTATCAAGAATTCTCCAGAGGTGGTGAAATTCTCACAACATTGAGGACATAAGAGAAGTTAATGTTCCAAGGTAAATAAGAACAATTACTGGATAGCAAGTAACTCAAGGTATAACACCAAACACGAACAAGCTTGTGTTGGTGGGAAGGCAATAAAGTGGTCGATGATAACACAGATCATCAAGGGCAAGGATGGTATTTCTCATCATGAACTCAATTGATATCCTGGAAAAGCTCATAAGGTTGATGATGATCACGAAACATTTGTCGAGAGATTTCATTAAGATGTAATCAATCAGCGACGACATCAAGTCAAAGGAATGAGGTAGCGGAAGGTTATTGGAACCATGGGTAGGACACAAACTCGAAATCAAGCTTGTTGTTTAAGGTCAAATGATATGACGAGTAAGATCGGCATAAGGTTATCTCATCGTCGAAAATTGTGCTCCGGGAAGAAGGGCCAGGTAGCACAGTTAAATTTTTGCACAAAATGATATAGCCGATTAGGCTAGGAATGACGTGATGGAGTATTAAAATTCTCAACCACAAAGTACTAGGAGTACTGAATCGCAGGGGTGATTCAATTCACTAACCAGATTTCTCGGTTGACAACAACCCAGAACCAATGGAGTGACTATGACGGGGAAAGGCACTACTTCATCAGAATGATAAGATGTAGTGCAATCGGTTGATATCCTCGCGATACCAGGGGGGATACTCGAAGGTAGATCAAAATAGAGGTTGGGCTAGGGTATTGCTCTGCAGAAGTCAAGTGCTTAAACTTGCACGAGAAAAGGTATTTACAGGAGAACATGGTCGGAACCACGATTGCAAAAGGACGGATCCCAGATATAAGAACTTATACCAAGGGAATAATTAATTTAAGAGAAGCTTTAATGATAAGATCTACATCGTGTCCATGGGCATGAACACAAAGTTCAAGGTCGACTCCCACTTCTTCAATGCATAACCTTTCATTCACTGCTCTAGATAAAAATGATTCCAGTGTCAAAACCTACCTCGTGAATTACCAGAGGAATATGACCCGTGAAAACTTTCGAGTTCACACAGATTAAGGAAGGCATAGGTTCAACCCATCGGGGCTTTTTAGAATATATACCATGAACTTCATGAGTAACTAACACAAGCTCAAAAGTAGAGCATGGTCAAAAAAGTAGAGGATTCAATTTACCAAAGGCATTATGTATCGGGTAAAGAACTCATAAGAATTTTGGTGGTGAAGGACACTGTCGGATAATAATCCAACAATGGATCGGGTGGTCCACAATGGAGCTGATGTGAGTATCGGTACTCAATCAGAGGAAGAAAGAATGCACGGGCATCATATTATAGAACATCTAAATAATTTGATGCTTAGATAACAAAGGAATTATGATTTCCGAAACAAAGGATCAGAAGCAGATTGTTTGATTAAAAATGAATAAGTTGAATAGACTTGGGGGTACAATCGACGACAACTTGATTGGTCGAGGACCAGCTCATGTTTAAGATGACGCCCGAAATGGAAGGATGAATTCTAGGATCTGATTGAGGATTGCGAGCATTCACAACATTTTGAATCAACGGACTCAAAATGATAATGACAAGGGATGCCAATATGATTACGAGACTTATGGGATTAACCATAATGCAAGCAAGCAAGAATTTCAAGAGAAATAGGATCCTGAGGATTTTCGGAAGATCGAATGGTATTTCGAGGATTGGTGACATACATGAATCAACTGGGGATGAGTGGATATTCGGTAAGTGCGAGAAATTATCCGTAGGGGTATTCATGTAGCAAAGAACTGCAAGGCAATAGTCACAAAGTATTCTCGGAACATTAGAGAGAATTTCGGGGTATCTTTTAATAACAAGATCAACTGGGAATAAAAGTAAGAATGACAGGTGTAAGTATTTATCCATAGGGATGTTTCGGTGGTAGGGAATTGCAAAAGCGACAGGCATAAGGTCAAGAGAGAATATCGGAGAGTATCTTCAAATTCTTCTGGTTCACGGAGCAATCACCTGTAGTGAGGGGTTCTCCGGGAGGAAGTAGTAACGAGATCCTAAAGTTAGATTTTAGTAAATTCATTAAACCCGAATAGGGGAGAGATTAGAGTCCCAGAGTAAAGATTGAGGAGTAAAAGATCCTAGTACCACCCAATGGCGACGTGGGCCCGTAAGGCACACAGCCATGTTAGTAAAAGTTTTGTAATGTCTAGACTCGACTTCGTCCAAGGAGTGTGGAAGGGGCATTCCTACAGGCAGTCGGCTCTGATACCAACTTGTGACGCCCCCGATCCGATCGTACACTAATCATGCAAGCAAATGTGTACGATCAAGATCAGGTACTCACGGGAAGATATCACAACACAACTCTAAAACATAAATAAGTCATACAAGCATCATAATATAAGCCAGGGGCCTCGAGGGCTCGAATACAAGTGCTCGATCATAGCGAGTCAGCGGAAGCAACAATATCTGAGTACAGACATAAGTTAAACAAGTTTGCCTTAAGAAGGCTAGCACAAACTGGGATACAGATCGAAGAGGCGCAGGCCTCCTGCACAGGATCCTCCTAACTACTCTCGGTCGCCGCCGCAACGCACGTAGTAGTAGGTATCTCCAGTGTAGTAGTAAATGCCGTCGACGGTGGCGTCTAGCTCACAGGCTCCATCGTGCAGTCGCAGCAATCGGGTAAAGAAAGGGGAAAAGGGAACAAGGCAACCGTGAGTACTCATCCAAAGTACTCGCAGCAAGGAGCTACACTACATATGCATGGGTATATGTGTAAAGGGCCATATCGGTGGGTGAATCGCAGAATGCCAGAATAAGAGGGGGATAGCTAATCCTGTCGAAGACTACGCTTCTGGCAACCTCCGTCTTGCAGCATGTAGAAGAAAGTAGATTGAAGTCCTCCAAGTAGCATCGCATAGCATAATCCTACCCGGCAATCCCCTCCTCGTCGCCCTGTTAGAGAGCGATCACCGGGTTGTATCTGGCACTTGGAAGGGTGTGTTTTATTAAGTATCCGGTTCTAGTTGTCATAAGGTCAAGGTACAACTCCAAGTCGTCACTGTTACCAAGATCACGAATATTCGAATAGATTAACTTCCCTGAGGGTGCACCACATTACCCGACACGCTCGATCCCATTTGGCCGGACACACTTTTCTGGGTCATGCCCGGCCGCGGAAGATCAACACGTCGCAGCCCCACCTAGGCATAACAGAGAGGTCAACACGCCGGTCTAAACCTATGCGCCTGCAGTGCAGGCCCATCGCCCATTGCACACCTGCATGTTGCGAGGGCGGCCGAAAGCAGACCTAGCCTAGCAGGCGTTCCAGTCCAATCCGGCACGCGCCGCTCAGTCGCTGATGTCACGAAATGCTTCGGCTGATGCCACGACGCCGGTTGCCCATATCTTGTCCCACGTGGCGGTTAGTGCGTATAAGGTCAACGACCCAACTCAGATCAAATACCAAGATCTCGTTAAGCGTGTTAAGTATCCGCGGACGCCGAACAGGGCCAGGCCCACCTCTCTCCTAGGCGGTCTCAACCTGCCCTGTCGCTCCGCCACAAAGATCCACACAGAGGGTCGTCGGGACAAAGGTCCTTTCAGCCCCCAATCCGTGAATCACTTGCGGGTGCTCCTCGAGCCGACCCGACTTTAGTCACCACATGTATCATGTTTAAAGTATATAGAATATACCCGTGATCACCTCCCGAGTGATCACGGCCCGATGGTATAGCATGGCAGACGGACAAGAGGGTAGGGCCACAGATGGAATACTAGCATCCTATACTAAGCAGTAGGATAGCAGGTAAGGGTAACAACTGTAGCAAAAATGACAGGCTATGCAGCAGAATAGGATCAACGGAAAGCAGTAACATGCTACACTACTCTAATGCAAGCAGTATAGAGAAGAATAGGCGATATCTGGTGATCAAAGGGGGGGCTTGCCTGGTTGCTCTGGCAAGGAGGGGTCGTCAACTCCGTAATCGAACTGGGATCGCCGGCAGTCTCGGGGTCTACCGGAAAGAAGTAACGGAGGGGAACACAATAAATAACAAAGCAATCAAAGCATCACAAAGCGTAACATGGCAATACGCGGTGCTAGGTGTGACCTAACGCGGTAGTAGGTGATACCGATGAAGGGGGGAAACATCCGGGAAAGTATTCCCGGTGTTTCGCGTTTTCAGACAGAAGAACCGGAGGGGGAAAGTTGCGTGTTCGCTATGCTAGGGTGTGTGGCGGACGAATGGGCTGCATATCCGGATTTGCCTCGTCGTTATGAGCAACTTCCATGTTCAAAGTTTTTCCATCCGAGCTACGATTTATTTTCTATTAATTTTCAAGGTTTTAAATGACTTTTTGAATTTATTTTAATTCAAAATAGAAGCTAAAATGCTACAAGTACCCAGCTCTGTGTGCACAGATGTGTACCTAGAGGCTGACAGGTGGGCCAAGGGGGACCCAGTTGACCGGTCAAAGCTTGACTGGTCAACAGGGGTGGGGCCCCCTGTCATTCTCTGATTTACCTAATTATAGTTTAATTAGTTAACTAGTAGATTAACTAAAGTTAAGTTAATCTAGTAGCTTAATTAATTAATTAATTAATTTTAATTCTTTTTATTATTACTTTTTTATCGTTTTCTAGAGCGGGTCCCACTTGTCATTCAGACAGGGGCCTTAACGGGTCGCGGGTGGCGGTTCTCGGGCGCCAGCCCGCCCGACAGGGCGCTGTGGCCAGCGGGTCAACGGGGCTGGCGCATGGCCCGGCGCCGACGATAGTGACCGGAGCGGGGCGGCACAGCGAGGTGCGGTGGTGTGAGCGGGCGCGCACTGGGTCGCGGCTGGGCGAGCACGCTCGACAACTGGCACGGCCGGACGCGGCCAGAGGCCCGCGAGCGCGACAAGGGAACGTGGCAGGCGCCGCGATGGACGGGCATGGTCGACGCGCTATGAGCGCGAGCGCCTGCGCGGAGGGGAACGGGGCGACGACGGCTGCGAGACGCGGCGCGGGACAGACGGGAGGGCGGCGACCGCGGGTTCGGATGTGCCCGGCGTGGTAGCTACCAAGCGGCGGCGGCGAGGTGGGGACCGTGCTGAAGCGAGGGGCAGGAGGGAAGGAGAAGGGGTCCTCACGTGCGAGGAGGGAAGGGGACGACGAGGCCTAGTGAGGCCGACGGGGAGGAGGACGAGGAAGCGGGCGACGGAGGTGGTCCGACGACGACGGGCGACAGCGTCGGGTCGGGGCAGAGGAGCTTCGGGCGGCGGGGACGAGATGATGTAGAGGCGTCCGACGAGGTGGAGGTAGACGAGGGGGGTGGCTCCGGCGATCGTGGACGGCGACGTCGATTCCGTGCTCCGATCTAGAACGAGCAGTGAGGGGGAGGGGATCGGGCTTGATCCAGATCCAGCGAGGGTGGGGGAGAACGAGAGAGAGACGTGGGGGAGTGGGGTAGTTGGGCTAGGGTTCGGTGTCTCCAGGGGGTTAGTAGGTGAGGTGGGGTGGGCCGGTCCAGGCCATTGGAGTAACCCAATTTGGGCTGGGTGGCCCGGGGGAGGGCTTTCTTTTCCTTATTGTTTTACTATTTTCCTTTTATACTTCTTCTACTTTTTCTGTTTCAGTTTTGCTTCCTATTATTTTAGTTTTAGTAAAATATACACGCAGCATTTAAATTAGTATTTCAACTTAGCCCATAGTCACAAAAAGCCTAGTCCTCAAATAAATTAGTTTGACATTTTATTAATTACTGAAGGTATTTAAATAAAGGTGTGGTTTCTCCACCATTATTAGCTAGGGATTATTTGGCTCACTCCGAACATTTTAGTTTTAATATTTGAAAACTTTTATTGTTTGCTTAATTTTGAATTTGAATTCGAACCAGTTTCGAACTAACGCGATATTAGTAACAGTAATCGAGGTGACGTGGCATCATTAGCAGAGGTTCACTGTAGCTTAAATACCCGAGCGTCACACATGCATGTATGGTGAACCGTTATGTGATGAACTCGGAGCATGATTTATTTATTGATTGTCTTCCTTATGAGTGGCGGTCGGGGGACGAGCGATGGTCTTTTCCTACCAATCTATCCCCCTAGGAGCATGCGCGTAATACTTTGCTTTGATAACTTCTAGATTTTTGCAATAAGTATATGAGTTCTTTATGACTAATGTTGAGTCAATGGATTATACGCACTTTTCCTTCCTTCCACCATTGCTAGCCTCTCTAATACCGCGCACCTTCCGCCGGTATCATACACCCACCATAAACCTTCCTCAAAACAGCCACCATACCTACCTATCATGGCATTTCCATAGCCATTCCGAGATATATTGCCATGCAACTTTCCACCGTTCCGTTTACTATGACACGCTCCATCATTGTCATATTGCTTTGCATGATCATGTAGTTGACATTGTATTTGTGGCAAAGCCACCGTTCATAATTCTTTCATACATGTCACTGATGAGTCATTGCACATCCCGGTACACCGCCGGAGGCATTTATATAGGGTCATATTTTGTTCTAAGTATCGAGTTGTAATTTTTGAGTTGTAAAAAAATAAAAGTGTGATGGTCATCATTATTAGAGCATTGTCCCAGTGAGGAAAGGATGATGGAGACTATGATTCCCCCACAAGTTGGGATGAGACTCTGGACGAAAAATAAAAAAAAGAAGGAGAAAAGGAGGCCATAAAAAAGAGAAAGGGCCCAAATAAAAAAATGAGAGAAAAAGAGAGAAGGGACAATGCTACTATCATTTTACCACGCTTGTGCTTCAAAGTAGCACCGTGATCTTCATGATAGAGAGTCTCCTATGTTGTCACTTTCATATACTAGTGGGAATTTTACATTATAGAACTCGGCTTGCATATTCCAATGATGGGCTTCCTCAAAATGCCCTAGGTCTTCGTGAGCAAGCGAGTTGGATGCACACCCACTTAGTTTCTTTTGTTGAGCTTTCATATGCTTATAGCTCTAGTGCATCTGTTGCATGGCAATTCCTACTCACTCACATTGATATTTATTGATGGGCACCTCCATAGCCCGTTGATACGCCTAGTTGATGTGAGACTATCTTCCCCTCTTTTGGTCTTCTCCACAACCACCATTCTATTCCACATAGAGTGCTATATCCATGGCTCACGCTCATGTATTGCGTGAAGATCGAAAAAGTTTTGAAAATGTTAAAGCATGAAACAATTGCTTGGCTTGTCATCGGGGTTGTGCATGATTTAAATAATTTGTGTGGTGAAGATAGAGCATAGCCAGACTATATGATTTTGTAGGGATACCTTTCTTTGGCCATGTTATTTTGAGAAGACATAATTGCTTTGTTAGTATGCTTGAAGTATTATTATTTTTATGTCAATATGAACTTTTGTCTTGAATCTTTTGGATCTGAATATTCATATTACAAGTAAGAAGAATTACATTGAAATTATGCCAACTAGCATTCCACATCAAAAATTATCTTTTTATCATTTACCTACTCGAGGACGAGCAGGAATTAAGCTTGGGGATGCTTGATACGTCTCCAACGTATCTATAATTTTTGATTGCTCCATGCTATATTATCTACTGTTCTGGGCAATATTGGGCTTTATTTTTTTATATTACTTTTGGGACTAACCTATTAACCGGAGGCCCAGCCCAGATTTGCTGTTTTTTGCCTATTTCAGTATTTGGAGGAAAAGGAATATCAAACGGAGTCAAAACGGAACGAAATCAACTGGAGAAGTTATTTTGGAAGGAAAGCCACCAGATAGACTTGGACTCTATGTCAGGATATACGGGAGGTGCTCACGAGGGTGAGGGCACGCCCACCCCCCCTAGGGCCCGCCCCCTGCCTCGTGGGGCCCCCGTAGCTCCACCGACGTACCCCCCGCACCCATATATACCTACGTATTGAAAAACTTCCAGAACAAAGATTAGATCGGGAGTTCCGCGGCCGCAAACCTCTAGAGCCACGAAAAACCAATCGGGGCCCTGTTCCGGCACCCTGCCGGAGGGGGGAACCCTCACTGGTGGCCATCTTCATCATCCCGACGCTTTCCATGACGAGGAGGGAGTAGTTCACCCTCGGGGCTGAGGGTATGTACCAGTAGCTATGTGTTTGATCTCTCTCTCTCTCTCGTGTTCTTGATTTGGCACGATCTTGATGTATCGCGAGCTTTGCTATTATAGTTGGATCTTATGTTTCTTCTCCCCCTCTACTCTCTTGTAATGGATTGATTTTTCCCCTTGAAGTAATCTTATTGGATTGAGACTTTAAAGATTTGAGAACACTTGATGTATGTCTTGTCGTGCGTATCTGTGGTGACAATGGGATATCACGTGATTCACTTGATGTATGTTTTGGTGATCAACTTGCGGGTTCCGCCCATGAACCTATGCATAGGGGTTGGCACACGTTTTCGTCGTGATTCTCCAGTAGAAACTTTGGGGCACTCTTTGAGGTTCTATGTGTTGGTTGAATAGATGAATCTGAGATTGTGTGATGCATATCGTACAATCATACCCACAAATACTTGAGGTGACATTGGAGTATCTAGGTGATATTAGGGTTTTGGTTGATTTGTGTCTTAAGGTGTTATTCTAGTACGAACTCTAGGGCTGTTTGTGACACTTATAGGAATAGCCCAACGGATTGATTGGAAAGAATAACTTTGAGGTGGTTTCGCATCCCTACCATAATCTCTTCATTTGTTTTCCGCTATTAGTGACTTTGGAGTGACTCTTTGTTGCATGTTGAGGATAGTTATATGATCCAATTATGTTATTATTGTTGAGAGAACTTGCACTAGTGAAAGTATGAACCCTAGGCCTTGTTTCCTAGCATTGCAATACCGTTTACGCTCACTTTTATAAACATTGTTACCTTGCTGTTTTTATATTTTCAGATTACAAAACCTATATCTACTATCTATTTTGCACTTGTATCACCATCTCTTCGCGAACTAGTGCACCTATACAATTTACCATTGTATTGGGTGTGTTGGGGACACAAGAGACTCTTCGTTATTTGGTTGGAGGGTTGTTTGAGAGAGACCATCTTCATCCTACGCCTCCCACGGATTGATAAACCTTAGGTCATCCACTTGAGGGAAATTTTCTACTGTCCTACAAACCTCTGCACTTGGAGGCCCAACAACGTCTACAAGAAGAAGGTTGCGTAGTAGACATCAAGCTCTTTTTCTGGCGCCGTTGGGAGGTTAGTGCTTGAAGGTATATATTTAGATCTTGCAATCGAATCTTTTTTTTTCTTGTTTTAGCACTAGTTTAGTTTATAAAAGAAAACTATAAAAAAATGGAATTGAGTTTGTCTCATACGCTTCATTAATATCTTTCGTGAGAATGATGGAAAGGAAAATTGTGCTCAAGTTCTAGAAGAAGAATTACATAGAATGTTTGGCACTAAATATTTAAATGATGAGCATGATTGCAATGTTGTTAGTATGAATTCCTTGAATATCCATGATGCTAATGATATGCAAAGCCACAAGCTTGGGGAAGCTATGTTTGATGAAGATGATATTTTTTTTTGTCCCCCAAGTTTTGATGAGCAAATTTACTATGACGAAAGCATGCCTCCTATCTATGATGATTATTGTGATGACACGTATGCTTTAAAGAATAATGATAACCATGAAACTTGTCATCTTGATCTTAATTTTCAATCATATGATAGTTATTTTGTTGAGTTTGCTCCCACTATTATTCATGAGAAGAAATTTGCTTATGTGGAGAGTAATAAAAATTCTATGCTTGTAGATCATGAAAATAATACTTTAGGTGCTGGTTATATTGTTGAATTCATTCATGATTCTACTGAAAATTATTATGAGGGAGGAATATATGCTTGTAGGAATTGCAATAATATCAAGTTTCCTCTCTATGTGCTTAAAGTTTTGAAGTTATGCTTGGTTTACCTTCCTATGCAAGTTGATTATTGTTCCCATAAGTTGTTTGCTCACAAAATCCCTGTGCATAGGAAGTGGGTTATACTTAAATGTGCTAGTAATATTCTTCATGATGCTCTCTTTATGTTTCAATTCTTATCCTTTATGTGAGCATCATTGAAATCATAATGCCTAGCTAGGGGCGTTAAACGATAGCGCTTGTTGGGAGGCAACCCAATTTTATTTTAGTTTCTTACTTTTTGGTTCTGTTTAGTAATAAATAATCCATCTAGCTTCTGTTTAGATGTGGTTTTATGTTTTAATTAGTTTTTGTGCCAAGTAGAACCTTTGGGAAGACTTGGGTGAAGTATTTATGATCATGCTGTAAAAAATAGAAACTTTAGCGCTCACGAGATTAGCTTCAACATTTTACTGGAGAGTGATATTTAGTTTATTATTTTTTCATATGATTACTAGACAAATTCCTCAGGTCCACCAATTTATTTTATAATTTTTGGAGTTCCATAAGTTTGCGTTAGTTGCATATTACTACAGACTGTTCTGTTTTTGACAGATTCTGTTTTCATTGTGTTGTTTGCTTATTTTGATGAATCTATGGCTAGTAAAAAAGTTTATAAACCATAGAGAAGTTGGAATGCAGTAGATATTACACCAATATAAATAAAGAATGAGTTCATTACAGTACCTTGAAATGGTGTTTTGTTTTCTTTCGCTAACGTAACTTACGAGTTTTCTGTTAAGTTTTGTGTTGTGAAGTTTTCAAGTTTTGGGTAAAGATTCGATGGACTATGGAATAAGGAGTGGCAAGAGCCTAATCTTGGGGATTCCCAAGGAACCCCAAGGTAATATTCAAGAGTATCCAAAAGCCCAAGCTTGGGGATGCCCCGGAAGGCATCCCCTCTTTCGTCTTCGTTCATCGGTAACTTTACTTGGAGCTATATTTTTATTCACCACATGATATGTGTTTTGCTTGGAGAGTCATTTTCTCTTGTTAGTTTTTGCTTGATGTTATTTAGAATAATGTTTTGCATCTTTAGTTCCAATAAAAAAGTCAAGGATAGCCTTTGCCATGCTTATTTTGCTACTATACATGTTGCTGTTTGAAAACAGAAAGTTTACCGCTGTTGCAAAAATTCCCTAGGAAAGTCAGAGCATGATATAATGTTGAAATTTTTTGCATAATGAGCTATTATAAATTTACTACATTGTGAATTTTATTTCATAATTTTTGGAGTTAGGGAAGTATGATGAATCTTGCATTCTTTGGAGACTGTACTGTTTCGGCAGATTGCTGTTATGATTGCATTGTTTGCATATGTTTGCTTGTTTAATGATTATATTTGATGATAGGACTATTAAATATGAAGATACATTTAGTATGCAATGATGAATAGTAATTTTAATGATTTGATACAGTATAGTATGATAAGGTTTTTGCATTGGTTTATACTAACCTATCTCACGAGTTCTTGTTGAGTTTGGTGTGGATGAAGCTTTTGAGATTTAGGAAACCGTGATATAAAAGGAATTAGGGAGACACAAAATCTCAAGCTTGGAGATTCCCAAGGCACCCCAATATAATATTTTAAGAAGTCTCAAGCATCTAAGCTTTGGGATGCCACGGTAGGCATCCCACCTTTCTTCTTCAACAATTATCGGTTAGTATCGGTTGAACCTAAGTTTTTGCTTCTTCACATGATTTGTGCTATCCTTGAAATGTCGTTTTATTTTGTTTTGCTTTCTGTTTTAATACAATACCAAGATCTTAAATTCCTTAATGTTAGAGAGTCTTCACATAGTTACATAATTATTCGACTACTCATTGATCTTCACTTATATCTTTTGGAGTAGTTTATTGTTTGCTCTAGTGCTTCACTTATATCTTTTAGAGCACAATGGTGGTTTTATTTTGAAGAAAAAAAATGAACTCTCATTCTTCACTTATATTATTTTGAGAGTCTTAAATAGCATGGTAATTTGCTTAAATAATCCTAATATGCTAAGCATACAAGATTTGTAAGAATTCTTATGAGTGTGTTGAATACTAAGAGAAGTTTGATGCTTGATGATTGTTTTGAGATATGAAGATGGTGATTTAGAGTCATGCTAGTTGAGTAGTTGTGAATTTGAGAAATACTTGTGTTGAAGTTTGTGATTCCCGTAGCATGCACGTATGGTGAACCGTTATGTGATGAAGTTGGAGCATGATTTATTTATTGATTGTCTTCCTTATGAGTGGCGGTCGGGGACGAGCGATGGTCTTTTCCTACCAATCTATCCCCCTAGGAGCATGCGCGTAATACTTTGCTTTGATAACTTGTAGATTTTTGCAATAAGTATATGAGTTCTTCATGACTAATGTTGAGTGCATGGATCATACGCACTTTTCCCATCCTTCCACCATTGCCAGCCTCTCTAATACCGCGCACCTTTCGCCGGTATCATACACCCACCATATACCTTCCTCAAAACAGCCACCATACCTACCTATCATGGCATTTCAATAGCCATTCCGAGATATATTGCCATGCAACTTTCCACCGTTCCGTTTATTATGACACGCTCCATCATTGTCATATTGCTAGCATGCTCATGTAGTTGACAATGTATTTGTGGCAAAGCCACCATTCTTAATTCTTTCATACATGTCACTCTTGATTCATTGCACATCCCAGTACACCGCCGGAGGCATCCATATAGAGTCATATTTTGTTCTAAGTATCGAGTTGTAATTGTTGAGTTGTAAGTAAATAGAAGTGTGATGATCATCATTATTAGAGCATTGTCCCAGTGAGGAAAGGATGATGGAGACTATGATTCCCCCACAAGTCGGGATGAGACTCCGGACGAAAATTACAAAAAAGAAGGAAAAAAAGGAGTCCATAAAAAAAGAGAAAGGGCCCAAATAAAAAAAATGAGAGAAAAAGAGAGAAGGGACAATGCTACTATCCTTTTACCACACTTGTGCTTCAAAGTAGCACCGTGATCTTCATGATAGAGAGTCTCCTATGTTGTCACTTTCATATACTAGTGGGAATTTTACATTATAGAACTCGGCTTGCATATTCCAATGATGGGCTTCCTCAAAATGCCCTAGGTCTTCGTGAGCAAGCGAGTTGGATGCACACCCACTTAGTTTCTTTTGTTGAGCTTTCATATGCTTATAGCTCTAGTGCATCCGTTGCATGGCAATCCCTACTCACTCACATTGATATCTATTGATGGGCACCTCCATAGCCTGTTGATACGCCTAGTTGATGTGAGACTATCTTCCCTCTTTTGTCTTCTCCACAACCACCATTCTATTCCACATATAGTGCTATATCCATGGCTCACGCTCATGTATTGCGTGAAGATCGAAAAAGTTTTGAAAATGTTAAAGTATGAAACAATTGCTTGGCTTGTCATAGGGGTTGTGCGTGATTTAAATACTTTGTGTGGTGAAGATAGAGCATAGCCAGACTGTATGATTTTGTAGGGATAACTTTCTTTGGCCATGTTATTTTGAGAAGACATAATTGCTTTGTTAGTATGCTTGAAGTATTATTATTTTTATGTCAATATGAACTTTGTCTTGAATCTTTCGGATCTGAATATTCGTATCACAAGTAAGAAGAATTACAATGAAATTATGCCAAGTAGCACTCCGCATCAAAAATTATCTTTTTATCATTTACCTACTCGAGGATGAGCAGGAATTAAGCTTGGGGACGCTTGATACGTCTCCAACGTATCTATAATTTTTGATTGCTCCATGCTATATTATATACTGTTTTGGGCAATATTGGGCTTTATTTTCCACTTTTATATTACTTTTGGGACTAACCTATTAACCGGAGGCCCAGCCCAGATTTGCTGTTTTTTGCCTATTTCAGTATTTCGAGGAAAAGGAATATCAAACGGAGTCAAAACGGAACGAAATCAACTGGAGGAGTTATTTTTGGAAGGAAAGCCACCAGATAGACTTGGACTCTACGTCAGGAAATATGGGAGGTGCTCACGAGGGTGGGGGGCGCGCCCACCCCCCTAGGGCGCGCCCCCTGCCTCGTGGGGCCCCCGTAGCTCCACCGACGTACCCCCTGCACCCATATATACCTACGTATCGAAAAACTTCCAGAACAGAAGATAGATCGGGAGTTCCGCCGCCGCAAAACCTCCAGAGCCACCAAAAACCAATCGGGACCCTGTTCCGGCACCCTGTCGGAGGGGGGAACCCTCACCGGAGGCCATCTTCATCATCCCGGCGCTCCCCATGACGAGGAGGGAGTAGTTCACCCTCGGGGCTGAGGGTATGTACCAGTAGCTATGTGTTTGATCTCTCTCTCTCGTGTTCTTGATTTGGCACGATCTTGATGTATCACGAGCTTTGCTATTATAGTTGGATCTTATGTTTCTTCTCCCCCTCTACTCTCTTGTAATGGATTGAGTTTCCCCTTTGAAGTTATCTTATTGGATTGAGTCTTTAATGATTTGAGAACACTTGATGTATGTCTTGCCGTGCGTATCTATGGTGACAATGGGATATCACGTGATTCACTTGATGTATGTTTTGGTGACCAACTTGCGGGTTCCGCCCATGAACCTATGCATAGGGGTTGGCACACGTTTTCGTCGTGATTCTCCGGTAGAAGGCACTCTTTGAGGTTCTATGTGTTGGTTGAATAGATGAATCTGAGATTGTGTGATGCATATCATATAATCATACCCACGGATACTTGAGGTGATAATGGAGTATCTAGGTGGCATTAGGGTTTTAGTTGATTTGTGTCTTAAGGTGTTATTTTAGTACGAACTCTAGGGCTGTTTGTGACACTTATAGGAATAGCCCAACGGATTGATTGGAAAGAATAACTTTGAGGTGGTTTCGTACCCTACCATAATCTCTTCGTTTGTTCTCCGCTATTAGTGACTTTGGAGTGACTCTTTGTTGCATGTTGAGGGATAGTTATGAGATCCAATTATGTTATTATTGTTGAGAAAACTTGCACTAGTGAAAGTATGAAAGTTTAATTATTGAATAGATATATGTGAAGCATGAGAGTTTAATTATTTCTATAAAAGAAAATGCTCTAACAAATATAAGTGAAGCAAAAGAGCATTCTACAAATAACGTTTTTCTATGTGAAGAGAAATAGGCAATCCATACTTCAAATGATATAAGTGAAGCACATGGAGCATTCTATAAAACCATATTCAAAAGATATAAGTGAAGTGAAATGAGCATTCTATAAATCAATCATGGACGCTCCCCGCGCGCCTCTGGCCCCTCCCCGCGCTCCCATGCATGCTTCTGCTGCTGCCCCTGCTGAACTGCTGCTGCTCGCCCGCCTCGCATTGCGTTGGCCGCTGCCGATAGCCGCCCGGCCTCGAAGCCGCCGCCCGGCACCGTCCGCCGTGCCCCCACCCAGCGCCCTCTGCTGCTGCGGCGCCTTCTGCGCCTCTGCACCATGGCGTTCTTTCTTGCCACCGCCGCATCTGCACCGGCCTCATGGCCGCTTGTGCCTTCTCCTCCCTCTGCTCATTGTGCCTTTCGCGCCGCCGCAGAAGCCCTTGCACCGCCTCGCTTTCGCCACGCCACTCCCCGTGCACTCTGGCGCTGGCGCTGCTCCCGCCGTCCCGACCGCCGAGGTCCCGGCCGCTCCCGCCCTCGCCTCTGGTGGCCTCGGGTGCGAGCGCTCGCACCTGTGCTCTTGATAACCCACCCCGCTAGGCCTTTGGGCCTATGACATACAGGGCCCGCGCCCTCTTTTTTCAGAAAAAATAGAAATAAATATATAATAAAAATAATTAACTTAGTTAAATTGGTTTAATTAAGTCTAATTAGAATTAATTAGCTTAATCGCCTCGTTTAGTTAACTAAACTATTAGACTAGCCTAATCAGTCAATGACAGGGCCCCACGCCCTGTTGACCAGTAAAACGTTGACTGGTCAACTAGGACCCCCTGGCCCACCTATCAGCCTCTGGTACACTTTTAAGTACGCAGAGTTGGGTGCACCTAGCATTTAGTCTTTAATTTCAAAATAATAATAAATTCAGAAATTGTTTTAAACTTCGGAAATTCATAGAAATTAATCTGTAACTCGGATGAAAAAGTTTTCTACATGAAAGTTGCTGAGAACGACGAGATGAATCTGAATACACTCTCCGTTCATCTTTCACGTGCCCCTATCATAGCGAACATGGAACTTTCCCCCTTCGTTTCATCTGTCCAAAAATGCCTAACTCCGGGAAAACTTTCTGGATGTTATTACCCTTCGCCGGTATCGTGTAGCACCGCGTTAGAACACCCCTAGCGCTGCTTATTGTCTTGTCATGCATAGTATTGCACTTGTTTGCATTATATTTACCGTTTCTTCCCCCTCTTCTCTTCGGTAGACCCCGAGACCGCTGCTGATGTCCCTGTGATCGACTACGTCAACGACGACCCTTCTTCCCTTTCAGCGGAGCTTCTAGGCAAGCCCCCCTTTGATCATCCCGATATTGCCCATTCCATTCTCTCATGCTTGCATTAGATTTTGCTACTGTTATTGATTGCTCCTATTCCGATGCATAGCCTGCTTTTGTAACCTGCTTATTGTTACCTACCTGCTTATCCTAAACTGCTTAGTATAGGTTGGTTAGTGATCCATCAGTGACACCCACCTTGCCTTGTTGCCCTTGCTTCAGCATCGACAACTCGATCAACGTGATCGATGACCAGAGCCCGACACCTCACATCATATCACGCCCCTTTTGTTGCTCGACTCTGCAGAGTTACCATCGAGTGCCGAGGGTGGAACCTCATACATCACTCCGATGAGATCTCTGTAGTGTAGCTATTCAGTCGTGGTCAATGAGGGTGATTTCCTCCTTCACCATTCCGATACGGCTCTGATGTGAAACACCTCAAGTGTGAACCTCGAGGGTGGTCCCTCTTACGTTCACCTTGATGATTACATTGAGTGGAATCCACCGGGGGTGATTCCTTGGGTTTTCCTCTTGATGTCTGGACACACAGTTACCTTGACTTTACTTGAGACCGTTGTGAAAGCCGTGGGGGGGGGGGGCGGAGAGCACCCGTGCGATGTGACGGTGCCGGCTGGCTGTTTAGCGGTATCACCCATGACGGGGTGATAGCTCCGGACTTGTCCCGACAGCCGTCAGTACTTTAATTGTTAATGCACTAACAGGTTTGGGTATTTGTTCTGAGTTGGCCTCTGGCCTTTACGCACTAACCACCACGCGAGAATAGATATGGGCCTCGACGTCGTGGTATCAGCCGAAGCTTTGTCAGATGTCCAATTCAGCATTGTGGCACGGTCGGATCGTGCCATCCACTACACGGGCGGTGCTGGTATCCACCATGCACACAACGACCCGGAGTGCAACGGGCGATGGGCCCAGACCCCGGAGTGCTTAGGATGTAGACCGGCGGGGACCTCTCTGCTGAGCCTAGGTAGGGCTACGATGTGTTGATCTTCCGAGGCCGGGCATGACCCAGGAAAGTGTGTTCGACCAGAGTGATCGAGCGTGTTGGAAAACATGGTGCACCCCTGCAGGGAAGATATATATTCGAATACCGTGTCCATGGTAACGGACGTTCAGACTTATATCATGATCTTTTACAACTAGAAATTGATACTTGAGATATGTGGCTCCGGGATTACTTTCTCGCAGGGAGTCGAGGAAGGATCTTTGGGCATTAATGCTACAACATGTTTGTTAAATATAAACTGCTATTCTTTACTCTTCTACATGCTGCAAGATGCTTGGAGCTGCTTGAAGATGCTAGTCTTCGATAGGTTAGGCCTTCTCCCCTATTACGGCATTCTCGATTCGGTCTCTGACATCTGACCCTTCCATTTGATACCAATGCATACTTAGTATAGATCTGATGCTTGCGAGTACTTTGGATGAGTACTCACGGTTGCTTTGCTACCGCTTTTCCCCTTCCTTCTTCTTTCCGGTTGATGCAACCAGATGGTGGATCCATGGAGCCAGATGCCACCGCCGACAGATACTACTACATGGAGCCGTCGAAGACCAGGAGTAGTTAGGAGGTCCCATGCAGGAGGCCTTGCCTCTTCGATCGTTGATTTGTGTGCTAGCCTTCTTAAGGCATCCTTGTCTAACTTATGTCTGTACTCAGATATTGTTGCTTCCGCTGACACTTGTGTATCGAGCTTGTATTCGAGCCCTCGAGACCCCTGGCTTGTAATATGAAGCTTGTATTATTTCAATTTGTGTTTAGAGTTGCGTTGTGATATCTTCCCGTGAGTCCCTGATCTTGATCATACACATTTGCGTGTGTGATTAGTGTACGGTCGAATCGGGGGCGTCACACCAATTGCATCAACTCGGGTGAGACTGGAGTGAAGCAATAGGGCAAGAGAGAGTTGGTCAAGCAAACTCGGCGAGACCGATCGCTCATTTCGGTGAGACCGAAATGTTACAAAGGGAAACAGAGAGATTGCAGGGCCATCTCGGTGAGACCGAGATCGGTATCGGTGTGACTGGACTGTTAGGGTTTCTGGCAGTGGCTATGTCATATGAACTCGGTGGGTCCGGGTAGGAAGTATCGGTGGGGCCGAGTTTGACTTTGTGTTTTGGACATATTTGGAATGAGAAAGTGGTTGAGGGATTTGTAGCAATATCACTAAGCATTTGAGCAAGCAAGCCATTAAGCAACACCTCATCCCATTTTAATAGTATTGGCTTTTCTATGGACTCAATGTGATCTTGGATCACTAAAATAGAAAAGAAGAGTCTTGAGTTTTTGCCAATATGTGTCCTTGCATTTTGAGGGGTCCACATCTCTAGTCCATGCCATGTCATTCATTGAACTTTCTGAAATATTAAACTTGAATGGATATTAGTTCAATGAGCTATTGTTGTTATGAATTACCAAAACCACCCGGGAATAGTTGCACTTTCACACATCTAGATGGATGAATTTCAGGGCACAAACCATCATGATCCCGACACAAATATATGGTTGTAATCATAAGGCTTCATACCCATGCCTATTTTTATTATAAGTGTTTCTAGGGTCAACTTGATTCCGATCCGGTCAAAAATTAGAATCCAATTCTCTTGCAAAAGGTTTTTAGAAACTCTTACTTAAAGAGCACCATCCTTCATGAATTCGACAACTCAGGGTTCCCTATGAAAAAAAGGCAAAAAATCTTTCTACTCCCCCGTTTCTAAATGCGGAGCAAAATAAATGAATCTACACTTTAAAATATATCTGTATACATTCGTATATAGTTCATATTGAAATCTCTAAGACAAACTTATATCTAGGAACGGACAATCACTTAAAGCCACTTCTCCACCGCACCTTTCTCCAGGGTCAGAACTTTAATTAATTCAAAAGGGCCGAATTATGATCGCAGTGTGATGATCCATAAACCCCACACGAGGCTCACTCTGTTTTGCTTAAGATATGAGAGGGGGGCAGAAAAGGAGGTATTCGTCCCCAACCCCTAGACGTCTAATCACCGACGCCAAAGTGCGTTTGACTTTACCTAAACACACATGTTATGTTAGCATTAAACACACGCTTAATTTGGTCCCTGAATTAACAATGTCAAACGAAAGAAGCCAGAAGCCATGATACCCAAAAAGAAAACTTTGACTCCTACTCGTTCCCACGTCACTCTTTGCACGTCTCCACCACTTCATATGTTCCCTCTCCATCGCACGCACGCCGCCGCACTTCCCTCCACGTTGCACATCCCGTTCTCCGCCTGCACGCCAATGGCGCCCTCGCCGCCAAGTGCGATATGCATTCACCGCCACCGTCCATTCTTCCGACTTCTAGTCCTCGTGTTCGCAGGAATCCGGCCCGCCTCGTCGCAGTTCATCTTCACGCCGCCGACGGCCGGCGCGACCTTCGCTTGGGCGTCAACCCCGCCCCCGCCCCCGCCGCCAGCTGCCGGGGGACTTGGCAGCGGGACCTTCAACGTTGCCACCTCGCTCCTCTTTGTGGGTGTAATCGTGGCCCTCTTCTTGGTCGGCTTCTTCTCTGCGTACCTCCGCCGCTGTGCGGACGCCGCCACGGGCGCGCGCCGAGGTGGGGCCACCGCGAACGCCAACGCAGCCGTCGCGGCCGCTGCGGCAGCCGCATTCTCGTCCGCGGTTAGCCGTAGCAGGAGGCGTCCCGGGCTCGACGTCGCTGCGATGGAGGCGCTGCCGGTGCTAACGTACGCGAGGGCGAGGGCGGTCAAGGCCGGCCGCGGGGCTCTGGAGTGCGCGGTGTGCCTCGCCGAGTTCGCCGACGACGGGGACAAGCTCCGTCTCCTCCCCGGGTGCTGCCACGTCTTCCACGCGGCGTGCATCGACGTGTGGCTCGCGGCGCACGTCACCTGCCCAGTGTGCCGAGCCGACTTGGCCGACCCGGCCGTCGCCGCGGCCGGCCACGTCCTAGCCGCTGACCTCGCTGCTCAGGTAGAAACGTCCAACGACACGGTGATCAACGTCGAGGCTTCGGATCCAGCACCAGTTGAAGATTCCACGTCTTATCAGCAGCAGGCAGAGACGGCGGAGGAGCGCGTGGATCGGTTCACGCTGCGGCTGCCGGAGAGGCTGAGGGAGATCGAGGAGGCGAAGCGGCTCCGCAGAGCGATGAGCGCGGTGACCACCGCGGCAGCGGCAAGCACGTCAAGCGGGCGGTGGGTGCCGTCGGCGTTACGGACAATGTCGGCAGCGCGTCCTAGCGGTCGATGGTCGGCGTTGTTCCGCGCGTTGTCGGGACCGCACCGAAGCGAGCTGGGCGGCAGCAGCCGGAGGGTGGCGCCGCTGCAAACTCACGCCGCCAGCGATGACGCGGTGGAGGTGGTGGTGGTGCAGGATGACGCCGGGCAAGAGGAGAAGTACTATGCACACAGCCTCACGTTCGCCGGGTTCGTCATTGACGGTGACGTCGCAGCTGGCGACTGGAACCCGGAGGTCTTCCAGATCTCTTCTGCCGTCCCGGTGGCGGCGACGTCCCAGCGGTGAAGCCAAGGAAATACGTTTAGTTGATTTTTGTCTTTCTGTAGCATTGAAAGTAGTGGAGATCCCAGTGTTGTTCTGTTGAATGTGACCGGAACTGTACATTTTAGAGTTGTAGTTTGGTCGATTTCGAAGTTGATATCCGACTATCTGTACATAAGTAAATATACATACTTTTTTTTTTGCTAAGAAAATTGTGAATCAGTCTCGCCGTCCTAGCTACTTCATGCATCGTCATCACCAAGCTAACGATTACCTGAAATCCTTATAAGCATACAAGATCATAAAGCACAAGAAGTGCACAACGATAGCAGACCCATCTTGGAAATCAGCAGCAGCGCCAATATTCAGCGTTAGAGAAGTTCAGTCTTCCACAAGCCATGAGATGATGAGCAATTGATTGCCATGGAAGTGTTGTTTTTGGAGCTAATTTGCAGTTGACTTGATCTAGTCCATGAATAGATCCATTCCCCCTCATAGCAAGGCGAAAAAGAAGATCATGCAAACTTGTAACCAAAGCAAAGCTTGTTCATACTTTGTGACTGAAATCGTGTGACGGTGGAGACAGAAAACAATACAGAGAAACATGCTGCATGATACCTGTGTGACTCTGAACAACTTGTCACAAGCAGATCTTAGTCAACGAAGCCACTTCATAGTTCAGAACTTGTTTGATTTGTTTAGGAATAATGGTGCACACTGGACAGCCACAGCTGTTGCACATCCACATTTCAAGCCTTGACATTCTATATAGCCCTATAAAAATTTGGTTAAATGACTCTAATAGCTGCGAAACCATAAATATCATATGCCACCTTCACAGAAGATCAATATATAATTTAAATGGTTTCAATTGAAGCAAAAACTAAGTTTTAACAATTGGTTATGACCTCAACATCTTGACTTGTTACTCCTATCAGTGTATTTTCTTACAGGGAGAGAAGACCAAAATGCACTGGCATTTGGAGTATCTTATAACTACACAAGCATCTAGTTGTCAGATTTTCAAGAAAAAATGACAGTCTGTCGACGAAAAGTTAAATTATCCTAGGATTGGCCTTTCAACGTCATATCAATGGACTCCTTTAAAACAACTCCAATAGCTCATGTACCCTTATTTTTTTTTCAAGTTTACGAGTAGTTAAGGCAAAAATAGCCCTCCAATAGCTTCTGTAAACTCTTGGATTTTTTTTACGGTATCTCGCATAATTGCCTCCGCTCATCACATTTACGGGAAGATAACATTTTTTTATAATTTGGGCGGAATGAAACCGCCTGAACTTTCACGCTCGGACACCCTCGCGCCGCCGCTGCCCCGCACTGTCGCTTCCACACCGTCCTCGTCGACCACAGAAGCTCCACCCCATCGGTCGCCATGCCAAAATTGGTCGCCGTCGGCGAGCCCCGGCCTTCGTAGCCTGCTTCCTCGTCTCCACCGCAACCACTCCGGCCTCCTGGACACGTCCAAGACGACGACCACATCCTCCTTCTACCTCCCTTGCGGCACCATGCTCCGACACCGCCGCTGACATCGTTTTCGGCCAACCCCGGCAACACCCTCAACATTGTTTGACACAGCTTGTTGCAGGCATCCGAACGTACGCACCTGCACGACAGGGTATGGCCAGAGGCAAGCACATGTTCGTCGATGGTGAGCCCATGTACCATGCGCGTGTTCGCCGTTCTTTTTCCATTGGGTCACTGGCAGGTGGGCGCCAGCAATCAGATCATTGGATTAGGGGCCTAAAAATGATTTATGGGAAATAGGTCTACGGGAACTAAAAAAGTAGTTGTCATATAACTTTCCCTAAAACATATGGTCATCCCGTAAAACGACTTTTATTACAGAGGTATTGTAGTTGCTCTTAGGCCTAAGTACGAGCCAACACACCCGAGTAGAAGCATTGGAGATCAAGAAGAAAACTTTCCTTATCCTCCAACAAGGAACCTCGGGTCATGAAGAAAATAGTACACATATTTGATACAAATAATAGTATGACTCCTACCCCTATAGGCCCGATGAACTGATGTGGAGATCTTCATACCACTGCCATATAAAGGCAACCGGGATATAGTACAAGGGATCCACTTTTCACATGGGCTAGAGCCTCTATACCACTTAGAGACCTCAGCGCTTCCCACTGTGACCTGGGCCATCAATAAGGGCCTAGACCCTCTCCCCCTACCTCCCCAATATTGTATTACTTTGTACTCTTCAACATAATAGAAATATAAAAAGTAGTGCGGGAAGTAGCCCCCCCCCCCCCCACATTAGGGCTTGAACTTTGGTAAAACCGTGTGTCCCCTTTTATTTGTTCTCTGGATCTACTAGTAACCTAGCGTGATGCACGCGTGACTACTGATCCATGCACTCACTTTAGTACCGATGTTAGGAACCGACAAAAAACACCTCTGATAGTTGGTGCCGACCGTGGAAATGTCATGATATTAGATCGGATCTATAACATCGTTCTCATCTTCGTATTGTCGGATCATGAACCGTTGAGAACAATAGCATCTTGCAAGGACAACGAGAAGAAAATCCTAAGGACTCGATAAACAAAGATGTATCCCAATGCTTTTTCGGACTGTTCACCTTCGCGCCCTTGAAACGCGAAGCAGGGTTGCCAATCATGTGAGACCCACTTATCTGATATTTTTTCATCAATTTTTTATCAGTTATATACATTTTATTTGTAAATGTAATACATAATTGTTATTTGTTGTTACTCTGATATTAGTATTGAACATCACAATTTTCTTCAAACCATCTCAATTTTTTACCACGGCATTTTGAGCTCATAACATGACACGATGCCATGTTTCTTGTTTTTCAGAGTTTATTTACATTTTCAAGAACTAGGAAAACAATAAACTCTATGTTTGAGGATGAGCATTTGTCACAAAGTTATTTGAAATTCCTGTCCATACCTTGCAAAAGGCATATAAATGTGCACAAGACCCCAAACATGATTTTTTTGGCCGATTTTTGTGTACTAATTCACGTACCTGTAGTTTATTTGAATTACTTCCATTAAATGGCATAAAAATCCACTACATGACTTAAATATAGCAAATGAGCCCTAAAAATGGCCAATTTGAACATGAATGGTTCCATGATGTATGAATAGCGTAATTTTTTTTCAAGGTGAGACAACGAAGGATGTGTCAACTTCTTTCAAACTTGATGAACTCCCTCTTGAAACTACGATCCTCGCCGCAGAGGGTTCGGTTTGTAAAGAGTGTACATCACAATTTTGCTACTGGGCGCAAAAGTTTCTGTTTTTCACATAATCAAATTAACTATCAACCAAATCATCCCAAAGGCTTTACTTGGCACGAAAACTAAATAAAACACAAAAACACAATCATAACAGTGGCATAATTGTGTGAAAAAACATAATTTGTAACTATTGGGTTGTTTCCAACAAGCTCTTTCTTTATAGCCATTAAGATAGGCTTGAGATTTTATCGATGCTCACTTGAAAGACAAGAATTGAAGCAGAAAAGAGAGCATCATAATACTGTGACAAACACATTTAAATCTAACATACTTCCTATGCATAAGCATTTTATAAGCAAACAAATTGTCAAGACAAGAAATATCTAGCATATGCAAGGGATAAAAATAAAACATTGACAACCTCAAAATAACAAGAGGTAATTTAGTAACATGAAATTTCTACAACCATACTTTCCTCTCTCATGATAATTACATGTAAAATCATAATCAAATTCAACAATATAGCTATCATACAAAAATTTCTCTTCATGATCCACATGCATACAAGATTTATAATCATCCAAGATAGTGGGATTAACCTCAACTAAAGTCATGACCTCTCCAAACCAACTTTTATCAAAAAATTCACAAGATCGATAATTCTCCAAAGTAGTGGGGTCATTATTACCTAAAGTTTACGCTCTTACAAACCCACCTTTAATAGTATTGCAAACATTCTTATCAATGACATATTCATTATGAAGCTTAAATAAATTTTCAAGATCATAAGAAGCATCATAATTATCACCTCAATCATGATCATTGCAGTAAGTAGTGGACATAATAAAATTATCATCCCCAAGATTGTACCTTTGCATATTATTAGCGCAATTGACATTAATGGAATTTATAATAACATCATTGCAATCATGCTTTTCATTCAAGGAGCTATGATGAATCACTTTATAGATTTCTTCTTTCAACACTTCATCACAATTTTCAGATTCATGATTTTCAAGCAAAACTTCATAGAGATAATCAGGTGCACCCAATTCACTAGCAATTGGTTCAACATAATTAGATCTTTTGAAAAGATTAGCAACCGGATGAGGATCCATATGTCTTTACTTTTCCTTTCTATTTTTGCGTGTCCACATGAAGCCAATTAAAAGCAAGCAAACGAGTAAACAAAAAATAATTTGTTTTTTGTAAAAAATATAGAAGTGAGGGAGATGAAAATGAGAGGCAAAGGAAAATAAAAATAAGAGCAAGTAAATGCTAGTTTGTGCGAAGGTATTTGATAGGTTTTGATGATGTCTCCCTGACAACGGCGCCAAAAATTCTTCCTGCTACTTGTGAGCTGCGTTGGGATTTCCCCGAAGAGGAGAGGATGAAGCAGTACGGTAGAGATAAGTATTTCCCTCAGTTAAGAACCAAGATTATCAATCCAGTAGGAGAACCACACAAAACCTTGTTAGCAGCACATACACACACAAAAGCAAATACTTGCACCCAACGCAAACAAGGGGGTTGTCAATCCCCTCGACGGTTATTTACAAGGATCAAATCACATAGTGGTAGATAGTTAAGATAAATTGCAAAATAAAATAAAGGAAATAAAATTGCAGCAAGGTATTTTTGGATTTTATATATGATAAAAGTAGACCCGGGGGGCATAGTTTTCACTAGAGGCTTCTCCCTTGAGCACCTAACATATGGTGGGTGAACAAATTACCGTTAGGCAATTGATAGAAAAGTGCATAGTTATGATGATATTCAACGCAATGATCATGTATATAGGCATCATGTATGAGACAAGTAGACCGAATACTGCCTGCATCTACTACTATTACTCCACCCATCGACCGCTATCCAGCATGCATCTAGGGTATTAAGCTATAAAAACGGAGTAACGCCTTAAGCAAGATGACATGATGTAGACAAAGTAAACCCAAGAAATATGAATAAACCCATATTTTTATCCTTAATGGAAAAATACAAATACGTGTCATGTCCCTTTCTGTCATTGGGATTGAGCACCGCCAGATTGAACCCATCAGAAAGCACCTATCCCATTGCAAGAAAATCAATCTAGTTGGCAAAACTAAACGGATAGATCGGAGAGAAATACAATGCTATAATAATCATGCATAAAAGAATTCAGAGAATACTCAATTAATATTCATGAATAATCTTATCATAAATCCACAATTCATCGGACCCCAACAAACACACAGCAAAAGAAGATTATATCGAATAGAACTCCAAGAATATCGAGGAGAACATTGTATTGAAGATTAAAGAGAGAGAAGAAGCCATCTAGCTACTAGCTATGGACCCGTAGGTCTATGGTAAACTACTCACACATCATCGGAAGGCAGCAAGGATGATGTAGAAGCCCGTCGCGATTGATTTCCCCTCCGGCGGAGTGCCGGAAAAGGCCTCCTTATGGGATCGCAGAAGAACAGAAACTTGTGGTGACAAAAAAAGTGTTTGGGGTGGCTCTCTGTTGGTTTCCTGATTTTAGAGAATTTATAGAGGTGGAATTAGGTCAGACGGAGCCACATGGGGCCCACAAGGCATCAGGGCACGCCCTGTTGCCTTGTAGTCTCCTCACTTCTCGTCTGGTCTCCTCCCGAAGCTTATAGGGTCTCTCTTGTCCAACAAAAAATTGTCAAAAAGTTTGATAGCATATGGACTCCGTTTGGTACTGATTTCCTGGAAAATCAAAAACAAGTAGAAAACAACAACTGGCACTTGACACTGGGTTAATAGGTTAGTCCCACAAAATGATATAAAATGACATGTAATTGCATATAGAACATCCAAGATTGATACTATAAACCGAGCATGCTTAACCAGTGTAGCTAGCAAACTGAACATGGGTCCTTATAGTGAGCTAATAAGACAAGCTACTCCTCATCGTCGGAGATATCATTGATGATTGGCTCCTAGGACATCGAAGAGGGCGAGGCCTTCGCATCGTGGGTGCCCTTGTCGTAGTGGTGAGTTGCCTGAGCCGCTCTGGGCACCAACCTGCTGGCTCTTGAGTTGAGGTAAGCACGTGCACGCTGAGAAAGTAGTCTTCATCGAAGGCACCGAGGGTGGCCTCGAGAAAACGCCACGAACTATCGTTTAAAGAAGCCAACCGTGTTGCGGCATCGATGCGTGAGGCATCTACAGTGGCCTCAACGGCGAGGTGCTCCTCCAAGATCTGGGGGTCGGCACGAATGGCAGCCATTGCGACCTTATCTGTGCGTGCGGCCGCGATTTGCTTCTCCGCTGCCAAATGCTCCTTCAGCTCCTGGCTATACTACATGCACCATGGCTTAGGGCGGCGCTTATTTGGTGGAGGGGTCGGTTATTTGGGTGGAAGGTGTCGTGCCGGTGGTCAGGGCATGTGGGATGTGGAAGGAGGAGGAGGATGGGGGTCGGGTGTGGATTACCTGCCTGGATAGACGAGGCCGAGCAACGTGAAGGAGGGTCGCCGGCGAGGAGGCGGCGCTGCAAGCAAGGAGTGAAGGTTTCAACTTGGAAAGGAAGGCAGAAATAGTGGAAATGTGGCTTTTGTCAAGGGGGCGGGGGAGGGGATGTAGATATTTCCGCGGAAGCCGAAAATTTTGAATCGGTTCAGCGAAAAAACTGGCGCCAGTGTCATCTGACACGGTCCCTTATTCAGCACTGTGTACGATATGTGAACATCACAAACGATCCATATAGCTTAACCCATGTGTGATGAGTTTGAACATGAAAAAATTTGGTTCAAATTTCCCTGGTTACAGTGTTCATCCATGTCATTGCATAATTTGGGTACACAAAGGAGACTACAGCACACCCACACTTCTTAATCGAGCAATTTCAGCAATTAAACAGAGCTAGCTGACCTAAACATTACTCTAACAAATTAAAGACCGGCGCTCTTAATTAAACAAAACAAAGAGTACTACTACGGTTGATGCTTGTCGATCTCCGCCGCCTCCTCCATGTCCAGCTCGCGCCCGACGAACTCCTGGGGAAGGGGCTCCATGGCATCCATCGCACCATAGTCGGCAAGCATCTCGCCATCCGCATCCACCGTATCTTTGGAATAGGCCGCCACGAGCTGGGCGTGGGCGCCCGCGTTCTGGGCTTGGGCAGGCTCCGTCGTGGCAAGGTATTCCGCGCAGGAACGGACGGCTGCTCGAACACTCTCGGCGATTGCCAACTCTTCGGCCGTGGGTTGCCCACCATTGTCGGAGAAGCTTCATTCGATTTGTGCAGTGACCACCATGAGCTGGGCGTCGGTGGCCTCGACATGGTCGTGGACAGCCTCCATCAGGGCTAAGGCCGCCGCTGCGGAACGGACGATGTCACCGCCGCCAGCCATATCCCCGAGGCAGATGTTGCCGCCACACCGAGAAACAACAATGGCTGTTTGGGCTGCCTTGACCGCCGGTCAGATATTGCGCGGCAAGGCCACGGCTTGTTAGCACGCTACCGGTGGCTGCGCCGCTCTTGCTGGAGTGGACCGCCGAAGTTGCCCTCACGAAGCGGGTCCACGTCCCCATTTTCACGGGGACGATTGAACAACGAAATGATATTTGGGGAGCGAGCTAGTGTGCTTGACATGCCGGCTGTGGATTGTAGCCGATGCACCTTCTCGCGTGAGCCGTATGCGTACTATATACTCCGAAGGTGCTCCAAGACATTTTGTGCTGCATCTCACACGGTTGGTGATAATAAACTGTGTGCCATCTACTTGATTTTTAGTCTTGATTTGAATTACATAATGGGGTCACAGCTGCAAAGGATGGTGTTTGAATTGCTAGAACTTTTATCTACAGTGAACATGCAACTATAGGTGTGTCCTCAAAAAAATTGGAATTATTCAAGATTCGTTTGGACATTTTTATACATTAACTTGGTTCTCTAGGCATTTCAGGTGCACAATTCAAAATTAAACAACATGCACATGCTCCGGTGCACCAAAATGGATTGTAAATTGATATATGTGTCCATGGGTTGATGCTTATGTCCCATGGAAGAAATGGGGATAAATTTCAAACACCACGACAACGTGGCTCTCCGGCAAACGTTGATGTGCTTGCTTTTGTAATTCTAGTAAATCCAAAGCTCGTCTGAAATTCATGAACCTTGGCATGCTATCATGGAATGGCATCTGAAGGAAATATGCCCTAGAGGCAATAATAAAGTTATTATTTATTTCCTTATATCATGATAAATGTTTATTATTCATGCTAGAATTGTATTAACCGGAAACATAATACATGTGTGAATACATAGACAAACAGAGTGTCACTAGTATGCCTCTACTTGACTAGCTTGTTGATCAAAGATGGTTATGTTTCCTAGCCATAGACATGAGTTGTCATTTGATTAACAGGATCACATCATTAGGAGAATGATGTGATTGACATGACCAATTCCGTTAGCTTAGCACACGATCATTTAGTATGTTGATATTGCTTTCTTCATGACTTATACATGTTCCTATGACTATGAGATTATGCAACTCCCGTTTACCGGAGGAACACTTTGTGTGCTACCAAACGTCACAACGTAACTGGGTGATTATAAAGGAGCTCTACAGGTGTCTCCAAAGGTACATGTTGGGTTGGCATATTTTGAGATTAGGATTTGTCACTCCGATTGTCGGAGAGGTATCTCTGGGCCCTCTCGGTAATGCACATCATTTAACCCTTGCAAGCATTGCAACTAATGAGTTAGTTGCGGGATGATGTATTACGGAACGAGTAAAGAGACATGACGGTAATGAGATTGAACTAGGTATTAAGATACCGACGATCGAATCTCGGGCAAGTAACATACCGATGCCAAAGGGAACAACGTATGTTGTTATGCGGTCTGACCGATAAAGATCTTTGTAGAATATGTGAGAGCCAATATGAGCATCCAGGTTCCGCTATTGGTTATTGACCGGAGACGTGTCTCGGTCATGTCTACATAGTTCTCGAACCCGTAGGGTCCGCACGCTTAACGTTTCGATGCGATGCTTATATTATGAGTTTATATGTTTTGATGTACCAAAGGTTGTTCGGAGTCCCGGATGTGATTACGGACATGACGAGGAGTCTCGAAATGGTCGAGACATGAGGATTGATATATTGGAAGCCTATGTTTGGATATCGGAAGTGTTCCGGGTGAAATCGGGATTTTACCGGAGTACCGGGAGGTTACTGGAAACCCCCGGGAACTTAATGGGCCTTAGTGGGTCTAGGTGGAAGAGAGGAGAGGAGGCAAGGGCTGGGCTGTGCGCCCCTCCCCCCTAGTCCGAATAGGACAAGGAGAGGGGGGCGGCGCCCACCCCCCCCTTCCTTCCTTCTCCTCCACTCCTTCCCCCTCCCAAGTCCTAATCCAACTAGGAAAGGGGGGAGTCCCACTCCCGGTGGGAGTAGGACTCCTCCGGCGCGCCTTCTCCCTTGGCCGGCCGCACCCCCCTTGCTCCTTTATATACGGGGGCAGGGGGCACCCCATAGACACAACAATTGATCAAGTTGATCTTTTAGCCATGTGCGGTGCCCCCCTCCACCATAGTCCACCTCGATAATACTGTAGCGGTGCTTAGGCGAAGCCCTGCGTTGGTAGAACATCAACATCGTCACCACGCCGTCGTGCTGAAGAAACTCTCCCTGAACACTCGGCTGGATCGGAGTTCGAGGGACGTCATCGGGCTGAACGTGTGCTGAACTCGGAGATGTCGTACGTTCGGTACTTGATCATTCGGATCGTGAAGACGTGCAACTACATCAACCGCATTGTGCTAACGCTTCCGCTTTCGGTCTACAAGGGTACGTGGACACACTCTCCCCTCTCGTTGCTATGCATCACCATGATCTTGCGTGTGCGTAGGAATTTTTTTGAAATTACTACGTTCCCCAACAGTGGCATCCGAGCCAGGTTTATGCGTAGATGTTATATGCACGGTAGAACACAAGTGAGTTGTGGGCGATATAAGTCATCTTGCTTACCAAAGATGTCATACTTTGGTTCGGCGGTATTGTTGGATGAAGCGGCCCGGACCGACATTACGCAGACGCTTACGCGAGACTGGTTCTACCGACGCGTGCTTTGCACATGTGGTGGCTGGCGGGTGTTAGTATCTCCAACTTTAGTTGAACCCAGTGTGGCTACACCCGGTCCTTGCGAAGGTTAAAACAGCACCAACTTGACAAACTATCGTTGTGGTTTGATGCGTAGGTAAGAACGGTTCTTGCTAAGCCCGTAGCAGCCACGTAAAACTTGCAACAACAAAGTAGAGGACGCCTAACTTGTTTTTGCAGGGCATGTTGTGATGTGATATGGTCAAGACATGATGCTAAATTTTATTGTATGAGATGATCATGTTTTGTAACCGAGTTATTGGCAACTGGCAGGAGCCATATGGTTGTCGCTTTATTGTATGCAATGCAATCACCCTATAATGCTTTACTTTATCACTAAGCGGTAGCGATAGTCGTAGAAGCATAAGATTGGCGAGACAACAACGATGCTACGATAGAGATCAAGGTGTCGCTACCGGTGATTTATGGTGATCATGGAGGTGCTTCGGAGATGGAGATCACAAGCACAAGATGATGATGGCCATATCATATCACTTATATTGATTGCATGTGATGTTTATCTTTTATGCATCTTATCTTGCTTTTGATTGACAGTAGCACTATAAGATGATCCCTCACTAAATTATCAAAGTATAAGTGTTCTCCCTGAGTATGCACCATTGCGAAAGTTCTTCGTGCTGAGACACCACGTGATGATCGGGTGTGATAGGCTCTACGTTCAAATACAACGGTGCAAAACAGTTGCACACGCGGAATACTCGAGTTAAACTTGACGAGCCTAGCATATAATGTATATGGCCTCGGAACATGGAGACCGAAAGTTCGAACGTGAATCATATAGTAGATATGATCAACATAGTGATGTTCACCATTGAAACTACTCCATCTCACGTGATGATTGGACATGGTTTAGTTGATTTGGATCACGTGATCACTTAGAAGATTAGAGGGATGTCTATCTAAGTGGGAGTTCTTAAGTAATTTGATTAATTGAACTTAAATTTATCATGAACTTAGTACCTGATAGTATCTTTCTTGTCTATGTTGATTGTAGATAGATGGCCCGTGCTGTTGTTCCGTTGAATTTTAATGCGTTCCTTGAGAAAGCAAAGTTGAAAGATGATGGTAGCAATTACACGGATTGGGTCCATAACTTGAGGATTATCCTCATTGCTGCACAGAAGAATTACATCCTGGAAGCACTGCTAGGTGCCAGGCCTGCTGCAGGAGCAACGCCAGATGTTATGAACGTCTGGCAGAGCAAAGTTGTTGACTACTCAATAGTTCAGTGTGCCATGCTTTACGGCTTAGAACCGGGTCTTCAACGACGTTTTGAACATCATGGAGCATATGAGATGTTCCAGGAGTTGAAGTTAATATTTCAAGCAAATGCCCAGGTTGAGAGATATGAAGTCTCCAATAAGTTCTACAGCTGCAAGATGGAGGAGAATAGTTCTGTCAGTGAGCATATGCTCAAGATGTCTGGGTATAATAATCACTTGATTCAACTGGGAGTTAATCTTCTGGATGATAGCGTCATTGACAGAATTCTCCAATCACTGCCACCAAACTACAAGAGCTTTGTGATGAACTATAAAATGCAAGGGATGGATAAGACGATTCCCGAGCTCTTCGCAATGCTAAACGCTGCGGAGGTAGAAATCAAGAAGGAGCATCAAGTGTTGATGTTCAACAAGACCACTAGTTTCAAGAAAAAGGGAAAAGGGAAGAAGAAGGGGAACTTCAAGAATAACAGCAAGCAAGTTGCTGCTTAAGAGAAGAAACCCAAGTCTGGACCTAAGCCTCAAAATCGAGTGCTTCTACCGCAAGCAAACTGGTCATCGGAAGCGGAACTGCCTCAAGTATTTGGCGGATAAGAAGGATGGCAAGGTGAACAAAGGTATATGTGATATACATGTTATTGATGTGTACCTTACTAATGCTCGCAGTAGCACCTGGGTATTTGATACTTGTTCTGTTGCTAATATTTGCAACTCGAAACAGGGGCTACGGATTAAGCGAAGATTGGCTAAGGACGAGGTGACGATGCGCGTGGGAAATGGTTCCAAAGTTGATGTGATTGCGGTCGGCACGCTACCTCTACATCTACCTTCGGGATTAGTATTAGACCTAAATAATTGTTATTTGGTGCCAGCGTTGAGCATGAACATTATATCTGGATCTTGTTTAATGTGAGACGGTTATTCATTTAAATCAAATAATAATGGTTGTTCTATTTATATGAGTAATATCTTTTATGGTCATGCACCCTTGAAGAGTGGGATATTCTTATTGAATCTCGATAGTAGTGACACACATATTCATAATGTTGAAGCCAAAAGATGCAGAGTTGATAATGATAGTGCAACTTATTTGTGGCACTGCCGTTTAGGTCATATCGGTGTAAAGCGCATGAAGAAACTCCATACTGATGGACTTTTTGAACCACTTGATTATGAATCACTTGGTACTTGCGAACCGTGCCTCATGGGCAAGATGACTAAAACGCCGTTCTCCGGAACTATGGAGAGAGCAACAGATTTGTTAGAAATCATCCATACAGATGTATGTAGTTCGATGAATGTTGAGGCTCGTGGCGGATATCGTTATTTTCTCACCTTCACAGATTACTTAAGCAGATATGGGTATATCTACTTAATGAAACATAAGTCTGAAACATTTGAAAAGTTCAAAGAATTTCAGTGAAGTTGAAAATCATCATAACAAGGAAATAAAGTTTCTATGATCTAATCGTGGAGGAGAATATTTGAGTTACGAGTTTGGTGTACATTTGAAACAATGCGGAATAGTTTCGCAACTCACGCCACCAGGAACACCACAACGTAATGGTGTGTCCGAACGTCGTAATCGTACTTTACTAGATATGGTGCGATCTATGATGTCTCTTACTGATTTACCGCTATCGTTTTGGGGTTATGCTTTAGAGACGGCCGCATTCACGTTAAATAGGGCACCATCAAAATCCGTTGAGACGACGCCTTATGAATTGTGGTTTGGCAAGAAACCAAAGTTTTCGTTTCTGAAAGTTTGGGGCTGCGATGCTTATGTGAAAAAGCTTCAACCTGATAAGCTCGAACCCAAATCGGATAAATGTGTCTTCATAGGATACCCAAAGGAGACTGTTGGTTACACCTTCTATCACAGATCCGAAGGCAAGACTTTTGTTGCTAAATTTGGAAACTTTCTAGAGAAGGAGTTTCTCTCGAAAGAAGTGAGTGGGAGGAAAGTAGAACTTGATGAGGTAACTGTACCTGCTCCCTTATTGGAAAGTAGTTCATCACAGAAACCGGTTTCTGTGACACCTACACCAATTAGTGAGGAAGTTAATGATGATGATCATGAAACTTCAGATCAAGTTACTACTGAACCTCGTAGATCAACCAGAGTAAGATCCGCACCAGAGTGGTACGGTAATCCAGTTCTGGAAGTCATGCTACTAGATCATGATGAACCTACAAACTATGAAGAAGCGATGGTGAGCCTAGATTCCGCAAAATGGCTTGAGGCCATGAAATCTGAGATGGGATCCATGTATGAGAACAACGTATGGACTTTGGTTGGCTTGCCCGATGGTCGGCAAGCAATTGAGAATAAATGGATCTTCAAGAAGAAGACTGACGCTGACGGTAATGTTACTGTCTACAAAGCTTGACTTGTTGCAAAAGGTTTTCGACAAGTTCAAGGGATTGACTACGATGAGACCTTCTCACCCGTAGCGATGCTTAAGTCTGTCCGAATCATGTTAGCGATTGCCGCATTTTATGATTATGAAATTTGGCAAATGGATGTCAAAACTACATTCCTGAATGGATTTCTAGAAGAAGAGTTGTATATGATGCAACCGGAAGGTTTTGTCGATCCAAAGGGAGCTAACAAAGTGTGCAAGCTCCAAATGATCCATTTATGGACTGGTGCAAGCCTCTCGGAGTTGGAATAAACGCTTTGATAGTGTGATCAAAGCATTTGGTTTTGTATGCACTTTTGGAGAAGCCTCAGATTTACAAGAAAGTGAGTGGGAGCTCAGAGCATTTCTAATATTATATGTGGATGACATATTGTTGATTGGAAATGATATAGAATTTCTGGATAGCATAAAGGGATACTTGAATAAGAGTTTTTCAATGAAAGACCTCGGTGAAGCTGCTTATATATTGGGCATTAAGATATATAGAGATAGATCAAGACGCTTAATTGGACTTTCACAAAGCACATACCTTGACAAAGTTTTGAAGAAATTCAAAACGGATCAAGCAAAGAAAGGATTCTTGCCTGTGTTACAAGGTGTGAAGTTGAGTAAGACTCAATGCCTGACCACTGTAGAAGATAGAGAGAAAATTAAAGATGTTCCCTATGCTTCAGCCATAGGCTCTATCATGTATGCAATGCTGTGTACTGCACTGATGTGTGCCTTGCTATAAGTCTAGCGAGGAGGTACCAAAGTAATCCAGGAGTGGATCACTGGACAACGGTCAAGAACATCCTGAAGTACCTGAAAAGGACTATGGATATGTTTCTTGTTTATGGAGGTGACAAAGAGCTCATCGTAAATGGTTACGTTGATGCAAGCTTTGACACTGACCCGGACGATTCTAAATTGCAAACCGGATACGTGTTTACATTGAACGGTGGTGCTGTCAGTTGATGCAGTTCTAAACAAAGCGTCGTGGCGGGATCTATGTGTGAAGCGGAGTACATAGCTGCTTCGGAAGCAGCAAATGAAGGAGTCTGGATGAAGGAGTTCATATCCGATCTAGGTGTCATACCTAGTACATCGGGTCCAATGAAAATCTTTTCTGACAATACTGGTGCAATTGCCTTGGCGAAGGAATCCAGATTTCACAACGGAACCAAGCACATCAAGAGACGCTTCAACTCCATCCGGGATCTAGTCCAGGTGGGAGACATAGAGATTTGCAAAACACATACGGATCTGAATGTTGCAGACCCGTTGACTAAGCCTCTTCCACGAGCAAAAGATGATTAGCACCAGGGCTCCATGGGTGTTAGAATCATTACTGTGTAATCTAGATTATTGACTCTAGTGCAAGTGGGAGACTGAAGGAAATATGCCCTAGAGGCAATAGTAAAGTTATTATTTATTTCCTTATATCATGATAAATGTTTATTATTCATGCTAGAATTGTATTAACCGGAAACATAATACATGTGTGAATACATAGACAAACAGAGTGTCACTAGTATGCCTCTACTTGACTAGCTTGTTGATCAAAGATGGTTATGTTTCCTAGCCATAGACATGAGTTGTCATTTGATTAATGGGATCACATCATTAGGAGAATGATGTGATTTACATGACCCATTCCGTTAGCTTAGCACACGATCGCTTAGTATGTTGCTATTGCTTTCTTCGTGACTTATACATGTTCCTATGACTATGAGATTATGCAACTCCGTTTACGGAGGAACACTTTGTGTGCTACCAAACGTCACGACGTAATCGGGTGATTATAAAGGAGCTCCACAGTGTCTCCAAAGGTACATGTTGGGTTGGCGTATTTCGAGATTAGGATTTGTCACTCCGATTGTCGGAGAGGTATCTCTGGGCCCTCTCGGTAATGCACATCATTTAACCCTTGCAAGCATTGCAACTAATGAGTTAGTTGCGGGATGATGTATTACAGAACGAGTAAAGATACTTGGCCGTAACGAGATTGAACTAGGTATTAAGATACCGACGATCGAATCTCGGGCAAGTAACATACTGATGACAAAGGGAACAACGTATGTTGTTATGCGGTCTGACCGATAAAGATCTTCGTAGAATATATGGGAGCCAATATGAGCATCCAGGTTCCGCTATTGGGTATTGACCGGAGACGTGTCTCGGTCATGTCTACATAGTTCTCGAACCCGTAGGGTCCGCACGCTTAACGTTTCGATGACAATTATATTATGAGTTTATATGTTTTGATGTACCGAAGGTTGTTCGGAGTCCCGGATGTGATTACGGACATGACGAGGAGTCTCGAAATGGTCGAGACATGAAGATTGATATATTGGAATCCTATGTTTGGATATCGGAAGTGTTCCGGGTGAAATCGGGATTTTACCGGAGTACCGGGAGGTTACTGGAACCCCCCGGGAACTGAATGGGCCTTAGTGGGCCTAGGTGGAAGAAAGGAGAGGAGGCAAGGGTTGGGCCGCACGCCCCTCCCCCCTAGTCCGAATAGGACAAGGAGAGGGGGGTGGAGCCCCCTGATACGTCTCCAACGTATCTATAATTTTTGATTGCTCCATGCTACTTTATCTACTGTTTTGGACTATATTGGGCTTTATTTTCCATTTTTATATTATTTTTGGGACTAACCTATTAACCGGAGGCCCAGCAAAGAATTGTTGTTTTTTGCCTATTTCAGTGTTTCGAAGAAACGGAATATCAAACGGAGCCCAAACGGAATGAAACCTTCTAAACGTGATTTTCTCACCGAACGTGATCCAGAGACTTGGACCCTACTCCAAGAAGTAACAGAGGCGGTCACGAGGGTGGGGGCGCCCCTAGGGCACGCCCCCCACGCCTCGTGGGCCCCCTGTTGCTCCACCGACGCATTCTTCCTCCTATATATACCTCACGCACTTCAAACGTTCAGATACGGAGCCAAAACCTAATTCCACCGCCAGAATCTCCTCAGATCCACGAGATCCCATCTTGGGGCCTGTTCTAGAGCTCACGGAGAGGGCATCCACCATGGAGGGCTTCTACATCATCACCATAGCCCTCCGATGAAGTGTGAGTAGTTTACTTCAGACCTTCGGGTCCATAGCTAGTAGCTAGATGGCTTCTTCTCTCTTTTGGATCTCAATACAATGTTCTCCCTCTCTCGTGGAGATCTATTCGATGTAATCTTCTTTTTTTGCGGTGTGTTTGTTGAGACCGATGAATTGTGGGTTTATGATCCAGCTTATCTATGAATAATATTTGAATCTTCTCTGAATTCTTTTTATGTATGATTGGTTATCTTTGCAAGTCTCTTCAATTATCCGCTTGGTTTGGCCAACTAGATTGGTAGTTCTTGCAATGGGAGAAGTGCTTAGCTTTGGGTTCAATCTTGCGGTGTCCTTACCCAAAGGATGTAAAGGGTTGCAAGGCGCGTATTGTATTGTTGCCATCGAGAATAACAAGATGGGGTATTTATCATATTGCATGAATTTATTCCTCTACATCATGTCATCTTGCTTAAGGCGTTACTCTGTTTTTAACTTAATACTCTAGATGCATGCTGGATAGTGGTCGATGAGTGGAGTAATAGTAGTAGATGCAGAATCGTTTTGGTCTACTTGTCTTGGACGTGATGCCTATATACATGATCATACCAAGATATACTCATAAGTATGCTCAATTCTGTCAATTGCTCAACAATAATTTGTTCACCCACCGTAGAATACTTATGCTCTTGAGAGAAGCCACTAGTGAAACCTATGGCCCCCGGGTCTATTCTCATCATATCAATCTCCGTCACTTTAATACTTGCTCTGTTTTTACTTTGCCTTTTACTTTTCACTTTGCATCTCTATACCAAAAATACCAAAAATATTATTTATCATCTCTATCAGATCTCACTCTCGTAAGTGACCGTGAAGGGATTGACAACCCCTAATCGCTTTGGTTGCGAGGAGCTATCGTTTTCTGCAGGTACGAGGGACTTGTGTGTGGCCTCCTACTGGATTGATACCTTGGTTCTCAAAAATTGAGGGAAATACTTACGCTACTTTACTGCAACACCCTTTCCTCTTCAAGGGAAAACCAACGCAGTGCTCAAGAGGTAGCAAGAAGGATTTCTGGTGCCGTTGTCGGGGAGTCTACGCAAAAGTCAACCATACCAAGTACCCATCACAATCCCTATCTCTCGCATTACATTATTTGCCATTTGCCTCTCGTTTTCCTCTCCCCCACTTCACCCTTGCCGTTTTATTCGCCCTCTCTTTCCCAATCCCCTCCTCTTTTCCCGTTGCCCTTTCCTCGTCCGTTTGTTTGCTTGTGTGTTGGATTGCTTGTTTGTCGCGATGGCTCAAGATGCTACTAAATTGTGTGACTTCACCAATACAAATAATAATGATTTCCTTAGCACTCCGATTGTTCCTCTTGCCAATATTGAATCTTGTGAAATCAATATTGCTTTGTTGAATCTTGTTATGAAAGATCAATTCGCCGGCCTTCCTAGTGAAGATGCCGCTACTCATCTGAATATCTTCGTTGATTTATGTGATATGCAAAAGAAAAAAGATGTGGATAATGATGTCGTTAAATTGAAGCTATTTCCTTTTTCGCTTAGAGATCGTGCTAAAGCGTGGTTTTCATCTTTGCCTAAAAATAGTATTGATTCTTGGAACAAGTGCAAAGATGCTTTTATCTCTAAGTATTTTCTTCCCGCGAAGATTATCTCTCTTAGGAACGATATTATGAATTTTAAGCAACTTGATCATGAACATGTTGCACAAGCTTGGCAGAGAATGAAATTAATGATACATAATTATCCTACTCATGGTTTGAACTTGTGGATGATTATACAAAAAAATTATGCCGGATTGAATTTTGCTTCTAGAAATCTTTTAGATTCGGCCGCGGGAGGCACTTTTATGGAAATCACTCTAGGAGATGCTACTAAACTTCTAGATAATATTATGGTTAATTATTCTCAATGGCACACTGAAAGATCTACTAATAAAAAGGTGAATGCGATAGAAGAAATTAATGTTTTGAGTGGAAAGATGGATGAACTTATGAAATTATTTGCTACTAATAGTGTTTCTTCTGATACTAATGATATGCCTTTGTCTACCTTGATTGAGAATAATAATGAATCTATGGATGTGAATTTTGTTGGTAGGAATAATTTTGGTAACAACGCGTATAGAGGGAATTTTAATCCTAGGCCTTATCCTAGTAATCCTTCTAATAATTATGGAAATTCCTACAACAACTCTTATGGAAATTTTAATAAGATGCCCTCTGAATTTGAGAATAGTGTTAAAGAGTTTATGAATTCACAAAAGAATTTTAATGCTTTGCTTGAGGAGAAATTGCTTAAAGTTGATGATTTGGCTAGGAACGTTGATAGAATTTCTCTTGAGGTTGATTCTTTAAAGCTTAGATCTATTCCTCCTAAGCATGATATCAATGAGTCTCTCAAAGCTATGAGAATTTCCATTGATGGGTGCAAAGAAAGAACCGCTAGGATGCGTGCTTCCAAAGATGCCTTTATTAAAGCGTGTTCTTCCAATTCCTATGAAAACCAAGATGAAGATATAAAAGTTATTGATGTGTCCCCTATTAATATTTGTTTTGCAATATGAATCTTTATGAAACTGAATATGATCTTCCCTTACCTAGAAGGTGTTCTAAGAATTCGGAGTTTTTAGATCTTGATGATGAAATTGATAAATGTGGGATCGAAAGAAATAAAAACCTAGATGTTGCTAAACCCACTCTTTTGGATCTCAATGAATGTAATTATAAAAATTTCTCTTTAATTGATTTTATTTCCTTGTTGCAATCCGTGCTAAATTCTCCTCATGCTTATAGTCAAAATAAGGCTTTTACTGAACACATTGTTGATGCCTTGATGCAATCTTATGAAGAAAAACTTGAGTTGAAAGTTTCTATCCCTAGAAAAATCTATGATGAGTGGGAACCTACTATTAAAATTAAAATTAAAAATTATGAGTTTCATGCCTTGTGTGATTTGGGTGCTAGTGTCTCCACTATTCCCAAAACTTTGTGTGATTTGCTAGATTTCCGTGACTCTGATGATTGCTCTCTAAACTTGCATCTTGCGGATTCCACTATTAAAAAGCCTATGGGAAGAATTAATGATGTTCTGATTGTTGCAAATAGGAATTATGTGCCCATAGATTTTATCGTTCTTGATATAGATTGCAATCCTGCATGTCCTATTTTTCTTGGTTGACCTTTCCTTAGAACGATTGGTGCAATTATTGATATGAAGGAAGGGAATATTAGATTCCAATTTCCATTAAAGAAAGGCATGGAAAACTTTCCTAGAAAAAAAATAAAATTATTATATGAATCTATCATGAGAGCCACTTATGGATTGCCTACCAAAGATGGCAATACCTAGATCTATCCTTGCTTTTATGGCTAGCTAGGGGCGTTAAACGATAGCGCTTGTTGGGAGGCAACCCAATTTCATTTTTAGTTTTTTAGTTTTTGCTTATGTTTAGCAATAAATAATCCATATAGCCTCTGTTTAGATGTGGTTTTATCTTTTAATTAGTGTTTGTGCCAAGCTAGACCTATTGGATCTTCTTGGATGATAGTTATTTGATCTTGCTGTAATTTCCAGAAACTTTGCGCTCAGTGCCCGAATTATTAAAAATCACAAGAACGTGATAAAATACTGATTCCAATTGATGCGGATCAATAAACAAATTGTATAGGTCGTCTAATTTTGGTAGATTTTTTGGAGTTCCAGAAGTTTTAGTTAGTTACAGATTACTATAGACTGTTCTGTTTTGGACAGATTCTGTTTTCCGTGTGTTGTTTGCTTATTTTGATGAATCTATGGCTAGTAAAATAGTTTATAATCCATAGAGAAGTTGGAATACAGTAGGTTTAATAGCAATATAAGTAAAGAATGAGTTCATTACAGTACCATAAAGTAGTCTTTTGTTTTCTTTCTCTAACGGAGCTCACGAGATTTCTATTGAGTTTTGTGTTGTGAAGTTTCCAAGTTTTGGGTAAATTCTTTTGATGGATTATGGAACAAGGAGTGGCAGAGCCTAAGCTTGGGGATGCCCATGGCACCCCCAAGATAATCCAAGGACACCAAAAGTCAAATCTTGGGGATGCCCGGAAGGCATCCCCTCTTTCGCCTACTTCCATCGGTAATTTACTTGGAGCTATATTATTTTTCACCACATGATATGTGTTTTGCTTGGAGCGTCTTGTATTATTTGCGTCTTTTCTTGTTAGTTTACCACAATCATCCTTGCTGTACACACCTTTTGAGAGAGCCATACATGAATTGGAATTTGATAGAATACTCTATGTGCTTCACTTATATCTTTTGAGCTTGATAGTTTTGCTCATAGTGCTTCACTTATATATTTTGAGCTTGCCAATTTTTGCTCCAGTGCTTCACTTAGATCTTTTAGAGCATGGTGGTGGATTTTTTTAAAGAAAGTATTGATCTCTCATGCTTCACTTAGATTATTTTGAGAGTCGTTAATAGCATGGTAATTTGCTTAATGTTAATATACTTGGTATTCAAGATATGTGAAACTTTCTTTTGAGTGCATTGAATACTAAGAAAAGTTTGATGCTTGATAATTTTTTTAAGATATGAAGATGGTGATATTAGCGTTATGCTAGTTGAGTAGTTGTGAATTTAAAGAATACTTGTGTTGAAGTTTGTGATTCCCGTAGCATGCACGTATGGTGAACCCTTATGTGATGAACTCGGAGCATGATTTATTTATTGATTGTCTTCCTTATGAGTGGCGGTCGGGGACAAGCAATGGTCTTTTCCTACCAATCTATCCCCCTAGGAGCATGCGCGTAATACTTTACTTTGATAACTTCTAGATTTTTGTAATAAGTATATGAGTTCTTTATGACTAATGTTGAGTCCACGGATTATACGCACTTTTTCCCATCCTTCCACCATTGCTAGCCTCTCTAATATCGCGCACTTTTCGCCGGTACCATACACCCACCATATATCTTCCTCAAAACAGCCACCATACCTACCTATCATGGCATTTCCATAGCCATTCTGAGATATATTGCCATGCAACTTTCCACCGTCCCGTTTATTATGACACGCTCCATCATTGTCATATTGCTAGCATGATCATGCAGTTGACATCGTATTTGTGGCAAAGCCACCGTTCATAATTCTTTCATACATGTCACTCATGTTTCATTGCATATCCTGGTACATCACGGAGGCATTCATATAGAGTCATACTTTGTTCTAAGTATCGAGTTGTAATTGTTGAGTTGTAAGAAAAATAAAAGTGTGATGATCATCATTTATTAGAGCATTGTCCCAAGTGAGGAAAGGATGATGGAGACTATGATTCCCCCATAAGTCGGGATGAGACTCCGGACGAAAAAAAAGAAAGATGAAAAAAAAGAGGCCATACAAAAAGAAAGGAAAGGCCCAAATAAAAAAAATGAGAGAAAAAGAGAGAAGGGACAATGTTACTATCCTTTTACCACACTTGTGCTTCAAAGTAGCACCAAGATCTTCATGATAGAGAGTCTCTCATTTTGTCACTTTCATATACTAGTGGGAATTTTTCATTATAGAACTTGGCTTGTATATTCCAATGATGGGCTTCCTCAAAATGCCCTAGGTCTTCATGAGCAAGCGAGTTGGATGCACACCCACTTAGTTTCTTTTGTTGAGCTTTCATATACTTATAGCTCTAGTGCATCCGTTGCATGGAAATCCCTACTCACTCACATTGATATCTATTGATGGGCATCTCCATAGCCCGTTGATACGCCTAGTTGATGTGGGACTACCTTCCCTCTTTTTGTCTTCTCCACAACCACCATTCTATTCCACATATAGTGCTATATCGATGGCTCACGCTCATGTATTGCGTGAAGATTGAAATTTTTTTGAAAATGTTAAGGTATGAAACAATTGCTTGGCTTGTCATCAGGGTTGTGCATGATTTAAATATTTTGTGTGGGGAAGATGGAGCATAGCCAGACTATATGATTTTGTAGGGATAACTTTCTTTGGACTTGTTATTTTGAGAAGACATAATTTCTTAGTTAGTATGCTTGAAGTATTATTATTTCTATGTCAATATGAACTTTTGTCTTGAATCTTTCGGTTCTGAATATTCATACCACAATTAAGAGGATTTACATTGAAATTATGCCAAAGTATCACTCCGCATCAAAAATTCTCTTTTTATCATTTACCTACTCGAGGACGAGCAGGAATTAAGCTTGGGGATGCCTGATACGTCTCGAACGTATCTATAATTTTTGATTGCTCCATGCTACTTTATCTACTGTTTTGGACTATATTGGGCTTTATTTTTCCACTTCTATATTATTTTTGGGACTAACCTATTAACCGGAGGCCTAGCCCATAATTGCTGTTTTTTTGCCTATTTCATTGTTTCGAAGAAACGGAATATCAAACGGAGTCCAAACGGAATGAAACCTTCGGAAACGTGATTTTCTCACCGAACGTGATCCAGGAGACTTGGACCCTACTCCAAGAAGTAACAGAGGCGGTCACGAGGGTGGGGGGCGCCCCCCCTAGGGCACGCCCCCTGCCTCGTGGGCACCCCCTGCTCCAAATGACGCACTCCTTCCTCCTATATATACCTCACGCACTTCAAACGATCGACACGGAGTCAAAACCTAATTCCACCGCCGCAACTTCCTGTATCCACGAGATCCCATCTTGGGGCCTGTTAGGAGCTCACGGAGAGGGCATCCACCACGGAGGGCTTCTACATCATCACCATAGCCCCTCCGATGAAGTGTGAGTAGCTTACTTGCACCTTTGGGTCCATAGCTAGTAGCTAGATGGCTTCTTCTCTCTTTTGGATCTCAATACAATGTTCTCCCCTCTCGTGGAGATCTATTCGATGTAATCTTCTTTTTGCGGTGTGTTTGTTGAGACCAATGAATTGTGGGTTTATGATCCAGCTTATCTATGAATAATATTTGAATCTTCTCTGATTTTTTTTATGTATGATTGGTTATATTTGCAAGTCTCTTCGAATTATCCGTTGTGTTTGGCCAACTAGATTGTTAGTTCTTGCAATCGGAGAAGTGCTTAGCTTTGGGTTCAATCTTGCGGTGTCCTTACCCAATGACAGAAAGGGTTGCAAGGCACGTATTGTATTGTTGCCATCGAGGATAACAAGATGGGTATTTATCATATTGCATGAATTTATTCCTCTACATCATGTCATCTTGCTTAAGGCGTTACTCTTTTAACTTAATACTCTAGATGCATGCTTTGGATAGCGGTCGATGAGTGGAGTAATAGTAGTAGATGCAGAATCGTTTCGGTCTACTTGTCTTGGACGTGATGCCTATATACATGATCATACCTAGATATACTCATAACTATGCTCAATTCCGTCAATTGCTCAACAGTAATTTGTTCACCCACCGTAGAATACTTATGCTCTTGAGAGAAGCCACTAGTGAAACCTATGGCCCCCGGGTCTATTCTCATCATATCAATCTCCGTCACTTTAATACTTGCTTTGTTTTTACTTGGCCTTTTACTTTTCACTTTGCATCTCTATACCAAAAATACCAAAAATATTATTTATCATCTCTATCAGATCTCACTCTAAATAAGTATCAGAAGGGATTGACAACCCCTAATCACGTTGGTTGCGAGGAGCTATTGTTTTGTGCAGGTACGAGGGACTTGTGTGTGGTCTCCTACTGGATTGATACCTTGGTTCTCAAAAACTAAGGGAAATGCTTACGCTACTTTACTGCATCACCCTTTCCTCTTCAAGGGAAAACCAACGCAGTGCTCAAGAGGTAGCACCCCCCTTCCTTCCTTCTCCTCCACTCCTTCCCCCTCCCAATTCCTAATCCAACTAGGAAAGGGGCGGGGGAATCCTACTCCCGATGGGAGTAGGACTCCTCCGGCTCGCCTCCTCCCTTTGCCGGCTGCACCCCCCTTGCTCCTTTATATACGGGGGCAGGGGGCACCCCATAGACACAACAATTGATCAAGTTGATCTTTTAGCCGTGTGCGGTGCCCCCCTCCACCATAGTCCACCTCGATAATCAGAAGCGGTGCTTAGGCGAAGCCCTGCGTCGGTAGAACATCAACATTGTCACCACGCCGTCGTGCTGACGAAACTCTCCCTCAACACTCGGCTAGATCGGAGTTCGAGGGACGCATCGGGTTGAACGTGTGCTGAACTCGGAGGTGTCGTACGTTTGGTACTTGATCGGTCATATCGTGAAGACGTACAACTACATCAACCTCGTTGTGCTAACGCTTCCGATTTCGGTCTACGAAGGTACGTGGACACACTCCCCCCTCTCGTTGCTATGCATCACCATGATCTTGCGTGTGCGTAGGATTTTTTTTGAAATTACTACGTTCCCCAACAGCATCAACATGCTGGGGTAAAAAATATTGTCCCATTTGGGGTAGGTCATGGTATAAGCTTCTCACAAACCAGAGCTTCTCACAAAAAGCCTCATGATTCTAGTATGGAAACGTGTCACCTTTGTGGATGAAACAATATCCGTTTCCTCTTCTTGCTTTCAAAACATTTCTAGTGTCAACGTAGAACAACAGGAGTGTTGTGTCATTTTTTGGGATTTTTCGTGGTTTGCTTCGACATATTTATACATTAACTGAGTTTCCTATGTGTTTATGTGCATAATTCAAATTTGAACTACATGCACATGCTCCTGTGCATATAAACAGGTTGAAAAATCAAATGTGTGTCCTTGGTTGCAACCTTAGGTCCCATGCAAGAAACGGGAATGAATGTCAAACACCTTTGCCACCACCGCTCGCCCGCTAATATTGAGATACATGGTTTTAAAATTCTATTAAATTAAAAACTCGTCTGAAATTCATGAAACTTGGCATGATATCATGGAACGGCATCAACATGTAGTGGTAAAAATATTGTCCCATTTGGAGCAGGTTGGGGTATAAGCTTCTCACAAACCAGAGCTTCTCGCAACAAGCCTCATGGTTACGGTAGGGAACATTTCACCTTTCTGGACGAAACGATATCCGTTGCCTCTTCTTGATTTCAATTTTTTCTCTAGTGTCAACATAGAACAACAAGAGTGTTGTGTTAAATTTTGGAAATTTGCGAGGTTCATATGGACATTTTTATACATTAATTGAGTTGTCAATGCACTTATGTGCATAATTCAAATGTGAACTACAGGACATGCTCTGCATATAAATTGGTTGAAAATTCAAATCTGTGTCCTTGGTTGCATGCTTGGGTCCCATGCAAGAAATGGGAATGAATGTCAAACACCCTGCCACTGTCACTCGGCCGCTAACATTGAGATACATGGTTTTTAAATTCTAGTAAATCCAAAACTCGTCTGAAATTCATGAAACTTGGCATGCTATCATGGAGCGGCATCAACATGCCGTGGTAGAAATTTTGTCCCATTTGGGGCAGGTTTGGGTATAAGCTTCTCACAACAAGCCTCATGGTTTCAGTAGGGAACGTGCCACCTTTGGGGAAGAAACGATATCCGTTGCCTCTTATTGCTTTCAAAAAATTTCTAGTGTGAACATAGAACAACAGGAGTGTTGTGTTAAATTTTGGAATTTTTTAGGGTTCTTTGGACATTTTTATACATTAACTGGGTTTTTCTAGGCATTTTATGTGCATAATTCAAATTTGAACTACATGCACATGCTCCAGTGCATATAAATTGGTTGAAAAATCAAATGTGTATCCTTGGGTGGATTCTTAGGTCCCAAGCAAGAAATGGGAATGAATTTCAAACACCAGGGCACTATTGATTGTCAGAAAAACGTTGAGATACTTTTTTTTGAATTCTAGTAAATCCAAAACTCGTCTGAAATTCATGAAACTTGGCATGCTATCATGGAATGGCATCTGACATGTTGTACTATTTTTCATGTCCATTTTGAGAGAAGGCGCACTCGAATAACAGCCGACATGATGTACTATTTTCCCTCGACCCTCTGCTGGATCAAGAGTTCGAGGGACGTCATCGAGCTGAACATGTGCTAAACTCGGAGGTGCCGTATGTTCGGTACTTGATCGGTTGGATCGCGAAGACATTCGACTACATCAACTGCGTTAACCTAACGCTTCCGCTTTCGGTCTATGAGGGTACGTGGACACACTCTCCCCTCTCATTGCTATGCATCTCCTAGATAGATCTTGCGTGATCGTAGGAATTTTTTTGAAATTGCGTGCTACGTTCCCCAACAAATATGCGAGTGTATTTCATGAATGGATCAATGACTGAGCATGATGGGCTAGGGATAACTTATTTTAGCGTTGATATTTTGAAAGACATGGTTGCTTGTTGGTATGCTTGAGTATTTAAGTTATCATGTCAAAACTAGACTATTGCTTGGAATCACATAAAAGTCCAAATGTCCATGCTATAAAGAAAAGAATATGAGATAACATGTTAGGCAGCATTCCACATCAAAAAATCTGTTTTTATCATTTACCTACTCGAGGACGAGCAGGAATTAAGCTTGGGGATGCTGATATGTCTCCAACGTATCTATAATTTTTGATTGCTCCATGCTGTTATATTATCAATCTTGGATGTTTTATAATCATTTTATATTAGTTTTTGGTACTAACCTATTGACATAGTGCCAAGTGCTAGTTGTTATTTTCTTCATGTTTTTTACATCATAGGAAATCAATACCAAACAGAGTCCAAACACAACGAAACTTTTTGGAGATTTTTTTTGGACCAGAAAACATCCAGTGAGCCGAAGAAGCACCTGGGGCTGCTCCGAGGGGAGCACAACCCACCAGGGCGCGCCTGGAGGCCCAGGCGCGCCCTGGTGGGTTGTGCCCACCTCGGGTGCCCCCGGACCGCCTCTTTACTCTATAAATACCCCAATATTCCAGAAACCCTAGGGGAGTCGACGAAAATCAATTCCAGCCGCCGCAGAGTCCAGAACCACCAGATCCAATCTAGACACCATCACGGAGGGGTTCACCACTTCCATTGGTGCCTCTTCGATGATGCATGAGTAGTTCTTTGTAGACCTTCGGGTCCGTAGTTAGTAGCTAGATGGCTTCCTCTCTCTCGTTTGATTCTCAATACAATGGTCTCTTGGACATCCATATGATGTAACTCTTTTTGCGGTGTGTTTGTTGGATCGGATGAACTTTGAGATTATGATTAGATCTATCTTTTTATCCATGAAAGTTATTTGAGTTTCTTTGATCTCTTATATGCATGATTGCTTATAGCCTCGTATATCTTCTCCGATATTTGGGTTTTGTTTGGCCAACTTGATCTATTTATCTTGCAATGGGAAGAGGTGCTTTGTAGTGGGTTCGATCTTGCGGTGTTTGATCCCAGTGACAGAAGGGAAACCGACACGTATGTATCATTGCTACTAAGGATAAAACGATGGGGTTAATTTCTACATAAATAGATCTTGTCTACATCATGTCATCGTTCTTATTGCACTACTCCGTTTCTCCATGAACTTAATACACTAGATGCATGATGGATAGCGGTCGATGTGTGGAGTAATAGTAGTAGATGCAGCCAGGAGTCGGTGTACTAATCTTGGACGTGATGCCTATATAATGATCATTGCGTGGATATCGTCATGATTATTTGAAGTTCTATCAATTTCCCAACAGTAATTTGTCTACCCACCGTTTGCTATTTTCTCGAGAGAAGCCACTAGTGAAATCTACGGCCCCCGGGCCTCTCTCTCATATTATTTGCCTTTGCGATCTATTTTCCTTTGCTTTTATTTTTCATATCTATTAAACCAAAAATACAAAAATACATTTCTGCAATTTATTTTATTTGTCATTCGATCTATCAATATTTACAACTCTCTCACGTCTGTTTGCCCATTTCTGGCGCCGCTAATGTCGGGTTGCGAGTGTTTGTTATTTGTGTGCAGGTGTTGTTTCTGTAGTGTTTCTTGGTTCTCCTACTGGTTCAATAACCTTGATTTCATCATTGAGGGAAATACCTACCGCCGTTGTGCTGCATTATCCCTTCCTCTTTGGGGAAATACCGATGTAGCTTCAAGCCGCATCAAAAGGAATTTCTGGCGTCATTGCCGGGGAGGATCTTCAACATCTACCAGGTTCCTAATCACAAATCTCATCCCCTCGCAATTTACATTATTTGCCTCTCGTTTTCCTCTCCCCCGCTTCACAAAAATTTGTCGTTTTATTCACCCTCTTTTTCGTTCGCCGTTTTCTTGCTGGATCTGTTTTTTAGTGCAATCTTGTTGCGTAGTCACCATGACTTAAGAGAACACCAAGTTGTGTGATTTCTCAAATACCAACAACAATGATTTCATTGGCACTCCGATTTCTCCTCCCGCCACTAGTGCAGAGTCTTGTGATGTTAATACTGCTTTGCTGAATCTTGTTATGAAAGATCAATTTTCCGGTACTCCTAATGAGGATGTCGCGCCCCATCTTAATACCTTCGTGGAATTATGTGATATGCAAAAGAAAAAAGATGTGGACAATGATGTTGTGAAGATGAAATTATTTCTGTTTTCTTTGTGTGATTCTGCAAAAAATTGGTTTTCTTCTTTGCCTCGCAATAGTATCGATTCTTGGAATAAGTGCAAAGATGCTTTTATCACTAAGTATTTTCTGCTCGCAAAAATTATTTCCCTTAGAACCCAGATCATGAATTTCAAGCAACCTGAACATGAGCATGTTGCACAATCTTGGAAAAGGATGAAAATGATGCTAAGGAATTGCCCAACTCATGGGTTAAATCTTTGGATGATCATACAAAATTTTTATGCGGGGTTGAATTTTGTTTCTTGTAATCTTTTAGATTCCGCCGCGGGTGGGACTTTTATGGAAATTACTTTGGGTGAAGCCACCAAATTGCTTGACAATATTATGGCAAATTATTCACAATGGCATACCAAAAGAGTTCCTACTAGTAAAAGGTAATTCAGTTGAAGAAATTTCTTCTTTGAGTGAAAAAGTTGATGCTCTTATGAAATTGGTTGCTAGTAAAAGTGCTCCTATTGATTTAAATGATATGCCTTTGTCTACTTTGATTGAGCAAAATAGTGATGCCGTAGATGTGAATTTTATCTCTCGAAATAATTTCAATAACAATGCTTATAGAGGTAATTTTAATCCTAGGCCTTTTCCTAGTAATTCCTCTAATAATTATGGTAATTCCTATGGCAATCGATCTTATAATAATAATATGAACACCTATGATATTGAGAATAATATTAAAGAATTTATCAATAAGCAAAAAAATTTCAACACTACCATAGAAGAAGAGTTGAATAAGATTGATGATTTTTCTAGAAGTGTTGATAGAATTTCTCATGATGTGGAAAATGTCAAGATGGAAATTTTTGTTCCTAAAGCTGAGGAATCAATTAAAGCTCTTTATGTTTCTAAGGATGAAAGTGAGAAAAGAATCGCTATGCTTAGAGCTAGAAGAGAATTTTTTGAAAAAGCGTTTTCTAGTGATTGCTTTCATAATAGTGGTGAAGATCTTAAAATGATTGGTGTTTCTTCTATTGATTCCTTGTTTAGTAAAGTTAAGTTTGATGAAAAAGGGACTGGAGAAGAGTCAACTTTAGCTAGTGCTACCTCTTGAGCACTGCATTGGATTTCCTTGAAGAGGAAAGGTGATGCAGCACAGTAGCGTAAGTATTTCCCTCAGTTTTTGAGAACCAAGGTATCAATCCAGTAGGAGGCTACGCCATGAGTCCCTCGTACCTACACAAAGCAAATAACTCCTCGCAACCAATGCGATTAGGGGTTGTCAATCCCTTCACGGTCACTTACGAGAGTGAGATCTGATAGAGATGATAGATAATATTTTTGGTATTTTTATGATAAAGATGCAAAGTAAAATAAAAGAAAAGTAAAAGCAAAGGCAATAAATAAAGTGATGGAATATTAATATGATGGAGATAGACCCGGGGGCCATAGGTTTCACTAGTGGCTTCTCTCAAGAGCATAAGTATTCTACGGTGGGTGAACGAATTACACTTGAGCAATTGACAGAATTGAGCATAGTTATGAGAATATCTAAGTATGATCATGTATATAGGCATCACGTCCGAGACAAGTAGACCGACTCCTGCCTGCATCTACTACTATTACTCCACTCATCGACCGCTATCCAAAGATGCATCTAGAGTATTAAGTTCAAGAAAATAGAGTAACGCCTTAAGAAAGATGACATGATGTAGAGGGATAAATTCATGCAATATGATAAAAAAAACCCATCTTGTTATCCTCGATGGCAAAAATACAATACGTGCCTTGCTGCCCCTACTGTCACTGGGAAAGGACACCGCAAGATTTAACCCAAAGCTAAGCACTTCTCCCATTGCAAGAAAAACCAATCTAGTATGCCAAACCAAACTGATAATTCGAAGAGACTTGCAAAGATAACCAATCATACATAAAAGAATTCAAAGAAGATTCGAATATTGTTCATAGATAATCTTGATCATAAACCCACAATTCATCGGTCTCAACAAACACACCGCAAAAAGAAGATTACATCAAATAGATCTCCACGAGAGAGGGGAGAACATTGTATTGAGATCCAAAAAGAGAGAGAAGCCATCTAGCTACTAGCTATGGACCTGAAGGTCTGAAGTAAACTACTCACAATTCATCGGAGAGGCTATGGTGTTGATGTAGAAGCCCTCCGTGATGGATGCCCCCCTCTGGCGAACTCGGGCCCGCCCCAAGATGGGATCTCGTGGGTACAGAAGGTTGCGGCGGTGGAATTAGGTTTTTGGCTCTGTATTTGATTGTTTGGGGGTACGTAGGTATATATAGGAGGAAGGAGTACGTCGGTGGAGCAACGTGGGGCCCACGATGGTGGAGGGCGCACCTGGGGAGGGGGGAGGGCGCGCCCCCTACCTCGTGCCCACTTCCTTTCTTTCTTGACATAGGGTCCAAGTCTCCTGGATCATATTCAGTGAGAAATCACGTTCCCGAAGGTTTCATTCTGTTTGGACTCCGTTTGATATTCCGTTTCTTCGAAACTCTGAAATAGGCAAAAAAAACAGCAATTCTGGGTTGGGCCTCCGGTTAATAGGTTAGTACCAAAAATAATACAAAAGTGGAAAATAAAGCCCAATAATGTCCAAAACAGTAGATAATATAGCATGGAGCAATCAAAAATTATAGATACGTTGGAGATGTATCACGCATCCCCAAGCTTAATTCCTACTCGTCCTCGAGTAGGTAAATGATAAAAACAGAATTTTTGATGCGAAGTGCTACTTGGCATAATTTCAATGTAATTCTTCTTAATTGTGGTATGAATATATTCAGATCCAAAAGATTCAAGACAAAAGTTCATATTGACATAAAAAAATAATAATACTTCAAGCATACTAACAAAGCAATCATGTCTTCTCAAAATAACATGGCCGAAGGAAGTTATCCCTACAAAATCATATAGTCTGGCTATGCTCTATCTTCACCACACAAAGTACTTAAATCATGCACAACCCCGATGACAAGCCAATCAATTATTTCATACTTTTGACATTCTCAAAACTTTTTCAATATTCACGCAATACATGAGCGTGAGCCATGGATATAGCACTATATGTGGAATAGAATGGTGGTTGTGGATAAGACAAAAAGGGAGAAGATAGTCTCACATCAACTAGGCGTATCAATGGGCTATGGAGATGCCCATCAATAGATATCAATGTGAGTGAGTAGGGATTGCCATGCAACGGATGCACTAGAGCTATAAGTATATGAAAGCTCAACAAAACAAACTAAGTGGGTGTGCATCCAACTCGCTTGCTCACGAAGACCTAGGGCATTTTGAGGAAGCCCATCATTGGAATATACAAGCTAAGTTCTATAATGAAAAATTCCCACTAGTATATGAAAGTGACAAAATGAGAGACTCTCTATCATGAAGATCGTGGTGCTAATTTGAAGCACAAGTGTGGTAAAAGGATAGTAACATTGTCCCTTCTCTCTTTTTCTCCCATTTTTTTATTTGGGCCCTTTTCTCTTTTTTTATGGCCTCTTTTTTTTCGTCCGAAGTCTCATCCCGACTTGTGGGGGAATCATAGTCTCCATCATCCTTTCCTCACTTGGGACAATGCTCTAATAATGATGATCATCACACTTTTATTTTCTTACAACTCAACAATTACAACTCGATACTAGAACAAAGTATGACTCTATATAAATGCCTCCGGCGGTGTACCGGGATATGCAATGAATCAAGAGTGGCATGTATGAAAGAATTATGAATGGTGGCTTTGCCACAAATACGATGTCAACTACATGATCATGCAAAGCAATATGACAATGATGGAACGTGTCATAATAAACGGAACGGTGGAAAGTTGCATGACAATATATCTCGGAATGGCTATGGAAATGCCATGATAGGTAGGTATGGTGGCTGTTTTGAGGAAGGTATATGGTGGGTGTATGATACCGGCGAAAAGTGTGCGGTATTAGAGAGGCTAGCAATTGGTGGGAGAAAGAAAAGTGCGTATAATCCATGGACTCAACATTAGTCATGAAGAACTCATATAATTATTGCAAAAATCTACAAGTTATCAAAGCAAAGTATTACACGCATGCTCCTAGGGGGATAGATTGGTAGGAAAAGACAATCGGTCGTCCTCGACCGCCACTCATAAGGAAGACAATCAATAAATAAATCATGCTCCGACTTCATCACATAACGGTTCACCATATGTGCATGCTACTAGAATCACAAGCTTTAACACAAGTATTTCTCAAATTCACAACTACTCAACTAACATGACTCTAATATCGCAATCTTCATGTCTCAAAACAATTATCAAGCATCAAACTTTTCTTAGTATTCAACACACTCAAAAGAAAGTTTTAGAAATCTTGAATACCAAGCCTATTAGGATTATTTAAGAAAATTACCATGCTATTAAAGACTCACAAAATAATCTAAGTGAAGCATGAGAGATCAATAGTTTCTAGGAAACAAATCCACCACCGTGCCCTAAAAGATATAGGTGAAGCACTAGAGCATTCTAACAAATTCCAAATCAGATATGGATCTCTCAAAAGGTGTGTACAGCAAGGATGATTGTGGTAAACTAAAAAGAAAAGACTCAAATCATACAAGACGCTCCAAGCAAAACACATATCATGTGGTGAATAAAAATATAGCTCCAAGTAAAGTTACCGATGGAAGTAGACGAAAGAGGGGATGCCTTCCGGAGCATCCCCAAGCTTTGACTTTTTGGTGTCCTTAGATTATCTTGGGGGTGCCATGGGCATCGCCAAGCTTTATCTTTTGCCACTCCTTGTTCCATAATCTATCAAAAGGTTTCACCCAAAACTTGAAAACTTCACAACACTAAACTCAATAGAAATCTCGTGAGCTCCGTTAGCGAAAGAAAACAAAAGACCACTTCAAGGTACTGTAATGAACTCATTCTTTATTTATATTGGTGTTAAACCTACTGTATTACAACTTCTATATGGTTTATAAACTACTTTACTAGCCATAGATTCATCAAAATAAGCAAACAACACGCGAAAAACAGAATCTGTCAAAAACAGAACAGTCTGTAGTAATCTGTAACTAACGAAACTTCTGTAACTCCAAAAATTCAGCCAAAATGGGACGACCTAGGAAATTTGTTTATTGATCAGAAGCAATTGGAATCAGTATTTTATCACGTTCTGGTAATTTGTAATAATTGTTTTCGTGAACAGAAAGTTTCTGGAAATTACAGCAAGATCAAATAACTATCATCCAAGAAGATCCTATAGGTTTAACTTGGCACAAACACTAATTAAAATATAAAAACACATCTAACCAGAGGCTAAAACTAAGATTTATTACTAAGCAGCAAGGAAAAATATTGGGTTGTCTCCCAACAAACACTTTTCTTTAGAGCCTTTTTAGCTAGGCATTGAGATTTCAATGATGCTCACAAGAAAGACAAGAATGAGGCACAAAGAGAGCATCATCAAACATGTGACAAACACACTTAAGTCTAACATACTTCCTATGCATAGGCATATTAAGGCAAACAAATTATCATAGCAAGCAAAAAGTAGCATATGCAAGGAAGCGGAAAGGAACAATAGCAATCTCAACATAACGAGAGGTAATTTAGTAACATGAAAATTTCTATAACCGTATTTTCCTCTCTCATAATAATTACATGTAGGATCATAAGAAAATTCAACAATATAGCTATCACATAACATATTCTCAACATGATCCACATGCATGCAAAGTTGACACTCTTCCAAAATAGTGGGATTATCATTAACTAAAGTCATGATTTCTCCAAGCCCACTTTTATCAAAAATTTCATAAGATTGAATGTTATCCAAATATGTGGGATCTAAAATTGACACTCTTCCAAACCCACTTTCAATATTATTGCAAACACTATTATTAATCTTATATTCATCATGGGGCTTAAATAAATTTTCAAGATCATAAGAAGAATCTCCCCAATCATGACTATTGGACATAGCAAAACTAGCATCCCCAAGCTTAGGGTTTTGCATATTATTAGCATAATTTAAATCAAAAGAATTTATAATGAAATCATTGCAATCATGCTTTATATTCAAAGATCTATCGTGAATCACTTCATAAAGCACTTCATCACAATTTTCAGATTTACGGATTTCAGGCAAAACCTTATAAAGATAATCTAGTGCATCCAAATCACTAGGAATTGGTTCATCGTAATTGGATCTCTTAAAAAGATTGGCAAGCGGATGAGGATCCATAGATATTGGCTTCTCTGTTTAGGAATAAATACTCAACTATTTCAACCAAACGAGCAAACGAGCCAAGTAAGACATCAAGGCAAACAAAAAGACGAACGGAAAAGAGAGGGCGAATAAAACGGCAAGGGTGAAGTGGGGGAGAGAAAAACGAGAGGCAAATGGCAAATAATGTAATGCGGGAGATAAGGGATTGTGATGGGTACTTGGTATGTTGACTTTTGCATAGACTCCCTGGCAACAGCGCCAGAAATGGCTCGTTGTCGGGAGTCCAAATCTTGACTTGACCTTGCGTAAGCCTCCCCGGCAACAGCGCCAGAAATTTCTTCTTGCTACCTCTTGAGCACTGTGTTGGATTTCCTTGAAGAGGAAAGGTGATGCAGCACAGTAGCGTAAATATTTCCCTCAGTTTTTGAGAACCAAGGTATCAATCCAGTAGGAGGCTACGCGCGAGTCCCTCGTACCTACACAAAGCAAATAACTCGCAACCAATGCGATTAGGGGTTGTCAATCCCTTCACGGTCACTTACGAGAGTGAGATCTGATAGAGATGATAGATAATAGTTTTGGTATTTTTATGATAAAGATGCAAAGTAAAATAAAAGAAAAGTAAAAGCAAAGGCAATAAATAAAGTGATGGAAGATTAATATGATGGAGATAGACCCGGGGGCCATAGGTTTCACTAGTGGCTTCTCTCAAGGGCATAAGTATTCTACGGTGGGTGAACGAATTACTGTTGAGCAATTGATGTAATTGAGCATAGTTATGAGAATATCTAGGTATGATCATGTATATAGGCATCACGTGCGAGACAAGTAGACCGACTCCTGCCTGCATCTACTACTATTACTCCACTCATCGACTGAGTATTAAGTTCAAGAAAACAGAGTAACGCCTTAAGCAAGATGACATGATGTAGAGGGATAAATTCATGCAATATGATAAAAACCCCATCTTGTTATCCTCGATGGCAACAATACAATACGTGCCTTGCTGCCCCTACTATCACTGGGAAAGGACACCGCAAGATTTAACCCAAAGCTAAGCACTTCTCCCATTGCAAGAAAAACCAATATAGTAGGCCAAACCAAACTGATAATTCGAAGAGACTTGCAAAGATAACCAATCATACATAAAAGAATTCAGAGAAGATTCAAATATTGTTCATAGATAATCTTGATCATAAACCCACAATTCATCGGTTTCAACAAACACACCGCAAAAAGAAGATTACATCAAATAGATCTCCACGAGAGAGGGGGAGAACATTGTATTGAGATCCAAAAAGAGAGAAGAAGCCATTTAGCTACTAGCTATGGACCTGAAGGTCTGAAGTAAACTACTCACACTTCATCATAGAGGCTATGGTGTTGATGTAGAAGCCCTCCGTGATGGATGCCCCCTCCGGCGGAGCTCCGGAACAGGCCCCAAGATGGGATCTCATGGGTACAGAAGGTTGCGGCGGTGGAATTAGGTTTTTGGCTCCGTATCCGATCGTTTAGGGGTACGTAGGTATATATAGGAGGAAGGAGTACGTCGGTGGAGCAACATGGGGCCCACGAGGGTGGAGGGCGCGCCTGGGAGGGGGGGGGGAGGGCGCGCCCCCTACCTCGTGCCTACCTCCTTTCTTTCTTGACGTAGGGTCCAAGTCTCAATCGGTGAGAAAATCACGTTCCCGAAGGTTTCATTCCGTTTGGACTTCGTTTGATATTCCGTTTCTTCGAAACTCTGAAATAGGCAAAAAAAAATAGCAATTCTGGGCTGGGCCTCCGGTTAATAGGTTAGTACCAAAAATAATATAAAAGTGTAAAATAAAGCCCAATAATGTCCAAAACAGTATATAATATAGCATGGAGCAATCAAAAATTATAGATACGTTGGAGACGTATCAGCTAGAAGGCATCCAGATAATTCGGAGGGTGAAAATCTTGTTGAGAAAATTAATAAAAGTGGGTTTGAAGAGGTCAAGACTTTAACTAGTGATGTTCCCACTCTTTTGGATCACAAAGTCTTTAATTATGGTAGTTGCTCCTTGATTGATTGTATTTCTTTGTTGCAATCCATGATAAATTCGCCCCATGCTTATGAATAAAATAAAGCTTTTACTAAACATATTGTTGATGCTATGATGAAAGCTTTTGAAGAAAAATTGGAATTAGAAGTTTCAAATCCCAGAAAATTGCATGATGAGTGGGAACCTACTGTCAAAGCCAAGATTAAAAAATATGAGTGTTTTGCTTTGTGTGACTTGGGTGCTAGTGTTTCTACAATTCCGAAATCTTTATGTGATGTGCTTAGTCTTACCGATCTTGAAGAATGCTCTTTAAATTTGCACTAGGCATATTCTACTATTAAAAAGTGATGTCTACTACACAACCTTCTTCTTCTAGACGTTGTTGGGCCTGCAAGTGCACAGGTTTGTAGGACAGTAGCAAATTTCCCTCAATTGGATGACCTAAAGTTTATCAATCCGTGGGAGGCGTAGGATGAAGATGGTCTCTCTCAAACAACCCTGCAACCAAATAACAAAGAGTCTCTTGTGTCCCCAACACACCCAATACAATGGTAAATTATATAGGTGCACTAGTTCGGCGAAGAGATGGTGATACAAGTGCAATATGGATAGTAGATATAGGTTTTTTGTAATCTGAAAATATAAAAACAGCAATGTAACTAATGATAAAAGTGAGCGTAAACGGTATTGCAATGATAGGAAACAAGGCCTAGGGTTCATACTTTCACTAGTGCTAGTTCTCTCAACAATAATAACATAGATAGATCATATAACAATCCCTCAACATGCAACAAAGAGTCACTCCAAAGCCACTAATAGCGGAGAACAAACGTAGAGATTATGGTAGGGTACGAAACCACCTCAAAGTTATTCTTTCCAATCGATCTATTCAAGAGTTCGTACTAGAATAACACCTTAAGACACAAATCAACCAAAACCCTAATGTCACCTAGATACTCCATTGTCACCTCAAGTATCTGTTGGCATGATTATACGATATGCATTACACAATCTCAGATTTATCCAACCAACACAAAGTACTTCAAAGAGTGCCCCAAAGTTTCTACCGGAGAGTCAAGAAAACGCGTGCCAACCCCTATGCATAGGTTCATGGGCGGAACCCGCAAGTTGGTCACCAAAACATACATCAAGTGAATCACGTGATATCCCATTGTCACCGCAGATACGCACGGCAAGACATACATCAAGTGTTCTCAAATAAAGACTCATTCCGATAAGATAACTTCAAGAGGGAAACTCAATTCATCACAAGAGAGCAGATGGGGAGAAACATCATAAGATCCAACTACAATAGCAAAGCTCGAGATACATCAAGATCGTGCCATAGAGGGAACACGAGAGAGAACACGAGAGAGAGAGAGAGATCAAACATATAGCTACTGGTACATACCCTCAGCCCCGAGGGTGAACTACTCCCTCCTCGTCATGGATAGCACCGGGATGATGAAGATGGCCACCGGTGATGGGTTCTCCCTCTGGCAGGGTGCCGGAACGGACTCCTGAGAGGTTTTTGGTGGCCACAGAGGCTTGCGGCGGCGGAACTCCCAATCTATCCTCTCCGTGGATGTTTTTAGGGTACGTGGGACTATATAGGTGAAAGAAGTCGGTCGGGGGGTGCTCGAGGGGTCCGCGAGACAGGGGGTCGCACCCTGTAGGGGGAGGGGGGGCGCCCCCTATCTCCTGGGCTCCTCGAGTATCTTCTGACTTGATCTCCAAGCCTCCAGGATGATATTCTTCCAAAAAATCACGATGCCGAAGGTTTCACTCCATTTGATATTCCTTTTCTTCGAAATACTGAAACAGACAATAAAACAGCAATATGGGCTGGGCCTCCGGTTAATAGGTTAGTCCCAAAAGTAATATAGAAGTGAATAATAAAGCCCGTAATCATGCAAAACACATAATAATATAGCATGAATGCTTCATAAATTATAGATATGTTGGAGACGTATCAAAAAGCCTATGGGAAGAATTAATGATGTTCTTATTCTTGCAAATAGGAAATATGTGCCCATATATTTTATTGTTCTTGATATAGATTTCAATCCGTCTTGTCCAATTATTCTTGGTAGACCGTTTTTACGCACTATTGGTGCCGTGATTGATATGAAAGAAGGCAATATTAAGTTTCAATTTCCACTAAGGAAGGGCATGGAACACTTCCCTAGAACAAGAATTAGGCCTCCATATGAATCAATCATGAGGGCATCTTATGGATCTTGAAACAAAGATGACAAAACTTAGATCCCCGCTTTATGTCTAGCTAAGGGCATAAAACTATAGCGCTTGTTGGGAGGCAACCCAATGAATAAAATTTATTTTTGCCTTTGCTTTCTGTTCTTCAGTGTTAGCACAATTATGATACTATTATGATTGTTTTTTTTTGTTTTTTAATTATTGTTTGTTCCAAGTAAAGCCTGTAGGATCTTCTTGGGTGATAGTTGTTTGATCTTGCTGAAAAACAGAAAATTTTGCGCTCACGAAAACAATTCTTATTTTTAATCAGAGCTCGATGAAATACCAATTCTTTTTGCAGAAGATTAATATACAAATTGCTTACATGTTCCTAATTGTTTTAGAATTTTTGGAGTTACATAAGTATTCGAAATATAAAAATTACTACATACTTTTATGTTTTTGACAGATTCTATTTTCTTTGCGCTGTGTGCTTATTTTGATGATTCTATGGTTTTCTTTGATGAGATTTTGCAATAGAAAAGTTGGAATACAGTAGATATAATGCGAGAATAAAATATGAATTATTTTGATACAGTACTTATAGTAGTGATTTTATTTATTATACTAACGGATCTCACGAAGGTTTTGTTGGAGTTTTGTGTGATTGAAGTTTTCAAGTTTTGGGTTATCTTACGATGGATGAAGGAATAAGGAGTAAGAAGAGCCTAATCTTGGGGATGCCCATGGAAACCCAAGTTATTATCCAAAGAGAAGCAAGCAACTAAGCTTGGGGATGCCCCGAGTGGCATCCCCTCTTTCTTCTAACGACCATCGGTATTTTACTCGAAGCTATATTTTTATTTGTCACATACTATGAGTTTTGCTTGGAGCGTCTTGTATGATACGAGTATTTGCTTGTTTTGTTTTGTTTTGTGTTTGTAGTCTTGATTCCTTGGTGGACACACCTATTTGAGAGAGCCAGAATTATGCCATGACTTGTTAAAATTGCTCTCTATGCTTCACTTAAATTTTTATGAGCTATGGATTTGCTCTAGTGCTTCACTTATATCTTTTTTAGCACGGTGTGCTTAGTTATTTTTGAAGAAATGCTCTCTTGCTTCACTTAGATTTATTTGAGAGTTAGTATTTTTTTTGAAGAAATTCTCTCTTGCGTCACTTAAATTAATTTGAGAGAAAGGAAATTTATGCTCAGGATCTTCACTTATATTTGTACGAGCTTATCAAAAGGAAGACATGATAATTAGTTCCAAAGTGATAGATATCCAAGAAGGATATAATAAAAACTTTCATGAAGATGATTGGACAAAATAAACTTGATTCTTAGTAATAGTTTTGAGATATGATGATGTGATATGTGAGTCATGTTGATGAGTAATTATGCTTTAGTAAGAATATTGGTGTTAAGGTTTGTGATTCCCTATGCAAGCACGAAAGTCAATAGTCATGCAATGAAATTACATCCTACTTGTGGTGCATTATTCGGTGTTAATTATGCTTAATTATCGCTTATGAGATTATTCGTTTCTTGGTTGGTCGCTTCTCAATCTTTTGCTAGCCTTCATTTTGCACTAAGTATGATCACTACTTGTGCATCCAAAAACCTTTAAACCAGTTTTGCCACATGAGTCCACTATATCTACCGATATGCGGTATTCTTTTTCCGTTCTAAGCAAATTTGTATGTGCCATCTCTAATTTTCAAAATAAACTTCTCTTTTGTGTGTTCGTACCGCTCGCGAAGCGGTGAGGGGTGGCTAATATTTTCTATGCTAGATGTGTTATTCTCATGATGAGTGTTTATTCACTTGTCATTGCACAAGAGTAAGGCAAAGGTATTAGGGATGCCCAGTCCCGAAATGAAAAAAATGAATTTACTTTATGTTGTCAAATAATAAATTCCTTGGAAACTGTTGGTATGGAGGGCACCCGTGGAAACGGTTAGCCATGGAAAGTGAAAGTATGGTTGTAAATGGAACAAACTTTAATTTCTGTTTGGGAACCGCCTATGATATATCTAGAATGGAAAGTGTTGGGAACTCTAAGTCGTTTTCGTTGGTGGGAAAGACACACCTCCCAAAATGTTTTTATCTCTAAGTTTTTCGCTTCGAGCTCTGGCACCTCTACAAATCCCTACTTCCCTTTGCGAAGGGCCTATCTTTTACTTTATGAAATTTCTATTTTTAATTCGAGTCTCCATCTTCTCTTATAAAAGCACCAACTAGGAGGCACAATGATCGAATTTGAGTATTGGGTGTAGTTAATATTGAAGGAAATATGCCCTAGAGGCAATAATAAAGTTGTTATTTATATTTTCTTATATCATAATGAATGTTAATTATTCATGCTAGAATTGTATTAACCGGAAACTTGATACATGTGTGAATACATCGACAAAACAAAGTGTCCCTAGTATGCCTCTACTAGACTAGCTCGTTAATCAAAGATGGTTAAGTTTACTGACCATAGACATGTGTTGTCATTTGATGAACGGGATCACATCATTAGGAGAATGATGTGATGGATAAGACCCATCTGTTAGCTTAGCATAATGATCGTTAAGTTCTATTGCTATTGCTTTCTTCATGACTTATACATGTTCCTTTCACTATGATATTATGCAACTCCTGAATACCGGAGGAACACCTTGTGTTCTATCAAACGTCACAACGTAACTGGGTGATTATAAAGATGCTCTACAGGTGTTTCCGAAGGTGTTTGTTGGGTTGGCATAGATCGAGTGTCGGTGTACTAGAGTAGGGGTACCCAAGTATCCCAAACTCGTGCACGGGCAGTTGCAGCACCCCGCGGCAAGGCTTGCCTGGTGACCGCCAAGATCCTCCGTGGTTCCTTTGGAGCCATTCAAGAACAAAGTATTTAACCAAGAAGACAAGGCCCCGGCAAGAGGAGCTTGCCGGGAAGGCCACTCAAGGCACGCAGAAGACAAGACCCCCGGCAAGAGGAGCTTGCCGGGAAGGCTCGGAGAGCGACAAGCTTCCGGGCGCGACAAGGATTCAGCCGCGGCAAGGCGCTTGCCGCGGCAGGCAACCTCTCTTCATCTCCGCTCCAGCTCATCCACCAACGTGTCGCCATGGGACCATTCCATGCGCGCGTGTCAAGAGGCTGTGCAGCCAGCGGGGAGCAGCGATAAGCGGCGCGACAAGCTTGCCATCGTGGCGAGCGGTGGCGCTCTGACGGTCCCTGTTGCCTTTGTTTAGGCGGCGAGGACGTGCATTTAATGCTTTTGTCCCTTGCCATCGTGGTTAGGTAGAGTACACAGACCTTTGTACAAGTAGGTGTACCAACTACTGTTTTTCCATTTGTACCCTCATCTACGTTGCCACCGCCGGAGACCCTTGAGCATATAAAAGGAGGCCCATGCGCAACGTGAGGGGTTCGATTCCAACGTAACCAGAGAACACTCACGCTAGGTCTTGTAGCTCTCATCGCTCCCTAGCAAGAACACAATACAATCAAACAAGCAGCAGTAGGGGTATTATCTCTCCGGAGAGCTCCGAAGCTGGGTAAACTGCTCGTGTGCTTCGCCTCGATCCGCTCTTCGTGCGATCTCCGCCCCCCTCCGAACCAAAAGGGACCCGGTCCGCCGGTCCCATAGGTGTTCGTGGGTCCGATCAGCCTCCCCGACATCTTTGGCGCGCCAGGTAGGGGGCGTCGAGGCTGTGTGAACCTGATCCGGCGTTCACACGAGCAACATCTTCATCATCTTCAACATCTTCATCAACATGCCACCGAAGAAGAAGGCTTCGGCGGCAGCGGAGCCGTCCGCGTCGAACCCACCATCACCGGAGCAAACAGGTGGTGGAGCAGACGCTGGCGGAAGAACGGGCGCCGGCGATGGAGTTCGTGACGCTGCAATGTCCCAGGACAAGGCCGCGCTAACCTCGGCGTCCGTACATGTCCCGCGCCCCTCTCAGAGCCGCGAGACCAACAACGTCATGGTATTCACAATACCATACGCCGTTGGATCAAGACCGAGCTGGAGGATCTCGAGGCCCTCAAGACCAGCGTGCTGCGTCAACATCTTTGGCACGAAGCGAGGTACGGTCGCCTAGACGGGATGCTGCTCCTTCTAACATAGTTAGAAGTCTGAGCATATCCCGCTCCTCGCACCGTTCACCATTGCCACCCACTACTCCAGCAGAAGCTCTGGCGAGAGCTCAACTGCTCCTTGATTACCCTCCAACGGCCGACAAGGTTGACGAATGGAGAGCCACCATACAGAGTCTCATCGGCTTCGCCAACGGCGACGCTCCGCGGCAACCGAGTGCGTCGCTGCCGCGGCAGGAACGCCAAACACGAGCCGGTGGCGACGAGACCGTCGGGGTGCAACTACCATGCACTCTCCGCCCCGAAGGCCAAGGTCGCCGACTCGCCGGATCCACCTCGACAGCGACTCCACTGCGTCATCGGATCCACGAGCTCATCGCGATCAGCGCCAAGTGCTACATGATCGACAGCAAGAGGACGCTCGAACTCGCATCGAGCGCCGAAGAGAAGCGCGACGTCAATCCGACAAGCGCGCCGGGCCCTCTGTTGACATGCACGCGCCAGAGGAACCAGGCGACTTGCCGTACGCGGTAGGTTGCCCTGCGTTCACTCGTGAGCTGCGGCAAGTCCAGTGGCCCAGCAAGAAAAACTTCAAACCAGACGTACCGGAGAAGTATGACGGCAAGACGCATCTGTCGGAGTTCCTCAGCATCTACACCATCGCGGTGTAGGATGCCGGGGGGCGAGACGACAAGATCCTTGCCAACTACTTCCCACTGGTACTCAAGCCCAACATCAGGTCCTGGGTCATGCACTTGCCGGACAACTCCATATCTTCTTGGGCAGATCTATGCCATCAGTTTGTCGGCGCCTTCACAGGCGGCCACAAACCCCATGGTCAAGAAAGCGACCTTCATCTGCTCGCCCAGAAGGAAGGAGAGCCCTGCGCCAAGTATATCCAGAGATTCAGCTGCAGTGTACAACACAACATCCCAGATGTCCACCCTGCCGCGGTGATCAGCGCGTTCCATCAGAACGTGCGGAACCGCAGGATGCGGGAGGAGATGGCGATGTGCAAGATCAGAGACGTCAGTGAGCTATACGCCCTGGCCGACGACAAGTGCGCCGCGTCTTTGAGGAGGAGGAGACTCCGGAGAGAATACCGAAGCAGGAGGATCTCGACAGTGAGGAGACCGCCCCAAAGAAAGAAGAGCCGTGGCGGGCAACAGGAAAAAGAAAGGCAGAGATGTGCTAGTCGTCGAGCAGTCCGGCAACGAAGGTGGCGACAAGAACGCCAAGGCTGGTAGCTCCGGCAAGGAGGTTGCCGCGAGCGCCAACCACCAGCCTGTGGCAGCCGCCGACAAGCAGGACGGCTCCGGCAAGCAGTACTGCAAGATCCACCGCACCAAGGGTCATGACCTCCAGAGCTGCAAGAAGGTAGAGCAGCTTGTCGAGCAACAGAAAGCTGAATACGAGCGACGCGACAAGGAGAAGGCCCAGGAAGGTGCTGGAGGAGCCAGCAAGAAATGTCCTGGCCGGGGAGGGCGCCGCGACAAGGCCAAGCAGCGGCAAGGAGACAGGCCTCCCCGCGGCCGCGACAAGGATGAAGACGAAGACGACGATGAAGACATGGATGATGACGACGCCGATGAACAGGAGTTTCAGAAAGCCACGGAGGTCCTCTGCGTTGACGGAGGTGCTTCCTGCATACTTCCCACCGCCAACTCAAGCGGTGGATGCGGAGGTCAATGCAGCGGAACCATCCATAGAGTCACGCAAGCCTCGAGTGGTTCAAGACGCCTATCATCTTTGATATTGAGGACCACCCCGATCGCATAATCGCGGTCGGTGCTTGCCGATGTTGGTCTCACCAACTATCCGCAACCTCAAGGTCACCAAGATGCTAGTTGATGGCGGGGCCGTCTTAAACCTGATCTCCTCCGCGGTGCTCCAGAAGCTTCAGATCCCTGACAGCGAGCTCGAAGAGACTGGCACATTCCAAGGAATCAATCCGGGAAGGAGCAAGCTGAAGGGGAAGATCACGTTGCCGGTAACATTTGGCAGCGAGCTGAACTTTAGGATCGAGAGGGTCACATTCGACGTTGCTGATTTCCCATTGCCTTACAATGGGATACTTGGCCGCCCAAAGACTCGCCAAGTTCATGGCAGCCTCTCATTATGCATACAACTTACTCAAGATGCCAGGGCCCGATAAGCATCATCTCTGTCCATGGCGACAAGAAGGATGCTCTTATCTGTGCCGACAAGATCTACCGGGAAGCGGCTGCAACAGAAAGTAAAACACTTGCCGCTGAAGCTCCGGGGAAGAAGAAGACCAAGTCCGGCAAGAGCTCGATGCCCACTCCGCAAGCGCACCTCCTGAGTGCTGCGCTACCATCGAGGACGCACCATCGAGCTCCACCGGCAAGTGCAAGAAGACGATGGCAGCTCCGCCAAAGACCAAGAAGGTGTCCGCCAAGGAGGACGGCACTGGTGGTACCTTCACCATCAGTGCCTCTCTCGACCCTAAATAGGAAGGCGCGCTCGTTGCTTTCCTGCGGGCGAACGTCGACGTGTTTGCGTGGCAACCGTCTGACATCCCCGGTGTTCCCAGGAAAGTAATTGAGCACCGTCTTGCCGTTTGCCCTCATGCGCGGCCCGTCAAGCAGAAAGTCAGGAAGCGGTGGAGCGTCGGAGTTCATCGCAGAAGAGATCAAGAAGCTGGAAGCGGCAGGCCTTGTCAGAGGAGTGCTCCATCCTACGTGGTTGGCCAATCCTGTAGTTGTGTGCAAGGCTAACGGGAAATGGAGGCTTTGCATCGACTTTACAGATGTCAATAAAGCTTGTCCCAAAGATCCATTTCCCTTGCCGCGCATCGACCAGATTGTCGACTCCACGGCTGGATGTGATTTGTTTTCGTTTCTTGATGCATATTCAGGATATCATCAGATCTTCATGGCAGAAGAAGATGAGGAGAAAACCGCATTCATTACTCCATGTGGCACATACTGTTTCATACGGATGCCTTTCGGTTTGAAGAATGCTGGTTCAACGTTTGCAAGAGTAGTCCATGACGCTTTTGAGCCGCAAATGCACGTAAATGTAGAAGCCTACATGGATGACATAGTGGTCAAGAGCAAGGACAAAGCAACTCTGGTTCAAGATTTGGATGAGACCTTTGCAAATCTGCAAGATCAACCTCAAGCTCAATCCCGAGAAGTGCGTGTTTGGAGTCCCTTCCGCAAGCTTCTCGGTTCTTCGTGTCTCGGCGGGGAATTGAAGCCAATCCCGACAAGATCAAGGCCATTGAGCAGATTGAAGCACCAAAGCGCGTCAAGGATGTACGAAGACTTGCGGTTATGCGTGGCTGCTCTCAGCAGGTTTATCTCTAAGTCTGCTGAACGCGCCCTGCCATTTTTCAAAAGCTTGAAAAAGGCAGGTCCAATGAAATGGACTCCCGAAGCGGAGGCTGCGCTGCAGGACTTAAAGAGGTACCTGTCCTCCACTCCAATACTTGTCGCACCTAAGCCGCAAGAGAAGTTGCTGCTATATATAGCGGCAACCAATCAAGTGGTTAGTGCTGCGTTAGTAGCGGAGAGGGAGGCGGATGATGAGCTAGCAACCACGGCAGACACATCTAGCGACAAGCAGGGGGCTTCGCCAGCAAGCTCTGGTCCCGACAAGGACGGATCTGCGCAAACGCATGAGCAGATGCAGAAAAGGATGGTGCAGCGCCCAGTTTACTTTGTCAGTTCCCTTCTGCAGGGGCTAGATCAAGGTACTGCGGTGTGCGAAATTGCTTTTCGGCCTTCTCATGGCCTCGAGAAAGCTGCGCCATTACTTTCAGGCACATGAGATCACAGTTGTCACTCGCTTTCCGCTGAAGAGGATACTGCAGAATCCAGAGGCGACAGGCAGGATTGTCGAGTGGGCACTGGAACTGTCAAGCTTTGGCCTCAAGTTTGAAAGCACTTCAACTATCCAAAGCAGAGCATTGGCAGAGTTCATAGCAGAATGGACGCCAACACCAGATGAAGAAATTCCAGAGACAAGCATTCCCGTCAAGGAGGCAAGCAAAGAGTGGTCGATGTACTTTGATGGTGCCTTCTCGGCTGCAAAGCGCCCGGTCTTGCGTGCTGCTTGTCGCACCCACCGGAGAGCACCTCAAGTACGTAGTCCAGATGCACTTTCCCAAGGAGCAAGCAACAAACAATACTGCGGAGTATTAAGGTTTGCTTACCGGTCTCAGGATCGCAGTAGACCTTGGGATCAAGAAGCTTATTGTCAGGGGTGACTCGCAGCTTGTCGTCAGCCAAGTGAACAAAGATTAACAGAGTCCATTGATGGAAGCCTACGTTGATGAAGTGAGAAAGCTAGAAGAACACTTTGACGGCCTACAAATGGAACATGTTCCAAGAGCTCAGAATAATATTGCTGATGGTTCGTCAAAGTCGCTGCACTTAAGTTGCACTGTGGAACCAGGGATTTTGTGCTCAAGCTAACTCAACCAACCGTAACACCATCAATCGGATGTAACAAGAAGAGGAAGTTGATTTACGGTGACTATTTTCCGGCAGAGCTTCCCGAAGCCGCCACCAAGAAGGTCCCCCGGATCAACACCAAGAATGCGGAGGGGCAGTCTGCTCCGACAAGCCCCAGGGTTTGTTTCGTTGAAGCAGACGCTCCCGACAAGTTTTGCTCCGGCAAGCTTGCCGGGGAACGTCAAGCTCCGGCTGAGCCGCAGGTTCTTGCCGTGGGAGCTGATGTTCCCGCAGCAGCAGATGTGCCTTTAGTCCTTGTTGTCGAGCCGCAAGCTCCAGCATGGGCGCAGCAGATTGTCCATTTCCTTCAGACAGGAGAACTTCGCGAAGAGCAAGAAGAAGCGGAAAGAGTAGCCCGGCAGTCAAGTATGTACCAGTTTGTCGACGACACCTGCATGTATGAGACTCAACGGTGTGAAATTGAAGTGTATTCACCGGGAAGACGGACAAAAGCTGTTGGCGAGAGATACATGGAGGCATATGTGGTCACCACATTGGCGCCAGAGCACTTGCCGCAAAGTGTTCTCGCAAGGTTTCTTTTGGCCGACAGCCCTCCGTGATGCAATCGCACAAGTAACCAAGTGTGAAGCGTGCGGCCCATTCCAAACAGATACACCAGCCAGCTCAAGCTCTCCAGACGATCCCTTTATCCCGCCATTTTCGGTCCGGGGCTCGACATCCTCGGCCCCTTCCCCGAAGCTGCCGGGGCTTTGAGTACTTGTACGTTGCCATCGACAAGTTCACAAAGTGGCCGGAAGTGGAAGCGATGAGGAAGGTGACAAGCCGGGCAGTCAAGTTCTTCAGTCGATTGTTTGCCGCTTGGAATCCCTAACAGGATCATCACCGACAACGGCACACAATTCTGAGTCGCACCTTCATGCAGTACGTCCAAGACCTTGGCGCCAAGGTCTGCTTTGCTTCTGTTGCTCATCCGAGAAGCAATGGTCAAGCAGAGAGGGCAAATGCTGAAGTGCTGCGTGGGCTCAAGACCAGGACTTTCGACAGGCTGCACAAGTGCGGAAGAAACTGGATTGAGGAGCTGCCGGTGGTTCTTTGGTCGATCAGGACGACCCCAAATCGAGCCACTGGCCAGACACCTTTCGCTCTAGTCTATGGAGCAGAGGCAGTTCTCCCCCCGGAACTCGTATACGGATCACCTCGAGTGCTCGCTTATGATGAGATTGAGCAAGAGCAGCCGCGACAAGATGACGCGCTGCTCCTTGAGGAAGATCGCCTTCGTGCTCAGACGAGCTGCTCGGTACCAGCAAGCTTTGCGCCGCTACCATAGCCGCAAAGTTAATGCCAGAAGTCTCGAGGAAGGCGACCTTGTTCTTCGGCGCGTTCAGTCCGCCAAGAATTCCAACAAGTTGATGCCGAAGTGGGAAGGCCCTTATCGGGTGAAACGAGTCACTAGGCCTGGCGCTGTCCGCCTTGAGACCGAAGATGGCATTCCGGTGAGCAACTCCTAGAATATTGAGCATCTTCGTAAGTTTTACCCGTAGGGCGCGGTTGCCGGAACCTGTTTCGGCAACCACCTTTTGTACAAGTCTTGCCGATGTTGCATGTAATCCTTTATACAAAGCCGGGCGCAGATCCCGTGCATAAGTAAAGCTCATGTGTTGCGCACAACTTGTCAAATTCATGCTTTCATCATTTTATTGCATGTTTTGGCTAACACTTTGTGCAGCACCCACACCCGGTAAGCAATATCGAGCCGCTGGACTCCATAACTTTATTTTCTCTTCTTTCTCTTTTCTCAAAGAAAGGAAGGCTCCCTCGCGTACAAGTTAACCAGGGGGGAAGGAGAAGATAATACTATGGACCAAGCGTTGCTCGAGGAGGTTTCATATATCGGGAAGCAAGCAGCGAAAAGCTAAGTTGCCCAAGTTTGAGCAATCAGTTCTTAAATTTTTAAGTTATCTTCCTCGAACGATAGTACTTTGTATGGAAAACCTGTCGGCGGAGGAACCAACTCATGACTAGTCGCTACTTACTTTGTTTCGAGTCCGCTCAACAACTTAAGTGAGCTGCAGCTAGTCGCGACAAGGTTGCTTGTCGAGGCGGCACCACCGGCAGGTCGACGTTCGCACTTTTCAGGCAAAGGTGCTCTCGCCCGACAAGTTCCCTAAAAGCGAGGGGCAACGCATACAAAGGAAGGGATCAAGTAAAGGAAATAACATTGCAATAAATCGCCTAAGATAGAGTTATATTACAAAATAGCTTATCGCGGATCTAATAAATTGTTCTAAACATGATCAGCGGCGACAAGGAAAGATAAAATTGGCGGCCTAGTCTCACGCGGTCGCCATCAACCCGCTGATCTTGCCCACCTTGTCCACAATGGGTGCGACAAGGGCTTTGAGCGCCTCCACATCGGCATCTGGCGGCAAGGATCTGAGGACGCCGTTGAGGTTGAGGCCTGGATTGCGGAAGGCCACCTTCATCAACACCTTCTGGAGGGCTCCTGCACAGATCTGGCGCGATTCCTCGGCCAACTGCTTTGGGATCTCTTCCCGGAGTCGCTGGAGACCCGTCACCACGCCCTTGAAGAATAAGCTAAGCTTGGCGCTGGGTTGGAGGTGCTCGTCGGAGGAGTATCCGAGATCCACCATCCCCAGCTCCATCAGCTCGTTGTGGATGGCGGCGGCAGTATCCACGAGACCTTCCGTCCAGTGCTCCACACTCTCCCTCAAGGCGCTCTGGGTGGCAACAACATTCGCCAGCAGCTCCTCGTTGGCCTTGATCTTCTCCAACAGGCTCACCTCTCGCTCCTTGGCGCTGTCCAGCGTGTGCATCAGAGTGGTCAGCTTCAGCTCAAGATCTGCCTTGGAATCCTTGGCGGCGTCGAGCTCCTTGCTCCTCTCGGCGAGACAGCCCTGCAGCTCGCCAAGAGTGTAGGCGTCCTTCTCGCGCTCGTGCTTGAGTGCGGCAAGCTCCTCGCCGCTCTTCTGGAGACTGGCCTCCAGCTGCGTCACCTTCGTCTCCAACTCTTTCTTGGCGGCCTCGGCGGCTGCGGCAGCATCCTTCGCTTCCTTAAGAGCCCCGCCAAGTGACTCCTCGCGACAAGCTCTTCCTCGTGGCTGTCCAGGTTGACCTTCCGCTGCGCCAGCTCGCTTTCCTGCACGAACAGTTCTCGGCGGCAAGCAGCTCCTCCTCACCGTGGCCTTCTCGAGGATGAAGGCCGTGCGCTCCTCGGCAAGTTGCTCCGCTCCTCCGCCAAGGACCGGAGAGCTTCTGTTGCGCCCCGGAGCTCTTCTGCGCTTCTCCATGTCTGCTCCCGCCCTCGCGACAAGTGCTTCCCGGGACTCCAACTTGGCTTGTCGGGCGCGGTAGAGCGACAGCAGCTTCTTCAGCAGCTGCTCCTCCTCAGACTCGCCGCTGCTGCTGCTTGGCGCGTCCCAGCGTCAGCCAGCGAGGCGAGCAGCTCTCCGTCGAAGGTCTCTCCTTCGACCGGCGCCTGAGCACGACTCCATGGGAGCTTGATGAAGATGCTGCCGCCCGGCCTTCAAGTAGGCGCTGGCTGGGGCTCTTCGAACTGACGCTGCAGAGCGGGCGGGGAATCGGCGGTCGGTGTAGCGCTGGCGCTCCTGCAGCCCAGGGCCGTCGGTCACGATCGCCCGGACCCTCGCCAGCTCCTGCGGCAGCCGGTGGCCTCTTCGCAGCAGGCTCGTCGGCCGGCTTCTTCTTCCACGACAAGCCACAAGTCGGTGTTGCCACAGCGTCCTCCTCGCCAGCGACCTCGGTCTCCATCGGCTCTGCGTCGAGACAAAGAAAGAACGATCAAGCAAATGTTCAAAAAGAAAACAGAAGAAAACGAGCCCAAGGGAAATTTTCGCAAGAAGAGGATTACCTGCAATGGGATCTGCAGCCATGGTCTCGACCACTGGAGGATCACTGGTGCTGTCCCTTGCCGGAGTAGTCTCCCTTGCCGGAGGACACTCCCTTGCTGGAGAATCCTCCCTTGGCAGCGTAGTCGAAGCAGATTGAATTTCGGGGGCGGCTTCCGGGCCCTCCTGATGAGGCTGCTCTGCTCCTACACAAACCAACAAATGATATCAATGAAGAAGGAGCACCCATGCACACCTAACAAGAAGGAGAAAACCGCATACTTACTCGGGGCTGTCTTTGGGGCTGCTGAGGAAGGGTTGCGGGTCCGGCAAGGGGTCTCGACGCGCCTCCTGTTGCCACACGGTGGATCGTCCTCAACGACGACCACCGGGTCTTGGCTCTCTTCGACGCTCTGGGCCGGTGTCACGAAAAGGAAAGAGTTCAACGAAGCAAATCAGATTCAAGATAAAGCAACAAAATTGAAGAAATACAAGCACAATATTGAAGCTTACTCTTCTTCTTCCTCGTCGAGCTGAGCGGAGAGATCAAACTCCGGCTCGCCTCCAAAGGCGACGGCGGAGGAGTGGGCTCTCTTGACCGCTTGGCGGAGGTGTCGGCGGTGGCACAGGAGGATCCCGCCCGGTTGTCGCAGCGGTGTGGGGTGCTCCTGGCAACATTGCTTGCCTTGATAGAGCGCGTCGCCGCAGCCTTGGCTGTTGGCCCGTCTGCCGCCCGTCTCGTCTCCGGCCTTGCGGAGACGCTTCTTTAGCGGAGCCAGGGGCTCCGTTCTGCGGCAGCCGCTGGATGGTGGGGAAGAAGCGCCCTCGGCTGGCTCGCCGACTCGGCCTCGGGTTTGGCAAGCTGTTCCTCACCGGTGAACTCCTTCGCCGGCAAGGCTTGCCGCCTCTGCATCTGCCTCCTCCACGGTGTACTGAAGACGCCCGGTAGCGGCGTTGCCGCCTCCTCCAACTGGTGGCAATGCGCTGCATCTCGTCAGTCGGTGGTGTCGCGGGTGAGCTTCTTACGCTTTCGTCGGGGCGGATCGGCACTTCTTCCAAGCTGTCGAAGAACTGCCGCACGATGTCGTCGGAAGGCTCTTGCCAGGTTGGAACGATCCCATGCGAATCGCACAACGGCATCATTGCACGGATGCGGTCGAGCGAAGAGTTGTTGCACAATGGGACGACCCCCCTCGGCAACCTAAACCACTCGGGGTGATCGGGGTCATTCTTGAACAGATATAGCAGCATCGCATCCAACTCCAAGACAGTGAAATTCCAGTTGAGGCCCGGGCGCAGCCTCATGATGTCCGCTGCATTTTGGAACTCCCAAGCAGGTCTCCTCCTCTCCTGCAAGGGAGCGATGCGGCGGCGAAGGAAATCTGCGCCAACTGCGAGTCCGGCAAGCCTGAGGCGCAAGATCCGGGTCACAGCAATCTTCAACCTAGCATCTTCCGGCGCCAAGTTGCTCCAATCGTTGCCGCGCACTATTGGGGTTTGGCGCACGGCAGTGAAGGGCTGCAGGTTCTCCTCAACGATCCAACACCAATTGGCTCTCCACTCATCCCATTTGCTGCGGAGCTCTCCTCCAGATAGGCCTCCTTTTGCCGACCTCGAGACCCAAGCAATCCCTCCGGCAAGCGGCTCCCCTCTCTCAACGCAGGGCATGAAGAAGTGGCAGAAGAGGGCTACGTTTGGGTGGATCCCGACAAAGTTTTTGCAAAGGTGTGCGAAAACTGCCATGGTCAGAACGGCGTTGGGGGTGAAATCAAGGAGGCGGAACCCGTAGGTGTTCATAATGTCGCAGAAGAATTCCGAAAAGGGCGGGCAGAGCCCACAATAGAAGAAAAGCGCAAAGAAAGGATACCCAGTTGGGGCTAGTTCAAGCGGTGGCGGGAGTACCTTCGTGCGCGGATGCGCACGTCTCCGTCGACCGAGAAGAGGTAGTAACCCTCCCTCGGCTCCTTTGCGTCGAGCTGGGGGAGAAGATGGCCCGCTCCTTTTCGCAGCGCCGCGAGGCTGCGCCGGCCGACTTCACGCCCTTCCCTTGTCGGCTTTGAGCCATGGCGGAGGCGGTGGAGGAGACCGACGGCATTGATGGAGCTGTGGCGAAGGGGCGGAGCGCTGCTCTCTTCGCACTAGAGAAGAAGGGGAGCGGCGATGGTTTTTAGACGAGACAAAGAATGGCGAGGTGGGCGACCTGCCCCTGTTTCCCCTGTTTATAAGGAGGGAGAGGGGGCGGACGTTCCGCTTTTCCCAATAAAGAAACCCCCACGATCTCTCCCACGACGCCACGTTCGACGCGTGCCGTTCATGGGGGGACGTGGTGGGTCCAGAGCAAGTTACGGCGTGATCAAGGCCGCGTGTGACCGTGCACTGTTTTGGGCCTGGCCCAACAGCGCCGCACCGTAGGTGGCCCAGTCTGGGGCTCCTGTCGGTGTACTAGAGTAGGGGTACCCTAGTATCCCGAACTCGTGCAGGGGCAGTTACAGCACCCCGCGGCATGGCTTGCCGGGTCACCGCCAAGATCCTCCGTGGTTCCTTTGGAGCCATTCAAGAACAAAGTATTTAACCAAGAAGACAAGGCCCCGGCAAGAGGAGCTTGCCGGAAGGCTACTCAAGGCACGCAGAAGACAAGACCCCGCAAGAGGAGCTTGCCGGAAGGCTCGGAGAGCGACAAGCTTCCGGGCGCGACAAGGATTCAGCGGCAAGGCGCTTGTCGGCAGTAACCTCTCTTCATCTCCGCTCCAGCTCATCCACCAACGTGTCGCCATGGGACCATTCCATGCACGCGTGTCAAGAGGTCAGGCAGCCGGCGGGAGCAGCGATAAGCGGCGGCCGACAAGCTTGCCATCGTGGCGAACGGTGGCGCCCCGATGGTCCCTGTTGCCTTTGTTTAGGGCGAGGGACGGGCATTTAATGCTTTTGTCCCTTGCCATCAGGGTTAGGTAGAGTACACGGGACACTGTACAAGTAGGTGTACCAACTACTGTTTTTCCATTTGTACCCTCATCTACGTTGCCACCTGTCGGAGACCCCTTGAGCATATAAAAGGAGGCCCATGCGCAACGTAGAAAGGGTTCGATTCCAACGTAACCAGACAACACTCACGCTAGGTCTTGTAGCTCTCATCGGCTCCCTAGCAAGAACACAATACAATCGCACAAGCAGCAGTAGGAGTATTATCTCTCCGGAGAGCTCCGCTGGGTAAACTGCTCGTGTGCTTCGCCTCGATCTGCTCTTCGTGCGATCTCCGCCCCCCTCCGAACCAAAAGGGACCCGGTCCGCCGGTCCCATAGGTGTTCGTGGGTCCGATCAGCCTCCCCGACATCGAGATTAGGATTTCTCACTCCGAGTATTGAAGAGGTATCTCTGGGCCCTCTCGGTAATGCACATAAGCCTTGCAAGCAATGTGACTAATGAGTTAGTTGCGGGATGATGCATTACGGAACGAGTAAAGAGACTTGCCGGTAACGAGATTGAACTAGGTATAAGCATACCGACTATCGAATCTCGGGCAAGTAACATACCGATGACAAAGGGAATGACGTATGTTGTTATTGTGGTTTGACCGATAAAGATCTTCGAAGAATATGTAGGAACCAATATGAGCATCCAGGTTCCGCTGTTGGTTATTGATTGGAGATGTGTCTCGGTCATGTCTACATAGTTCTCGAAACCGCAGGGTCCGCACGCTTAACGTTCGATGATGATTTGTATGATGAGTTATGTGTTTTGGTGACCGAAGATTGTTCGGAGTCTCGGATGAGACCACGGACATGACAAGGAGTATCTAAATGGTCGAGTGTAACATCCCAAATTTTCAATTTGGAATGTTATACATAGGTCATTCTTGCATATCATATTTTATTGCATCTTCGTTCTGCAATCCTCGAAATCCTAAGCAACTCAAGGACCCTCGGAGAGAGTTGGGGATTTTCCGGTTTTCATATTTGATTTTTATCAAATAGCGAAAACGAGGATTTTTTATTTTAATTATTTTTCTCTCCGAAAAATATTTCATAATAAAATAAATGAGGGGAGATAATATGACTTCTTCAAAACAATTGAAATATTGGAGGAAAAATGTTAAAATCATTTGTTGGATTTTATTTGGATTTTATTTGCATTAGAAAAATTGCACGTTTTAAAAATTGCATTTTAGGGCCAAGAAAATGTTCATCTCATTCTAAATATTTCATTTAGATGGTGAAAATTTGTTTTGGCATTTTTAGATTTTATTTTATTTTTTAGGGTTTATTTTCTATCGGCGGAATAATTTTTTTTTTAAAAAAAATAAGTTCCATACCGATCGGGCCTAAGGCCCAGCCAAAGCCGACCGCCGCCGCCGCCTCCTCACCGCTGCCGCCCGCCGCTCGGACCCGTAGTCCGAGCCGGACTCACCACCGCCGCTTGCCCCTTCTCCAAGCAAGCCGCCTCCTTATAAGCCGCCACCCCGCCGCCCAAACCATCACCACCCGCCACCGCCGCCTCGAGCCCGAGCCCCGCCTCACGCCGAGCCTCGCCGCTGCCCCGCCACCCCACGCCGCCCGAGCCCCGCCACAGACCGGAACCCCGCCGGAGCCAAGCCAAGGTAGCCGCCCACCGTCGCCGGTTTTCTGAGAAAAACCGTTTCGGTTTTTTTAATAGATCGTTTTTTCTCCGGTTTATTTATTTAGCGAGCGTTCGCTCGTTCGTTCGTTTTAACGAACACGTTCTTCGTTTAGATCCAAATAACAAACGCTCGTTCGTTAGTCTGTTCGTCAGTTTTCTTTTAATCGGATTTATTCTGCGATTTTTCTGATCGTGATTTCTGATCCGATCTTAGTTTCTGTTTATCTTTGCGCTCGTTAGTCGGAATCAGGCGATTCAAACGCCTAGAGTTTCGTCTCGAGACCCTCTTTCCGTTTAAACAACTTATACAAGATTTTGATACTATAAAATTTGACCTTATTTCAGATTAGTAAACAAATCTTGTTTCTTTCGCCGTTTGAGTTTCGTTGTTCCGTTTGGTTTGATTCTTTTTGCAAACCGGAGTTCTTAAGTTGAACTTTCTGGCCAGCCTCGTTTATTTGAGTTTTGCTTGTGAATCTTTGTTTGTTGCTTATGTATGTTACTGTTTGCTTGCGATAGAATTCCCGGAGTGCGAAGCGTGTTACTACGAGTCTCTAGGATTCGCGGATCGTCAGCAAGGCAAGTAACACTTTGATCATACTCTTTTCATACCCAGTTTTTATGCATTAGCTCAATCCTCAAACATTGCATGGTTAGGATGTCTTTAACTTGTGGGTTGGGAAGCGAGTTAATTCTTGAGGTAGAACATATTGCCCTGTTATATTCAAACCCTGGGGAGTTACTTCTACGTGTTGCTTATGTTGCTATGCTATGCTCGTAGACGTGGTTGGATTTGAGTGAATCCATGACAGATGTGAGATTGTTAATTAATGGTTTAATTTAAGGTGGCAACTTTAATACACATCTGGGTGGATTGAGGCACCTGGGGAACCCAGTGTTGTCTGCATTTTTTGAAATCCTGGGTACCCGTGTGATCTTCCTATGGACCGCCACCCGTGCTCAAAGGAACTGAGATTATTCATGCTAGAAACTTCCGTGTGCAACCACAAGCTACTATGGGCTCTAGCATAGTTGAGTAGGTTACGTGAAGCTATTGAAGAGGTAGATCAGCAGGTAGTGGGTTTTGTAGGTTTGGTATGGTCTACCCGTAGTAGAGAGTTAATGTTTCTGAAAGACTATGTTTCGGTCATCCGTTTGTCAAACACCATGTAGTGCGATAAATCAACGGAGGCGATCGAGTCTTGTGGGGAAAAGTGCACAAACCTCTGCAGAGTGTACAATCTAATCATGGTTAGCCGTGTCCCCGGTTATGGACAATTTTGAGTATCTAGTACTTGAGTTATCACATGTATCTCATCACTCTTAATTAATATTGTTGGGTTGTTAACTACTTTAATTGGGATTGAGTTGGGGTTATACCTTCTCAATGTTTCAACCACCATGATAGTTAAATTAAAATCTATTCCTTTGTTGTAGGGAAAAATTGGATTTTCATAAAACTATAACCATAGAGCTTTCCATCGACCAAATATGCATGTAGTGATAGCATTATTCTGTTTCGCTCTCTTGTGTTATATTGCCAAAGATATTCCATGTGTCGACTGTTCTCGTGCTGCAACGTATTATGTTGCGCACTTTTCGCATTTGAGGAGTAAGGTTCGTTAGGTCGTTGCCGTGTAGCTCAGCTATGCCGTTGGAGTTGATGGACTCACTTTATCTTCCAAGCCTTCCGCTGTTATCGTATTAGATGGCCTTAAGCCATATTATTGTAATAGTTCTCTTTTGAGACATTCGATGTAATAATTGTGTGATTGCTACTCTGTTATAAATCCTTCACAGACGTCTTGTGTGTCAAGACATTCTTGATCCGAGGATGACAACTGAAACACAGAGACTTGACCATCTGAGGTCGGGTCGCTACAAGATGGTATCAGAGCACATACTGAGTGTAGGACATGACCACTAAGATAAACCATAGGTCACTCTTCTCTACTCATTTCTGACTCCTCTCCGTTTTTGCACTCCTTAGGATGACGGAGATGAAGAACAAGTTCGCACAACCGGATGAAGACACACCTTTTGGACGCCACTTGAAGGAAGTCACTAGGTACTTGAACATTGGAATACCAAGCTTCACCGGGATGTACAACGCCACCTTACCAGAAGAGGAGCGATGGATGATTCAAGTACAAGTTCCAGGAAGGACGTTCTCGCCAACTTCTAAACCCATAGAGTTTTCTTTCGAAGCACCCACCTGGAGTCTAGGCAAGAGCATGGCAGCCCACATTACCATGGGACGCATTGGAGAAGTCTACAACAGGGAGCTTAAGGACACCATCTATCAAATATGTGGGCGCCGAGATGAGCAATGGGAAGTAATCAGCACCAAGAAGGATAGATCCATTGCAGCTTTCATCTAGGAGCTAAACCAGCACATTCGACGTCAGGAGAACCAGATGTGCACAGACATGATGGAGTTGAAGAAGGCGAAGACCAGGATCATCAAGCTGGAGGAAGAACTCAAGTTTACACGCGATGGATATGAGGAGGAAATCAAGACACTACTGGAGAAGAACGACGACCTGGTTAAGAAGATCAGAGTATTCATGGGAGGACCAACACCGGGAGAAGAAGACGACGACCCCACTTGCCCGGACAACTACATCATCATGGAAGACACCGATTCCGATCCAAGTGATGATGACTACGAAGACGAAGCTGGAGCAGACATCATGGAGTCTTCCACCGATCAAAATTTCTAGATGACCACCATATATTAGTAGAATTTCCCCCATGTATCTAATAGTAGTTGAGCACTTTTGCGATAGTTCTAGACCATTTGTATGCCCTTGCTTGATTGATTGAGTGAAATGATTGTGTTTGCCTCATGTGCATATGGGTAGTGTTTTCTCATTAGACCTTTTTTTCTATTCTAATCTCTTCCATCTAAACCCATCAGATGCCTCCGAGACGTGACACCGGTTTTGTTTTCCCACCGGAGCTCACCCAGTTGATCCAGCAGCAGAACACTTTGATGCAATTGCTAGTTCAAAACCAGGGCAACAACAACAACAACAATAACCCGCCGCCAGTGGACAATCTATCCCGTTTCCTGAGGTAACAACCGCCAGTGTTTTCCAGTAGCACCGAGCCAATAGTCGCTGATGATTGGCTACGCCGTATTGGAAGGGAGTTGACCACCGCAGGTTGCACAGATGTTGAGAAGGTGCGCTTTGCCGCACATCAATTGGATATACCAGCAGCCTCATGGTGGGAGAATTACACGGCTACTTTTCCCATAGCCAATGTTACTTGGGACCAGTTTCAGCAAGCTTTTCGCACGACCCATGTCTCAACTGGAGCCGTGTAGATGAAGAAGCGCGAGTTTCGCAACTTACGCCAGGGGAACCGTATTGTAGCTCAGTACGTGGATGAGTTTAGCAAGTTATCGCGCTATGCCCCTAATGACGTGGCCACAGACGTCGTGAAGCAGGAGAAGTTTATGGAAGGGCTGAATGATGAGATGAGCATGCAGTTGATGGTGGAAACTTTAAACAACTACCAGGAGTTTGTAGACAAGGCCCTTATGATTGAAGGGAAGCAGCAGCAAATTGAGAGCCGTAAGAGGAAGTATGGTCAAGGGAAGTATAATTCCGGAGCTCAACAGAAGCCCCGCTTAACCCCGAACTCGGGAGAACTTGTTCATAACCATGGAGGTCACAACCACACTGGAGGAGGATCGCATAACCACAATGGTGCTAAGAATGGAAATGGGAACGGAGTAAATAACAATCAGAACCGCTCCAATCCAGCTACACCCGCCAAAAGGGACCTAAGTCAAGTTACTTGTTTTAAGTGCGGGAAAACAGGTGACTATGCCAATGATTGCCCTGAAGGAAGGAATGGAAACGGAAATGGGAGCGCTGGGAAGAAGCCCAATCCATTCAACAAAGGACAAGTGAACCACGTTAACGTGGAGGAAGTTGAAGAGCAGCCAGACGCGGTGATAGGTAAGTTTTTGGTTAAGTCATTTACCGCTCTTGTTCTTTTCGATACTGGTGCATCGCATTCATACATATCAAGGGTATTTGTGGATAAGTTTAAGCTACCAACCCAAACCCTTAGGACCCCTCTTTTAGTAAGCTCGCCTGGAGCAGAATACATGGCTAGCTGATGGTGCAACCAGATACCCCTAACCATTGGCACACATGTTTTTCCGTCTGACCTAATTATCTTGGAGTCGCAAGGATTAGATGTGATATTAGGTATGGACTGGATGTCAAAGTATGGAGGAAGCATTGACCGTGCTAGCAAATCAATTTATCTTACCACGCTGGAGGGAAAAAGGATAAAGTATGTATCTAGGCATGTGCCTAGGAGGAGCCAAGTGAATGCCCTCACGGGAGTTGTTCAGGAGGAAGTACCTGTAGTAAAGGATTTTCCGGATGTTTTCCCACAGGAGTCACCAGGCATGCCACCGGATCGAGACATCGAGTTTTTGATAGAGCTATTGCCAGGTACAGGGCCAATATCCAAGAGACCTTATCGGATGCCCGCAAATGATCTGGAGGAAATTAAGAAACAGATCAAGGAGTTGTTGGAGAAAGGTTATATTCGAAGGAGTTCATCACCTTGGGGAGCCCCAGTGCTTTTGGTTGAGAAGAAGGATAAATCCCTAAGGATGGTTGTTGATTACCGAGCCTTGAATGAAGTAACGATTAAGAACAAGTACCCACTGCTGATGATCAATGATTTGTTTGATCAGCTGCAAGGAGCCAAGGTGTTTTCGAAGATCGATTTACGATCGGGATACCATCAGTTGAAGATTCGAGAGAAGGATATACCAAAGACATCGTTCACCACGCGGTATGGATTATACGAGTATACGGTCATGTCGTTTGGACTGGCTAACGCCCCTGCCTATTTCATGAGTATGATGAACAAGGTGTTCATGGACTATTTGGACAAGTTTCTTGTGGTGTTTATTGATGACATTATGGTATACTCGAAGAACAAAGAGGAGCACAAGGAGCACTTGCGTTTAGTTCTCGAGAAACTCAGGGAACACCAGTTGTATGCCAAGTTCAGCAAATGTGAGTTTTGGTTGAAGGAAGTCGGGTTCCTTGGACATGTTATATCAGGAGAAGGTATAGCGATGGACCCCAAAGAAGGTTCGATCCAACGAATGGTTGGCACCCACTTCAGTTGGCGAGATCCGCAGTTTCCTTGGACTCGCAGGATATTATCGGAGATTCATTGAGAATTTTTCCAAGATTGCTAAACCAATGACTGAATTGGTGAAGAAGGATACTAAGTTTAAATGGACAGAAGATTGCGAGGCAAGTTTTCAGGAGTTGAAGAAATGTTTGACTACAGCCCCAGTGCTAACATTGCGGATATACATAAGGAGTTTCAAGTGTATTGTGACGCCTCACGCTTGGGACTTGGATGTGTGCTTATGCAGAGATGTAAAGGTTGTTTCAGATGACTCACGACAACTGAAGCCCCATGAGTTGAACTATGCCACGCATGATTTGGAGCTAGCAGCCGTAGTGCATGCATTGAAGACCTGGAGACATTACCTTATTGGAAACTGTTGTGATGTGTACACGGATCATAAGAGTTTGAAGTACATTTTCACGCAGAAGGAGTTAAACCTTAGGCAGAGGAGATGGTTGGAGCTTATAAAGGATTATGACATGAAGCTGCACTATCATCCAGGAAAGGCCAATGTCGTAGCAGACGCTTTGAGGCAGAAGAGTTATGCTAATATCCTTGAAAGTAAGGGATTGCCGAAGGAGTTAGCTGAAAATATCATGGAACTTCGGTTGGAGATTGTTCCAAGAGGTTTCATTGCAACAATGGAAGTTCAGTCTACATTGTTGGACAAGGTTCGAGAAGCTCAGAAGGAAGACAAAGAGATTGCTGAGATAAAGGAGAAGATGAGCAAAGGAAAGGACAAAGGTTTTCGTGAGGACGAGCACGACACCTTATGGTTTGAGGACCGAGTTTATGTGCCCAATAACCCAGAGATCAGGAAGTTAATACTTCAGGAGGCTCATGACTCACCATACTCGATACACCCCAGAAACACCAAGATGTACTTGGATTTGAAAGAGCGTTTTTGGTGTACTGGTATGAAGAAGGATATTGCCGAGTATGTAGCCGTATGTGATGTATGTCAGAGAGTGAAGGCAGAGCATCAGAAGCCAGCAGGACTGTTACAGCCTATGCCGATACCCGAATGGAAGTGGGATAAACTTGGCATGGAATTTATCACCGGATTGCCCAGGACCAAAGCAGGATATGATTCAATATGGGTAGTAGTGGATCGCTTGACCAAAGTGGCTCACTTCATCCCAGTGAAAACAACATACACGAGTGCGAAGTTGACCAAGATATATATGTCCAGGATCGTATGTTTGCATGGAGTTCCGAGGACCATCATATCAGATAGAGGAACACAGTTTACTTCAAAGTTTTGGCATCAGTTACACCAGACCTTGGGAACAAGATTGGAGTTCAGTACAACATTTCACCCCAGACAGATGGACAGACTGAGAGAGTCAATCAGATCTTGGAAGACATGTAGAGAGCATGTGCGCTAGATTGTGGATCTAGTTGGGATGACAATTTGCCTTACGCAGAGTTCTCATACAACAATAGCTACCAAGCCAGTTTGAAGATGGCACCGTTTGAAGCCCTGTATGGACGCAGGTGCAGAACGCCGTTGATGTGGGACGAGGTAGGAGACCGATAGTTGTTTGGACCAGACCTGATCAAGGAGTCTGAAGAGAAAGTTAAGCTGATTTGAGATAGACCAAGATTGCTCGATCCAGTGTAAGAGTTATGCAGACACAAAACGCAAGGAGGTAACCTATGAAATTGGAGACAGAGCATATCTGCGAGTATCACCCTTGCGAGGAGTGAAACGTTTTGGAGTTAAGTGAAAATTAGCTCAAAGATTTGTAGGACCGTATCGTGTTTTGGAATGGATGGGAGAAGTTGCCTACAAGCTGGAGTTACCTGAAGGATTGTCAGGAGTTCACGATGTGTTCCACGTTTCATAGTTGAAGAAATGTCATGCTGAGATGGCCGATATACCATTAAGAGATACAAGACTTCGGAGGCAATTCAGTTGGACAGTAATTTGACTTATGAGGAGAAGCCAGTTAAGATTCTCGACTTTGCCAGCCGAGTCACCCGCAGCAAGGTCATTAAGTTTTGCAAAGTTCAGTGGAGCCACCATACCGAGGAGGAAGCCACCTCGGAACGAGAGGATGATATTCGCAAGGACCACCCGCACCTATTTTCTAGCCAACCCGAATCTCGAGGACAAGATTCATCTTAAGGGGGGTAGGTTTGTTGTGACACCCCAAAATTTTAACCTTGTTTTATTAATTAAAATTTTGCCAGGAAACTTAAACTTTTATTTTCTGAATTTGCTTTTGGTTTCAGTACCATTCTGTCCTTTATTTTTTTGGTGTTCTTACCCCCAAGTGAAAACTGTCCAATTATATTATTGTACTATTATACCCTCTCAAGAAAAACATTTATATTATCAGTGGATTTATTTGCATAAAATTTTGCTCTCTGAGCTTTATTCCTTAAAGTGCTTTTCATTAGTTTTGAAGCCCTATTTGAACTACAACCACTGGATAAATTTATTTAAAATTCCAACCAAAATTTGGGGATGTCATGTGATGTTTTTAAATCACTTTTATGCAAAAATATCTTCTGTTGATTGGAGATTTTGAGCTCTACACCAAATTTTCAAATCTGGTCCAGTGGGCAAATTTGCACTACAACCTATTTAAATATTTCTTTAAAACTTCCACCAAAATTATGGGATGTTAATATGAGTATATTATTCAACTTTATGCAAAAACCCAGTTATGTTCTTTGAAAAAATTGAGTGAATCAACCTCATTTTCATTCTGGTCCATCTTGATGATTTGTACTGCAAACACATTTTTAACTTGCTCCTTTACCCATGATTCTTTTTCCTGCTTGTAGTCCTTCCTACAAAACACTTAAGTCCAGGAGCATGAACCCATTGGAATATTTTTGGTCCATGAAACCATATCCTTTTCTTTCTGACCAGATTTGGTTTTCTCAAATCTTTGCACTAGCAAGTTTCTATGTTTGACAAACTAACCTGGCCACCATCACCTACACCTAAGGAGACTAGGAACTGGAGGTTTTGGCCACTCCAAGAACTGCCTAGATGCCTCTAGCATTTTGTCAAACACCTTGTGTGCATGGCCAGATTTGACATGAATATTAGTTTGCAACATGAACTTGATCCATCGACCCAAAGAACCTTGTCCACTAAACTCCTAGCTACTCCTAACCTAGGTCTGCTAATTGCCAGCCTCACCCAAGCCCTGTGGCATACATTGGCATTTCGTCGAGCAGCTAGCGTGCGTGCTCTGGGCGCGCCCAGAGCGCACGTTTTGCACGCGCGCGCGCCGAGCCGCCGCGTCTCACGCCCCCCCCCCCCTGTGCTCGTTCTGGCCACTGCCCTCTCGCAGCTAGCACGGCCGCCTCCTCCCTCGCCAGAGCCGCACTGGCGCCCTCTGGCCCCGTCGAGGTCGGCCACGGCGGCAACCCGGCCACAGTGGGCTCTGCCACGCAGACGCGCCGCCCGAGCCCTGACCCATGCCCCCTCTGGAGCAGTCCGGACTCATCCCCTCGCTCGTCTGCAAGCGCTCGTCGCCGCCACCACTACAACAAACACCCCTCTATACCAACACATATGTACCAACGATATGATAACATGTGTTGTTTGTTCATCCTCCCACCCATCCCGCACTTGAGTAACCTCCCAGACGCACCTCCCCTGCATACCTTGTCCATCAAAATACACGCCAAGTGAAAAGATGGAGCTAAACTTTTCTATCCACCATCTCCCTCTCGCCTGATTTCTCTCTCGCCCAAACTTCCATCACCACGACTCTTGCCGCCGCCACCAAATTATTTTTGATTTACCACCTGCTAGCGCCACCACCAGCCAGCCCCACCGCAACCCCTGTGCTCCACGATGGGCTGCAGTTCAGAAGTCGGGCATGTTCAAGGCCGAGCAGCCGCCGCCACCGCCGCCGAACTCCCGCATCAGATCTGGGCCCAAGCCCACACGAGAGCAACAGATCCCGACACCACCGCCACCGCCTCCTCTCGATGCAAGCCGGCACCACCGCCGGCGCCCGGAGGAGACACCTTGACGCCAGATGCTGCCGTGAACCCCGCCAAGATGGATTACCACCGGTCGCCACAAGCTCCCCCAAGTCGCGAAGCGCACCACTTGATTCTGGGAGAAACGGATCCCATAGCCGCCGGTGACGGAGAGAGGGAGGAGGAGGTGGAGCCGGAACATCGCACCGCCAAGAAGAACACACATCTTGAGGGACTTGCTCGATTCCTCTCAATCCTTGTATTCTGCCGTAATCTATGATAGATGTTCCAACATAGCTAATACTGTCATGCACCTTTAACTGTTTATTGTTTAAGATTCCGCTAGGAAAAATTATTTGCAACTTCAAACTACTAGGATCACAGGTTTTGTCTCAGAACACATGTTCGCCTTCAATGCAAATCAGCAAAAACGACAATGTATGTGTGTACCCTATTGGTTGATTTGCATGCATAGATGAATCGTGCTGCACACCAAGGCTTCTAACCATACCTTCATGTTATATATACAAATGATTTATTCTTAACCCCATAGCAGTGCTTGGTCACGGCGTTCCCTCGCCTATGGTCTCAGAAGCCCACTAAATCACGTGTGCACGCAGTGTTGCCGCTTCGGGCATGATGTTGTTGCGCCACCCTGCCCCTGCTATATTGTGTCGATGGTTAATCTGGACTGTAGGTTGGATCTGAAACAAATTACCTTATAAGTCTGTAATGCAAGTATGATTCAGCTGCTAATGCTTTTCCCCTTCCGTTATCGAGATAAAACATGCATTGAACCTATGTTGAACTCTATTGACATCATCATCTTTGTTCTCGAGGATATGGAGGAGCTCCAGCTGCCTCGACATTGGCTTCAGTTGTAATACCATGAAATCTCCGAGCTCTGCAAGTCACTTACGTCTTTGGAGTTGTACTACTCCATGACAGGAGCTTAGTAGGAAAACTTACCGTGCCACCAATAAGATTTGTGTCGATCAGTATCTAAATATATTTTCCACAGATATCATCATGTGAATTTTCCCTTGCATTTTCTATGCCTGCGAAATGTCACACCTCAGGTTTCAAACTAGATACGCAAATAGATAAGATTGTGGTGAAATATCTAGCTTGCCTTGCCTGATTATGTAAGGAGTACTTGCTTTAATAAAGGTGCATCTTCAAAGTGATGGATATGTACACCTTACTACAATGTCGAGAAAGTGGGGAAACCATTCATTTCTTGATACACTCTCCTGGTTTCAGCTTTCATTTTCTTCTTCTCATGGCGTAGCATTATTATTTATTCTATATCCTTAATTTTACACTAACTGGTCCAGCTTAATCTTTTGCTAGTTAAGTGTGCGAATATATATATCTATTTATAAAGTCTTAAATTTTGCCCAGTCCCATATTTTCTACATTCATATAGGTATTGATGATCAGTTATTCAATGACAGGACAAATGATACATGATTAGAGGGCTAAGTGGCGACAAGGATCAAATTTCTTGATTATAGGATATGCCACATTGGACTGGGTACGCATCGACAAAACATTGTTTAGCCATTACTTAGTTATGCTTTTATTCAGATTGTTCAGCCATTACATTGGTCGCCTCGATGCATTTCTAAAATATGTAATCATCTAGGTTTGTCTTGAAGAATAAAAGAGGGCATATTAATTTCTTTTTATTTTCTCAGAACATCTAGGATCCAACCTTCTCTAGAACAGGACTCTCCTACTTTTTCCTAGAGAAGTCCCAATCTGATGATGCGTTTGCTTCTACTGTGTTCTCGAGAATCTTGATTCATGGATCGGGAAATCCTAAAGTGTAACCTTGTAGTTATCTAGTAAGTACAAAGTTTTGCATGAGGTGGATTATTTAATGATTTTTGAGCTGTTGGCATTGAGTTTGTTTCTCCTAAATCCTAATGCACCATACTAAGCATGATTAGTACGGAAGTATTGGTGATGAAAAACTAATTAATGCATAGACCTTTGCAAAATAGAATTATTGAACCCTGTAGTTGATATTACTGATAACCTATTTATCTAATAGTTGGTTGCTGAATTTATCTCATTGTTTATACAATATGATCTTTGGATAATTGTTAGTAGTACATGTATGTTGATGGTTGCACGGGTACATGTACATCAGATTGCTCACCGATGCTTGGTGTTTTGTTATGTACCAAGTTATTTGTCCACATACATAAGCTTGTATGTTTCTCCCAACTATCTTTTCTTGCACACTGGTTACTTTTATATGGATCCTTTAGGTACAACGCATAGCATGTACACTTTTAAACTTCAAATTTCAAATATATGCCAGAATAGTATTATGTTTTTTCATTGTAGGTTGAGAAGTTCAATAATACGGTACATGGTTACTTGTATACTTGGAGAACATGGGTCTGTTTGGTTCAGAGTCGAGAGCCACTGTACAACTTATTGGCAAAGTGTGTTGGCCAAGCATTTGGATGGACGCCAACTTTGGTCCTGCTTGGTTCTTTGCTCCAAGTCTTGGTGAGCTGATGGCGGCGAATTTGTCCGCCAAATATTTGGAGAGCGTAGCTTTGGTAGGGCTAGCATGGGCGCAAGCGAAGCCCCCTATATGTTGATGCTTGGTACTTGGAGGAGAGTCAAGAACAATTCATTCAATTTTTAGAAATTTTATATTATGTAAAATGTATTTTCTATGAAAGTGATGTACTCCTAACTGATGATACTTGCATTGCAATGTAACAGATCGTGCAATTGAATCAATATATTAGTTCATTTCTACTCTCTCAAATTTCACGAAGTTGTGCCTTGTACTGCCATTCAAACTACCTGCTGTTATAATTGATTATATAAGGAGGTTATTCTATTGTGCAAGCAACAACACATAGAAGCGTTGCATGGATCTGTTGTAGCCTTGCAACACATAATTCTTCAGATTACCACCGGATCTATATATGTTGTCAGAGATCCTTCCAACGCCACCTACGACAACACATATTAATCTGTTGGTGTAGACCTTAGCAACGCTTATATGGACAAACGACAACGCATCGTTGTGTTGCTACAGGGGGGTTCCTGTTGTAGTGCACGTCCTCCTGCAGCAACAGAGAGGCAGTTCGCCGGCGACCATATCCACCGCCGCGGGAACCGACCTCGGCCGCCTATTTAAGGGAGCCCCGAGCCTCTCTGAACCCTCAGGCAACCTCAAGCCAACCCCTTAGAGCTCCCGTAGCCGGCAATCGACCCGGGAAGGCCATCTTCCCCGTCCCCGGCCAGCTCGGCCACCGCCATGTCCCAGTCCATTTCGTCGCGAACAGAGCCTCCCCGGCCCTCCCAACACCACCGCCCGACTCCCCTTCGTCTTGCGGAGCCGCCCAAACCCCCAGCTACGACGGAGAGCAACCGTAGCCCAAACCCCCATTTGCTCCCGAAGCCACCGGCCGCCGCGGAGCTCGTCGCCGGCAACCCCCTCCGTCCCTGCCTGCCTGGCGACCACCGGGAGGACCGCCAAGGACTAGCGGATCCATCCCCGCCCTCGGAGCCCCGCGAGGAGCCGCCAATCGCCGATGACGATCGCCGGAGTTCCGCCCCCCGCTCGGACAGAGGAAGAGGAGGGAAAGGCGACTGGTCAAACCTGACCAGTGGGCCCCCTGGACCCACTGTCAGTGACCCACGACCGTCCACGCTGGATAAGTGAAGGCGTAAACACCAGAATATGCCTTCGACGTGGTTAGTTTCGAAACGTTTTTCTTTTTCTGTTTTATTTTAAAAACAGAATTTGACCAAAACTTTGACTGGCTATAACTTTTTAAATATAACTCCAAATGAGTTGATTCTTTTTCCTACCTTTCTCAAATATTGCCTAGTTTATTTTCAGATTTATTTGAAAAAAATTCAGACAACCTTTTTGTACCATTTTTAAACTATGCGTTAATTCGAATGTTTTCAAAAATAGGATTGTCGGAGAGAGAAGAAAACTTTCAAAGTTTTGGAATGCACCCTGCCCCCCCCCCACAACCTGAAGGCAAGCATTCTGAACCCTGGCATAATATTATGTGTGTTATTTGCACGGTTACAACACCACCTCGACACGGAGTATCCGTTATTTCATGTGATAATACGTTTCTACTCATGAGTTCTTATTGATGAGTGCATGCTATTGGAGTTGGATATGTTTGGGGAAATAGTCACCATCGAATGCCTTTCATGCATACCAGAAGGAATCCGGGAAAGCCTCTGTCTTGGGTAGACACGGGTTTGTCCCCAGTCCTCCGTCGAGACGGTTGTGTCCGGTACAACATGATGGGGTATGTCGAGTGGCGATTCTGTCTGTTGGTAGAGGTATAAATTGTTATACTAATCATGCAGGGAACACTTAAGCCTCCTGAGTCGACCATAGATTGAGTCTTGTTCCGGTAAACCCCATACTTGTTTCGTACTACCACTTGTCCCTGCCATAGGTAGGGTACGGTTCAGTAAGTTGTCAACCCCTTTCCTAGCACACACCGTGCATGTAGAGGCCATGGTGGAAGATACCGAGGCATCCGGTAGGCATGCCACCTGGTCCGGGGGCATGGGTGTTTTCGGTTGTAGCCGAAGGGGAAGCTCCCCTAGTTTGCGCGCGGTATAAATTTTGTGATCCCATGCTAAGTCGAGGTTGTAGCCTCCCCACTTAGAGTTTTCTTAACGGGTGTCGTGGGTGATTCCAGACACCGGTAAGTTAGGCTGGTGTGTGCGAATAGGTGTGTTTTCAATTAAAAGGCCGTAGACGGAATTAGTCCCGATGGACTAAAGGAATCCGTTACTCGTGGGTAAAGAGTACACCCTCTGCAGATATTAAACATCTATTCGAATAGTCATGTCCATGGTTAAGGACTACAGTCTGGGATGGGTCAAGTGTCGGTCTTAGTGTCGATCTTCGGAGGAGAAACTGTTAAACCAGAACTTGGATTATGACTTGTGACTTGTGATGATCATGATTATTATTCATTATGGACTAACCCGTTATATTATTTGAATTATCGAATATCCCTGGGATGGTTCTACCTCCTGGATATTCACTGTGATTATTTATAAGCCCTTTATGTGGTGTCGCACAGACGCCCGACTGTGGCATGCTTGTTATTTCTTTTATAAGCCCTTTATGTGGTGTCCCACAGACGCCCGACTGTGGCATGCTTGTTATTTATTTACTTTATAAGCCCTTTATGTGGTGTCGCTGAGACGCCCGACTGAGGCATGCTTGTTGCTTGTTTTACTTTATAAGCCCTTTATGTGGTGTCGCTGAGACGCCCGGCTGTGGCATGCTTGTTATTTATTTACTTTATAAGCCCTTTATGCGGTGTCATTTGAGACGCCTTGACGTATGCTTGTTATTTATTTACCTTATAAGCCCTTTATGTGGTGTCACTCAGACGCCCGACTGAGGCATGCTCGTTATTTACTAACCTTTCGAGGCGTCGCTTCAGACACCCAATCGGTGCATTTTATTACTACTCTGTTATTGCATATTCATGTATATAAATAACCTGCTTGCATGCATCGTAGATTTTATTTTATGACCGACGCCAGATCGTAGAATATTTCAGAGCGTGTTTATCATTTGTTATATTATACACGTGTTCATAATGTTTGCGAGTACATTCAAAGTACTCACTGGCTTGTCCCTGGCTATTGTCTTGGCCAGATTTCTTGCGTGGAGAGGAGCGTTGCGATGACAGCCCCAGAACCTGCGCAACGATGATAGCAACCTCGCGAAGATAGGAATTATCCTGGTCAACTGTTCCTGTGAGAAATGGAGCCCCATAGACGCTGATGATCCACAAACCGCTTCCGCCATCAACCACTAGAAACCATTTGTTGTACTCAGAGGCCACAATGGTCTTGTACTACATATTATGTACTCTGCTTGGAGTTTTGTATCAAGTTTGTGTCTCGCCAGCTAACAGTAATCCTGGGGCTGGTGAGCACAAGGGCCAATTTTTGGGAAATTAATATCCCGAAAACCCGGTCCTGACATTTGTAACATCCCAAATTTTCAATTTGGAATGTTATACATAGGTCATTCTTGCATATCATATTTTATTACATCTTCGTTCCGCAATCCTCGAAATCCTAAGCAACTCAAGGACCCCCGGAGAGAGTTGGGGATTTTCCGGTTTTCATATTTGATTTTTATCAAATAAGCAACGAGGATTTTTTATTTTAATTATTTTTCTCTTCGAAAAATATTTCATAATAAAATAAATGAGGGGAGATAATATGACTTCTTCAAAACAATTAAAATATTGGAGGAAAAATGTTAAAATCATTTGTTGGATTTTATTTGAGTTTATTTGGATTTTATTTGCATTAGAAAATTGCACGTTTTAAAAATTGCATTTTAGGGCCAAGAAAATGTTCATCTCGTTCTAAATATTTCATTTAGACGGTGAAAATTTGTTTTGGCATTTTTAGATTTTATTTCATTTTATAGGTTTATTTTCTGTCGGTGGAATAATTTAAAAAAAAAATAAGTTCCCAGCTTGGCCCAGGCCTAAGGCCCTAGCCGAGCCAGGCCACCCTTGCCGCCGCCCGCCTCCCAGCCGCCCGCCGCCGCCGCTCGGACACCTGTAGTCGAGCCGGACTCACGCCTCGCCGCTTGCCCCCTCCTCCAAGCAAGCCGCCCCCCTCCTTATAAGCCGCCACCCCCGCCGCCCAAACCACCACCACCCGCCACCGCCGACCCCAGTCGGAGCCGCCCAGAGCTCGAGCTCCGCCATGCCGACGCCTGAGCCCGCTGGCCGAGCCTCGCCGCCGCCTCGCCACCCCACGCCCGAGCCGCCTCCCCGAGCCCCGCCCGAGCCCCACCGAGCTAAGCCGAGGTAGCCGTCATTGCCGCCGGGTTTTCGAGAAAACCGTTTTGGTTTTTTAGAAACCCTAGTTTTCGTTTTTTTAATAGATCGGTTTTTCTCCGGTTTATTTATTTAGCGAGCGTTCGCTCATTCCTTCGTTTTAACGAACCCGTTCTTTGTTTAGATCCAGATAATGAACGCTCATTCGTTAGTCTGTTCGTCAGTTTTCTTTTAATCAGATTTATTCCGCGATTTTTCTGATCGCGATTTCTGATCCGATCTTACTTTCTGTTTATCTTTTCGCTCGTTAGTCAGAATCAGGCGATTCGAACGCCTAGAGTTTCGGCTCGAGACCCTCTTTCCGTTTAAACAACTTAAACAAGATTTTGATACTGTAAATTTTGACCTTAGTTCAGATTAGTAAACGGATCTTGTTTCTTTCGTCGTTTGAGTTTCGTTGTTCCGTTTGGTTTTATTCTTTTTGCAAACCGGAGTTCTTAAGTTGAACTTTCTGGTCAGCCTCGTTTATTTGAGTTTTGCTTGTGCATCTTTGTTTGTTGCTTATGTATGTTACTGTTTGCTTGCGATAGAATTCCCGGAGTGTGAAGCGTGTTACTACGAGTCTCTAGGATTCGCGGATCGTCAGCAAGGCAAGTAACACTTTAATCATACTCTTTTCATACCCAGTTTTTATGCATTAGCTCAATCCTCAAACATTGCATGGTTAGGATGTCTTTAACTTGTGGGTTGGGAAGCAGTAGTTACTGAGGTAGAACCTATTGCCCTGTTATATTCAAACCCTCGGGAGTTACTTCTACGTGTTGCTTATGTTGCTATGCTATGCTCGTAGACGTGGTTGGATTTGAGTGAATCCATGACAGATGTGAGATTGTTAATTAATGGTTTAATTTAAGGTGGCAACTTTAATACACATCTGGGTGGATTGAGGCACCTGGGGAACCCAGTGTTGTCTGTTTTTTTTGGAAATCCCGGGGTACCCGTGTGATCTTCCTATGGACCGCCACCCAGGCTCAAAGGGAACTGAGATTATTCATGCTAGAAACTTCCGTGTGCAACCACAAGCTACTATGGGCTCTAGCATAGTTGAGTAGGTTACGTGAAGCTATTGAAGAGGTAGATCAGCAGGTAGTGGGTTTTGTAGGTTTGGTATGGTCTACCCGTAGTAGAGAGTTAATGTTTCTGAAAGACTATGTTTCAGTCATCCGTTTCTCAAACACCATGTAGTGCGATCAATCAACGGAGGCGATCGAGTCTTGTGGGTAAAAGTGCGCAAACCTCTGCAGAGTGTACAATCTAATCATGGTTAGCCGTGTCCCCGGTTATGGACAATTTTGAGTATCTAGTACTTGAGTTATCACATGTATCTCATCACTCTTAATTAATATTGTTGGGTTGTTAACTACTTTAATTGGGATTGAGTTGGGGTTATACCTTCTCAATGTTCAACCACCATGATAGTTAAATTAAAATCTATTCCTTTGTTGTAGGGAAAAATTGGCTTTTCACAAAACTATAACCATAGAGCTTTCCATCAGCCAAATATGCATGTAGTGATAGCATTATTCTGTTTCTACTCTATTGTGTTATATTGCCAGCATATTCCACGTGCTGACCCGTTCTCGGGCTGCAACGTATTATGTTGCAGACTTTTCAGACAAGGAGTAAGGCTCGTTAGGTCGTTGCCATGCAGCTCAGCTATGCCGTTGGAGTTGATGGACTCACTTTATCTTCCAGACCTTCCGTTGTTATCATATTAGATGGCCTTAAGCCATATTATTGTAATAGTTCTCTTTTGAGACATTCGATGTAATAAGTGTGTGATTGCTACTCTGTTATAAATCCTTCGAGTACTGTGTGTGTCAGCATTACTGATCCAGGGATGACACTAAAACACAGAGAATTGACCATCTGAGGTCGGGTCGCTACATCGAGAGGTAAAGATTTATATATTGGACGATAGTATTTGGACACCGGAATGGTTCGGGATGTCTCGGATATTTATCGGAGTACCGAGGGGTTACCGGAACCCCTCGGGTAATGTAATGGGCCTACATGGGCCATAAGGGAGATGGAAGGCAGCCCACAAGGGGTGGCCACGCCCCCTCCCAAAGGAGTCCAAATTGGACTAGGGGAGGGGGCGTGCCCCCCTTTCCTTCTCCTCTTCCCTCTCCCTTCCCTATTTCCCCCTCCGTGATAAGGAATAAAGGGGGGGGGGGGGCGAATCCTACTAGGACTGGGAGTCCTAGTAGGACTCCCCCCTCTTGAGGCGCCCCCTAGGGCCGGCCTTCTCCCTCTACCTCCTTTATATACATGGGCAAGGCACCCCTTGGAGACACACCAATTGTGCCAAGCCGTGTGCGGCATCTCTCTCCACGGTTTACTCCTCCGATCATATTCACGTAGTGCTTAGGCGAAGCCCTGCACGGATCACATCACCATCACCATCACCACGCCATCGCGCTGACGAAACTCTCCCTCGACCCTCTGCTGGATCAATAGTTCGAGGGACGTCATCGAGCTGAACGTGTGCTGAACTCGGAGGCGTCGTACGTTTGGTACTTGATCGGTTGGATCACGAAGACGTTCGACTACATCAACCGTGTTAACCTAACGCTTCCGCTTTTGGTCTACGAGGGTACATGGACACACTCTCCCCTATCGTTGCTATGCATCTCCTAGATAGATCTTGCATGATCATTGGAATTTTTTTTGAAATTGCATGCTACGTTCCCCAACAGTGGCATCCGAGCCAGGTCTATGCGTAGATGATATGCACGAGTAGAACACAAAGAATTGTGGGTGATAATAGTCATACTGCTTACCACCAACGTCTTATTTTGATTCGGCGGTATTGTTGGATGAAGCGGCCTTGACCAACCTTACATGACCACGTTCATGATACCTTTTCCGCCGACAGACGTGCAACTTGTTGTGCATAAAGGTGGCTGACGGGTATCTGTTTCTCCAACTTTAGTTGAATCAAATTTGACTACGGCCGGTCCTTGTTGAAGGTTAAAACAACACACTTAACGAAAAATCGTTGTGGTTTTGATGCGTAGGTAAGAACGGTTCTTCCTAGAAGCCCGTAGCAACCACGTAAAACTTGCAACAACAAAGTAGAGGACGTCTAACTTGTTTTTGCAGGGCATGTTGTGATGTGATATGGTCAAGACATGATGTGATATAATTTATTGTATGAGATGATCATGTTTTGTAGAAGTTATCGGCAACTGGCAGGAGCCTTATCGTTGTCGCTTTATTGTATGAAATGCAATCACCATGTAATTGCTTTACTTTATCACTATGCGGTAGCAATAGTTGTAGAAGCAATAGTTGGCGAGACGACAACAACGCTATGATGGATATCAAGGTGTCAAGCCGGTGAAGCTGAAGCATGAGATGGAAGCGGAGAAATCCGAGCTTGATGCCAAGGCGATGATCCTGGCCGAGGACCGCGAGGCCTTCAAGCTCCTCGAGGAGAGGTCCCGCGCGGCGCTGCGGGCACTTTACGAGAAGGGCTTGGAGGAGCCGCTGGCTACCAACAACGAGGGCCCCGCCCAGCTGCTCCCTTATCTGATCAAGGTGCTTGAGGAAGTCGTGAGCGGTATCGGCCCCATGGCAGAGGAAGAAGCCCGCGTTCTTTCCTCAGCCACGTTGACGCGTGTCTTCAGCTACCTGCATCTTCGCGATCCTGCCACCCGCCTCGACGAGCTGCTGGAGCCTGTGGATGCCGAGCACTGCGCGGCTCCTGCCAAGGCCGTGAAGGGTCAGGTGGAAGCCCTGCTGAAGAGGTTCCGCGCCTTCGCCCCTACACCCTCAACCGGTGGTGCTGCTGATCCTGCAACTCCGGCGGGTGGTGCAGGTGAGGGCAACGCCGTTGGAGAAGAAGCATCCCTTGGTGGCGACGTCCGGTGGTGACGAGATGACTTGCTGGCGACTCCTTCCCTGTTTAGTTTCTACAAAATGCACCATGCCTCGTGGAGGCGTTTAAACTTGCATTTGGTATTGGGAGAACAATATGTCTTGTAATATTTGCTTGAGATTTTGCGATTTCCTTCCCATTTGCTTTGCGTTCTACGTCGGCAGATCCCGACCCCGCGCATACCTCAGCCGCCGCTGACTCGACCGGAACACCAGGACGAGGCCAGGGGGTGAGGGGCTACGTGGCCAGTTAGGCTCCTGAGTCGCGATGCTCAGGAGTCCCCCTTGACGCGCAAACAGCTTATAGAAAGGAGATGCAGGAAAAAGCCTTAGTGTTCTAAGTCGGCAGGGCCCGACCCCGCGCATACCTCAACCACCATTAGGCCGTCCGGAACACCAGGACGGGGCCAAGGAGTGAGGGGCTACATGGCCAGTTAGGCTCCTGAGTCACGATGCTCAGGAGTCCCCCCTTGACGCTCAAACGACCTTTGAGAAGGAAATGCAAGGATAGGCCTTAGCGTTCTGCGTCGGCAGGGCCCGGCCCCGCGCGTACCTCACCCGCCGTTGGGTCGTCTGGATCACTAGGACGAGACCAAGGAGTGAGGGGCTATGTGACCAGTTAGGCATTGGGTCGTGATGCCCAAGGGTCCCTGAGGGAGTCCTGGATTAGGGTGTGTCCGGATGGCCGGACTATAACCTTTGGCCGGACTCCTGGACTATGAAGATACAAGATTGAAGACTTCGTCCCGTGTCCGGATGGGACTTTCCTTGGAGTGGAAGGCAAGCTTGGCGATACGGATATGTAGATCTCCTCCCATTGTAACTAACTCTATGTAACCTAACCCTCTCCGGTGTCTATATAAACCGGAGGGTTTTAGTCCGTAGGACGAAAAACAATCATACCATAGGCTAGCTTCTAGGGTTTAGCCTCTCTGATCTCGTGGTAGATCTACTCTTGTACTACCCATATCATCAATATTAATCAAGCATGAGTAGGGTTTTACCTCCATCAAGAGGGCCCGAACCTGGGTAAAACATCGTGTCCCTTGTCTCCTGTTACCATCCGCCTAGACGCACTGTTCCGGACCCCCTACCCGAGATCCGCCGGTTTTGACACCGACATTGGTGCTTTCATTGAAAGTTCCTCTATGCGTCATCTTTAGGCCCGATGGCTCCTCCGATCATCAACAATGATGCGGTCCAGGCGAGACTTTTCTCCCGGACAGATCTTCAGATTCGCGGCTTTGCTGCGGGCCAATTAAGCTTGGCCATCCGGAGCAGATCGAAAAGCTACGCCCCGCCATCGTGTCAGTTTTGGAAGTTTGAACTACACGGCCGACGTCGCGGAGACTTGATCTTCGACGGTTCGAGCCACAGCCAAGCGCCACAGACCGCCACGATGGGCATGATCTAGCTCTGCCACGAATAAAGGTCCCGGAGGTCGCTTGTCCGCTCCGACCCTTAGCTCGAGCCGATCATGCCAATCGAGGACGGGTGGCTGGACACCGCCTCGGGGGCTGCAATCCCTACGGTGATCGAGCCGAACACCATACCTGTCCTTTGCGAAGCTTGTGACTCCAAGGTGCCGGACTCCGAACCTTCCGCGCCCGAGCCAATCGATACCGATTGGGCGCCGATCATGGAGTTCACCGCTGCGGACATCTTTCAGCACTCGCTCTTCAGCAACATTCTGAATTCATTAAAGTCTCTCTCTCTATCAGGAGAGCCCTGGCCGGACTATGGTCAGCAAGGTTGGGATGCGGACGACGAAGAAATTCAAAGCCCACCCACCACCCACTTCGTAGCCACTGTCGATGATTTAACCGACATGCTCGACCGACTACGAAGACATCGACGGTATGGACGGCGATGTAGGAGACGAAGCAGAATCAGCCCATAGGGCACTTTGGACAACCACCTCATCCCATGATGTATATATGGTGGACACACCTAAAAGAAACGACGACGAGGAACAAAGGGGCATACGAGGATCGTTCCTCTAAAAGCGATCAAAGCGGCGGCGTAAGCGCCGCTCAAACCCCACCTCGACAGAGACAAGAGCCATACGCACTCCAGCCATAGAGCAGGGCGAACCGGCGGACGATTTAACATACCATCGAGCAACCATCCCTAACAGGCAACTTGGATAAACAACCCGTCCCCTCGACGAAGATAATAAATCCGGACGACCTCACGTCGGACAGATTGCTGGAGCAGAAGAACCTCCAAAAAAGGCTCATCGCCACTGCGTGTAGCCTGAAAAAGCAGAAACGGAAGTTCAAAACAGCGGAAGATGCACTCAGAATTAGATGGAGCAAAGTACTCAACACCAAAGACAAATACGGCGATAGTCGCCGCACAAAGAGCTATCCGAAGCAAAAATTACTACCGGAATTTGATGAAGAGGCCTTAAAGCCTCCGCAATCAAAAAATAAGGAAGCCACCCGGTCGGATAAACGACCCCATGGCAAACATAGTGCGGCAAACGGCGCCGCACACAAGCCGGCACGTGATCCGCACAAGGATTCGCATCAAAAAGATGGCCCAGCTAGATCTATCTACGGGCCAAGAAAGCAAGCTCTAGCAAGCAATGCAACGCATCAAGTATCCGAACATCACGGTACACCCAAATATAGGGGTGCCGCACACCCCCTATGTTTCACCGATGAGTCTTTGGATCATGAGTTTCAGTGAGATTCAAGCCCGTAAACATAGAGGCATACGACGGAACAACAGACCACAGATGCGGATTGAGGATTACATCCTCCACATACACATGGCTAGAGGAGATGATCTCCACGCCATAAAATACCTACCCCTCAAACTCAAAGGACCAGACCGGCATTGGCTTAAAAGCCTTCCCGAAAACACCATTGGAAGTTGGGAAGAGCTTGAGGATGCTTTTCGGGCAAATTTTCAAGGGACCTATGTCCGACCTCCGGATGCAGATGATTTAAGTCATATAACTCAACAACCCGGAGAGTCAGCCCGGAAACTCTGGAACAGATTTCTTACTAAAAAGAACCAGATAGTCGACTGTCCGGACGCCGAAGCCTTAGCAGCTTTCAAACACAGCGTTCGAGACGAATGGCTCGCAATACACCTCGGCCAAGAAAAGCCAATAACAATGGCCGCATTAACAAGCCTCATGACCCGCTTTTGCGCAGGAGAGGATAGCTGGTTGGCAAGATGCAGTACCAGCGACCCAAGTACATCCGAAGTTAGGGATGGAAACGGAAAACCGTGACGTAGCAAGGACCAGCGCCGGACCAAGGGAAACAGCCCGAAGAGCATGACAGTCAACGCTGGATTCAAAAGCTCTCGACAGAATCAGAAAAAGCTGCCCCTCAAGGATAATAGGGACGAGCTATCTAACCTAAACAAAATCTTGGACAAGATATGTCAAATCCACAAGACTCTGGAAGCCCGCAAACCATACCCACAGAGATTGTTGGGTCTTCAAGCAATCCGACAAACTCAACGCCGAACACAAGGGGCTCGACACACCAAGCGAGGACAATGACGAACCCCACAAGCAGAGCACCGGAAAACAAAAGAATTTCCCACAAGAAGTCAAAACAGTAAATTCACTTCACGTGACAAAAGGGAAGAACAGAGTGGCGCCCATAGAGATACGCGCCATACGGCCTATCCCAAAGGAGTCCCGCCACTGGTTGTTAAAACCAATCACCTTCGACCATCAGGATTACTCTTGAAGTATCTGGAATGCAGGCTGGACTACCTTGGTATTAGATCCGATAATTGACGGACTCCACTTCACACAAGTCCTAATGGACGACGACACTGATTAAACCTGCTATATCAGGACACAATCCGCAAAATGGGGATAGACCCAACAACAATTCGCCATAGCAACACTTCCTTTCAAGGCGTAACGCCAGGCCCAGATGCCCATTGTACGGGCTCTCTCCTGCTAGAAGTTATGTTCGGCTCACTCGACAACTTCCGCCGCGAAAAGCTAACCTTCCACATCGCCCCATTTACAAGTAGCTATCAAGCACTACTGGGACGCGAAGCTTTCGCCCGCATTAACGCAATACCGCATTATGCATCTCTTATACTTAAAATGCCCGGTCCGCGAGGCATCATCTCATTAAAGGGAAATATCGAGTGTTCCTCGAGCACGGAAGATTGTGTGGCCGCCTTGACAGCCACACACTTAGCCGGCTTCACTAATCAAAGCACCTAAACAGGTCGTTCAGAGCCCGGACATGGCTAGATGAGTCCAGCGTAAACATACAAGGGCTTACTAGCCGCATACCCCCGTACAAGGGGCTCCGCGCATATACAACAAGATACAATAAAGCTCAATTTTATTCATTTTTTTTATTGTACTTTGTTTATTTAACATAACGTACATTTTCGCATGATCTTTTTCGACTAAGTTCCTCTCTTTTACAGATGAACACCGTGCTACACCCGTCCAGGATACGGCACAACGGAGACACAGGTGCAGACGTGTAGTAGGGACCCGTTCCAAGGATTCTTTTCAGATTAAGACCCTGCGTAAACCTTTTTACTGTCTCTTGTTGATACACATCCCCGGTTTCTTGCTATAACCGAGGTGGAGGTCTGGCGTCTTGGCATGTGGCCATGTCGATTTTTGCGCATACACGGACACCGTGGGCTTATTACTAAGGGCGTTGTTCAGCCCGTTTTCATAAAGACCGAATACCTTAGGGAGTGTTCGACGTCATGAAGTTTGGCCTTATATGCATCAACTTCGAATCATGTCTTTGGTCAAATGTTGGGTTTGCCCGGCTCATGTGTTTTGCTGCCTTACGTTCCGCTCTATCGGCTAAGGCGACACCAGGAGAACTACTGCGATTGTGCCCCGGTTCGGCCAGGCGAGCACCTTAGTAGAGAAAGCCGAAACTGATCACATGATATTGCGTGAGACTGGTCAACCACTCGATGACCCACCGGAATCTTTTAGGATTCCTCCGCATTAACGGCGGGCCGTTTCCGGTCAGCACACACGCCGCTCAATTCGGCGAAGCGCGGTGCCCCTAGGGGCTATATAGTGGCCCCACTGTCAAACTCCTATGGCTAAGTGAAAGTGATAAAGCATTATAGTCCGGTTGTCTAGTTCGCTGCGCTATCACCTCATTTATAGGACCAAGACGTTGGATCAAGTGTGAAAATGCGCCTTCTACGAACACCCCCGTATTATATGCGTGGGGGTTGAAGCCGAAGACTGCCATCTTTCAGGTTATATACACATAGACATTAACGGCCGCACAGGAGGTATTTTAATTCTTGCACGCACAAGTATAAAAAGCTTTTATATTCCATCGAAACATTGTTTTACAATAATACATGTTATTCGAACATGATACCCTTGAAACCTGCGTCTCTATTAAACGAAGCGCCTGCAGAACTTCCTGAAAATAGTGCTCGGCAGTACTCGGCTCCCGTCCGAATCTTGGGATGCAACGTCAGGCCTTCATCTCCGCCTCAAAGATGTCTTGACATGGGCAAGAGCCATCCGCGCACCCTCTATGCATGCTGACCTCTTCATTGCATTGATATGCGGCACCGCACCAAGGAACTGCTGCACCAAACTAAAATAATTCTTCGGCTCAGGCCTTTCCAGCCACAGATGACTCACGACATCCTTCATGGCGAGTCCGGATAACCTATTCAGCTCCGCCCATTCGGCCAAATGCTCTGTTAATGGAAGTGGGCGCTCTAGATTGTGGAACTGCGACCAAAAAAGGTTTTCCACTTCGTGATCCTGTTGATCTCGGAAGTGTTCAGCCGCGTCCGCGGCACTTGCCGCCAAGTCCAGATAAGTATCCGCCGCACTCCACAGCCGGTCCAACTGAGCATATTTAGGATCCCCGAACTTCATCCGCAGCATAAAGGGCTTTCCAGCCGCGATATCTCCGGCCTGACGTAGCTCCTGCTTCATGGCTCTCATGGCAGAGCGAGCATCCTTGGCCTTGGTAGTGGCCTTCTCCAGGTCCTTCTGTTCCGCCCGATCTTCTTTTTCAAGAAGCTTGCAGCGGTCGGCAACATCCTTCAACTTCACAGCCATCTCGGCCATTTCCTTCCTGCCCGGCGGTGAAAGCAGCCTGTTCGGCTTTCAGCTCTTTGGTCGCCTTTTAAGGCAGCCGCATCACTTTTTCCTGGCCTGCTCCTTGGCTCCGGCGAAGTTCCGCCCGAAGGTTCTCCATGGCAGCGGCACCATCTGCATCAAGCATACATGTTGTAAGGCACGGGCATCAAGCCCCTTACCGTGTGTCCGCGGAGAAATTGCATACCTTGTGACTCGTCAAGCCGCTTGTTGACAAGCGCGATGTCAGCATCCGCCACGTCAAGTTGCCGCTTTAGCTCGGCAAATTCATCAGTCCGGCTAGCCACCGGACACTTCGCCACCTACATAGGAAGAGCGACATATTATACCTGGGACTATGATCCTCGGCGCGCCGTCATTTTTGACAACGCACCGAGTCTCAGGGGCTACTATCTATACAGGGCGCATCTTTTATATGCGGAACTATCAAAAGGTGCATCATTTCACGTACCTCAAAACCTGTCAGTAAACTCCTGACGACCTTGTGCAACCCGCTCTCCGCGGATGAAATCCTTCCAATCACCGTGCCCATCAATGCACGGTGTTCTTCTGAGATAGACGCTCGCCCGAGCAGATTCTTCAGCTCCTCCGACCGCGCACCGGACGGTGTCGGACTCACCCGATGGCCTTTTTCGAAGGCCGGACACGGAGGGCTTTGGGGGGCCACATGACTACTTTCCGGCCCTGCAGGATTCGGAGAAACCCTCCGTGATTTACAGCTCAGGTCGCCGCCGCACGGGCGGTACGGCAGGGGGAGGCGTTCCGCTCTCCATCATCTTCGAACGAAGATCCCCTGAAGATGAGCTCTCCCGGGACGGACCCGAGCGGCCTGGGGATAATGCAGCCCGAGGGGTGCCCCCAACTGAGTAAGCTAAAGATGCAAAGGATACATGCCGCAGGGACAGGCCCACGCGGCCTGGGAACGATGCAGCCCGAGGGGCGCTCCCAGCTAAATAAACATGGAAAATGTCACCTGGTTTCGTTGTCGAAGGGATGTTGGGGTAGCTGAAGATGCGTGGCGAAGGGGTTGCTCCTCATGAGCCACCGGAGCCCTGAGCCTCGGGAGGCTGGAGTTCTGGTGATTCCTTGAGGACCGTCTCCATCTCCTCCAGGACTGCGTGATGCCTGGCCTCCTGAGCCGCTAGGACGCTCTGCAGGTTGCGCTGATAGGCGACCACCATGCTCGGCAGGCCGAATGGCATGCGAACATAGCTGTGAGGTGGGCCCTTGCAACGTCCCACGGGCGAAGGCCAGAAGAGCTCCTGAGATGCGGCCCTGTTGAGCCCTGGGATGTCTATGCAGACGCGCAGCCAGCCATCCTCACCTGGATGGGGAGCTGCGCCATGTGGGCGGCGGTCGCTGTGCATGGCTCTTGCTTCTTGAAGCTCTTGGGTAGTCTTGGTGATGAACTCCTGAGCACCAGGCGCTCCTCGCCTGGTGCCCTCCTGAGGGAAATGTGCCGCAAAGGACGCCTCCACGTGGTGCCGGAGCACCTCTCTCGTGATGTTGGCCAGGTCCGAGGACCTCCAGAAGAGAGCCCCCGAGCCCTGCCCGAGGAGGGCGCCGGGCATGCCTTCCTATGCAAGGGAGGGAGGTGCCCCAGGCGCGGGCACCGTCCGGATGTGGCACCGCTAGAGGCGCCACTCCCCTGAGGCCCTGTACGGAGTAGCTGCTTCTTCTTCTTGGGGATGACCTCCGGAGGGTACGGTGCTCCATTGTTGTATGGGTCTTCGATTGCCGTGGCCTGGAAGGCGCGCTCGAGGGAGCACACCGCATCTTCTTCTTCGCAGAGGACTGTGATGATCCCGCCGCTCCCTGGCATCTTGAGGACGTTGTAGCCGGGATGGGTCACTGCCATGAACTTTGCCAATGCTGGGTATCCGAGGATGGCATTGTACGGCAGGCGGATGTGGGCGATGTCGAAGTCGATGAGCTCGGTGGTGCGGTCCATCCAGTCCTCGTAAAGGTCATCGACGGGTCGGTAGCGCAGGAGCTCACGCGCCATGAGCAGCGGGGCATGCGCGTTTGTGGGAGCACGGCGAGCATGGACGACGAATCGGCTAGGGTCATCGATGGAGTGGCGGTGCGGCCGTCCCGCCGCACCGAGGGGTGCAGCGAGGACGCTTGCTGCTCATTTCCCTCCAGGCCGGTGGCAGCGTTGGCGGCGGGTGACGGAGAACGACGGGAAGGCCCACCGATAGGGGCTGTCTAATAGACACGGGTGGCGAGAGCGGCCCGGCGCTCAGCGCGGGCCCGGCGAGCATCGGCCATGAACTTGATGGAGTGGCGAAACGCGGATCGACGAGAGGAAAGCTTGAGAGCACCCCTACCTGGCGCGCCAAATGTCTGATTTCGGGTTCCGGCAAAACCCTCGAGGTTCGAACACTGGGGTGCGCACGAAGATCTCTCCTCCCTCTAGCTCGCACGCATCATGATCTCTTGTCCTAGCTTGCCGAAACAACTGAACAAGGGGACACAAGGGTTTATGCTGGTTCGGGCCACCGATGCGGTGTAATACCCTACTCCAGTGTGGTGTGGTGGATTGCCTCTGGGGCTGAGGATGAACAGTACGAGGGAAGAAGAGCCTCCTGAGGAGAGGTGTTCTTGTGCTTGGTGAGTGTGTGGATCGAATGGATCTAGTCCAAGATGAGTTTGTGTGAGGCTATGGATGGTATGGCTCCGATCCAAGAGAGTTGCCTCCTACAGTGGTGGCTAGTCCTATTTATAGAGGCCTTGGTCCTCTTCCCAAATATTGAGCAGGAAGGGATTCCACAACAGCCAATTTGAAGGGGGACAACTAGTACAAGCTATCATGACTAAAGGTGGTCTTCGCCTGCCAAAGGCTCTGGTGGTGATGCCGTGTTGGGCTCCACGGTGACCTCCGTCTTGTCGTCCTGCTGGTCTTGGTCTCGTTGCACCGATATGGAAACCTTTGCCTGATGCCTCGGGACTCCTCACCTGCGCTTACCTCTTTAGCACCAAAGGGGAAACGAGGACATTATGCTCGCTGGCGCCCGCCTGGTCTTGGTCGTCATGGCTTACATCATAGGAACCTCGCAAGGTTCCCCTTGCCTTGATCTCTCCACCGCTCATGAGCCAGGCTAGTGAGGCTGCCCCCGAGGAGGTCTTGCGTCGTCCGCCTCGCGAGGGTCTTGAGTGTTTGTGCTACCTCTTGAGCACTGCATTGGTTTTTCCCTTGAATAGGAAAGGGTGATGCAGCAAAGTAGTGTAAGTATTTCCCTCAGTTTTTGAGAAACCAAAGTATCAATCCAGTAGGAGACTACACGCAAGTCGCGTCGTACCTACACAAACAAATAAGAACCTTGCAACCAACGAGATAAAGGGTTGTCAATCCCTTCATGGCCACTTGCAAAAGTGAGATCATATAGAGATGATAAGATAATTTTTTTGGTATTTTTATGATAAAGATTGAAAGTAAAGATTGCAAAATAAAATAGATCGGAAACATATATGATGGAAAATAGACCCGGGGGCCATAGGTTTCACTAGTGGCTTCTCTCAAGATAGCATAAGTATTACGATGGGTGAACAAATTACTGTCGAGCAATTGATAGAAAAGTGCATAATTATGAGAATATCTAGGCATGATCATGTATATAGGCATCACGTCCGCAATAAGTAGACCGACTCCTGCCTGCATCTACTACTATTACTCCACACATCGACCGCTATCCATCATGCATCTAGAGTATTAAGTTCATAAGAACAGAGTAACACATTAGGCAAGATGAAATGATGTAGAGGGATAAACCCAAGCAATATGATATAAACCCCATATTTTTATCCTCGATGGCAACAATACAATACGTGTCGTTTCCCTTTCTGTCACGGGGATCGAGCACCGCATGATTGAACCCAAAGCTAAGCACTTCTACCATTGCAAGAAAGATCAATCTAGTAGGCCAAACCAAACTGATAATTCGAAGAGACTTGCAAAGATAACCAATCATACATAAAAGAATTCAGAGAAGATTCAAATATTGTTCATAGATAATCTTGATCATAAACCCACAATTCATCGGATCTCGACAAACACACCGCAAAAGAATTACATCGAATAGATCTCCAAGAAGATCGAGGAGAACTTTGTATTGAGATCCAAAGATAGAGAAGAAGCCATCTAGCTAATAACTATGGACCCGAAGGTCTGTGGTAAACTACTCACACATCATCGGAGAGGCTATGGTGTTGATGTAGAAGCCCTCCGTGATCGATGCACCCTCCGGCGGAGCGCCGGAAAAGGCCCCAATATGGGATCTCACGGGTATAGAAGGTTGCGGTGGTAGAAATAGGGTTTCGTGGTGCTCCTGGTTGGTTTTAGGGTACGTAGCTATATGTAGGAGGAAGAAGTAGGTCGGTGGAGCCACGTGGGCCCCACGAGGGTGGGGCGTGCCCAGGGGGGCAGGCGCGCCTCCCTGCCTCGTGGCCTCATCATTGATTTCTTGACGTCCACTCCAAGTCCTCTGGATCGCGTTTGTTCCAAAAACAACTCTCCCAAAGGTTTCATTCCGTTTGGACTCTGTTTGATATTCCTTTTCTGCGAAACACTGAAATAGGCAAAAAAAAACAGCAATTTGCACTGGGCCTTGGGTTAGTAGGTTAGTCCGAAAAATAATATAAAAGTGTATAATAAGTCCCATTAAACATCCAAAATAGAATATATAATAGCATGGAACAATAAAAAATTATAGATACGTTGGAGACGTATCAAGCATCTCCAAGCTTAATTCCTGCTCGTCCTCGAGTAGGTAAGTGATAGAAACAAAAAAAATTGATGTGGAATGCTACCTATCATATTTCTCAATGTAATTTTCTTTATTGTTGACATGATAAAAGTTTAATGTTGACATGAAAATAATAATACTTCAAGCATACTAACAAAGCAATCATGTCTTCTCAAAATAACATGGCCAAAGAAAGTTATCCCTACAAAATCATATAGTCTGGCTATGCTCTATCTTCATCACACAAAGTATTTAATCATGCACAACCCCGATGACAAGCCAAGCAATTGTTTCATACTTTTGATGTTCTCAAACTTTTTCAATCTTCACGCAATACATGAGCGTGAGTCGTGGACATAGCACTATAGGTGGAATAGAATGGTGGTTGTGGAGAAGACAAATAGGAGAACATAGTCTCACATCAACTAGGTGTATCAATGGGCTATGAAGACGCCCATCAATAGATATCAATGTGAGTGAGTAGGGATTGCCATGCAACGGATGCACTAGAGCTATAAGTGTATGAAAGCTCAACAAAAGAAACTAAGTGGGTGTGCATCCAACTCGCTTGCTCACGAAGACCTAGGGCATTTTGAGGAAGCCCATCATTGGAATATACAAGACAAGTTCTATAATGTAAAGTTCCCACTAGTATATGAAAGTGACAACATAGGAGACTCTCTATCATGAAGATCATGGTGCTACTTGGAAGCACAAGTGTGGTAAAAGGATAGTAACATTGTCCCTTCTCTCTTTTTCTCTCATTTTTTTGGGCCTTCTTCTCTTTTTTATGGCCTCTTTTCTTTCTCTTTTTTTAGTCCGGAGTCTCATCCCGACTTGTGGGGGAATCATAGTCTCCATCATCCTTTCCTCACATGGGACAACGCTCTAATAATGATGATCATCACACTTTTATTTATTTACAACTCAAGAATTACAACTCGATACTTAGAATAAAATATGACTCTATGTGAATGCCTCCGGCGGTGTACCAGGATATGCAATGAATCAAGAGTGACATGTATGAAAGGATTATAAAGGTGGCTTTGCCACAAATACGATGTCAACTACATGATCATGCAAAGCAATATGACAATGATGGAGCGTGTCATAATAAATAGAACGGTGGTAAGTTGCATGGCAATATATCTTGGAATGGCTATGGAAATGCCATAATAGGTAGGTATGGTGGCTGTTTTGAGGACGATATATGGTGGGTGTATGATACCGGCGAAAGGTGCGCGGTATTAGAGAGGCTAGCAATGATGGAAGGGTGAGAGTGCGTATAATCCATGGTCTCAACATTAGTCATAAAGAACTCACATACTTATTGCAAAAATCTATTAGTTATCAAAACGAAGTACTACACGCATACTCCTAGGGGGATAGATTGGTAGGAAAAGACCATCGCTCGTCCCCAACCGCCACTCATAAGGAAGACAATCAATAAATAAATCATGCTCCGACTTCATCACATAACGGTTCACCATACGTGCATGCTACGGGAATCACAAACTTTAGAACAATAATTTCTCAAATTCACAACTACTCAACTAGCATGACTCTAATATCACCATCTTAATATCTCAAAACAATTATCAAGTATCAAACTTCTCTTAGTATTCAATGCACTTTATATGAAAGTTTTTTTATATCCATCTTGGATGCCTATCATATTTTATAACCAAAGCAAATTACCATGCTGTTCTAAAGGACTCTCAAAATAATATAAGTGAAGCATGAGAGATCAATAATTTATATAAAATATATCCACCACCGTGCTCTAAAAGATATAAGTGAAGCGCTAGAGCAAAATTGTTTAGCTCAAAAGATATAAGTGAAGCACATAGAGTATTCTAATAAATTCCGATTAATGTGTGTTTCTCTCAAAAGGTGTGTACAGCAAGGATGATTGGGGGAACTAGAATGCAAAGACTCAAATCATACAAGACGCTCCAAGCAAAACACATATCATGTGGTGAATAAAAATATAGCTCCAAGTAAAGTTACCGATGAACGAAGACAAAAGAGGGGATGCCTTTCGGGGCATCCCCAAGCTTAGGCTTTTGGTTATCCTTGGATTTTACCTTGGTATGCCTTGGGAATCCCCAAGCTTAGGCTCTTGCCACTCCTTGTTCCACAATCCATCAAATCTTTACCCAAAACTTGAAAACTTCACAACACAAAACTCAACAGAAAATCTCATGAGCTCCGTTAGCGAAAGAAAACAAAACACCACTTCAAGGTACTGTAATGAACTTATTCGTTATTTATATTGGTGTTAAACCTAATGTATTCCAACTTCTCTATGGTTCATAACCTCCGATACTAGCCATAGATTCATCAAAAATAAGCAAACAGCACACGAAAAACAGAATCTGTCAAAAACAAAACAGTCTGTAGTAATCTGTACCTAACCCAAACTTCTGGAACTCAGAAGAATCTACAAAAATAGGACGACCTAGATAATTTTTTTATTGAACTACTGCAATTGGAATCAGTATTTTATCACGTTCTGGTGATTTTTAACAATTGTTTTCATGAGCAGAAAGTTTCTGACTTTTTCAGCAAGATCAAATAACTATCATCCAAGAAGATCCTATAGGTTTTACTTGGCACAAACACTAATTAAAACACAAAACCACATCTAACCAAAGGCTAGATCAATTATTTATTACTAAACAGAACCAAAAAGCAAGAAACAAAAATAAAATTGGGTTGCCTCCCAACAAGCGCTATCGTTTAACGCCCCTAGCTAGGCATAAAGGCAAGGATAGATCTAGGTATTGCCATCTTTGGCATGCAATTCCTCAATTGAACACTTAGAACCCTTAAGAATTTCCTTGTTTTTATTAATAACCAAACTCCTAGGCAAAAAATTGAGAAAATCATTGGTAGTAAAAGGTTCCTTAATGATAGCGAGAAAGTCGGGGTGAACACTTATGGATTTAAGATCCGCATTTTCCTTACTAGAAGTTTCACCCTTATTTTTAGGAACTGTGACGCCCTCGATTCAATCGTACACTAATCATACACGCAAATGTGTACGATAAAGATCAAGGACTCATGGGAAGATATCACAACACAACTTGCCGTTTTATTCGCCCTCTCTTTCCCAATCTCCTCCTCCATTTCCGTTGCCTCTTGTTTGCTCGTGTGTTAGTTTGCTTGCTTGTCATCATGACTAGTCTCATATCTTCTCCATTATCTCCCGAGAATGAAGTTCTAAATTTTAAGCAAAGGGAGGGAGAAAATCTAAAAGATGCTCGGTATAGAATTTGCAATGCTCAAAATAGATCTACCAGGAAGCAATCTACTTCAGTTCTTCTCCGTAATTTTTACGTAGGTGCTAATCCTTGATATAGATATATCCTTGATACCATTACCGGAGGGAATTTCTTGGGTAGCCATACTTTTGATTCTTATAATGCTTTAATAGATTTATTTGGCTCGCCACGTCTTTTGGTTAATGGAACTATGTTAACTTTGGAGCATGTTATGCAAAGGCTTGAAATTATTGAAAACAAAGTTGCTACCATTGAATCCATTGAAAATCTAGATAAAAGGATCCATAATCAAATTACTCAATATGGATCTAAGGTAGGAATGACTTTGAAAAATATTAAATAAAAGGAACCCATGGTTAATGAGAAAATAAATCTAGATTCTACTCGAATCGATAAACTTGAGGGTATCATTACCAACTTGGGAACCGCCTTTTCTTCCGTAAAAGATACTCCTAGTCCTCCCACTAAAATTGCTAAGCTTATGTATTTTCCTAAAAATAAGGGTGAATCATCTAGTAAGGAAATTGCGGATCTTAAATCTATAAGTATTCATCCCGATCTTTTTGCTATCATTAAGGAACCATTTGCTACGAATGAATTTTTCGATCTTGTTCCTAAAAGTTTGATGATTAATAGAAAGAAATAAAATTCTAAAGGAGGTAGATGCCTCATTGAAGAATTGCCTACCAAAGGTGGCACTACCTAGATCTATCCTCGCTTTTATGCCTAGCTAGGGGCGTTAAACGATAGCGCTTGTTGGGAGGCAACCCAATTTTATTTTTAGTTTTTTGTTTTTGCTTCTGTTTAGGAATAAATAATCCATCTAGCCTCTGTTTAGATGTGGTTTTATATTTTAGTTAGTGTTTGTGCCAAGCTAGACCTATTGGATCTTCTTGGATGATAGTTATTTGATCTTGCTGTAATTTCCAGAAACTTTGCGCTCAGTGACCAAATTGTTAAAAATCACCAGAACGTGATAAAATACTGATTCCAATTGATGATGATCAAAAACAAATTTTCCAGATCGTCTAATTTTTGTAGAATTTTTTGGGTTCCAGAAGTTTGCGTTAGTTACAGATTACTACAGACTGTTCTGTTTTTGACAGATTCTGATTTACGTGTGTTGTTTGCTTATTTTGATGAATCTATGGCTAGTAAAATAGTTTATAATCCATAGAGAAGTTGGAATACAGTAGGTTTGACACCAATATAAATAAAGAATGAGTTCATTACAGTACCTTAAAGTAGTCTTTTGTTTTCTTTCTCTAACGGAGCTCACGAGATTTCTATTGAGTTTTGTGTTGTGAAGTTTTCAAGTTTTGGGTGAATTCTTTTGATGGATTATGGAACAAGGAGTGGCAAGAGCCTAAGCTTGGGGATGCCCATGGCACCCCCAAGATAATCCAAGGACATCAAAAATTCAAAGCTTGGGGATGCCCTAGAAGGCATCCCCTCTTTCGTCCACTTCCATCGGTAATTTACTTGGAGCTATATTTTTATTCACCACATGATATGTGTTTTGCTTGGAGCGTCTTGTATTATTTGTGTATTTTCTTGTTAGTCTACCACAATCATCCTTGCTTTACACACCTTTTGAGAGAGCCATACATGAATTAAAATTTGATAGAATACTCTATGTGCTTCACTTATATCTTTTGAGCTTGATAGTTTTGCTCTAGTGCTTCACTTAGATCTTTTAGAGCACGGTGGTGGATTTGTTTTAATGAAACTTGATCTCTCATGATTCACTTAGATTATTTTGAGAGTCATTAATAGCATGGTAATTTGCTTAATGTTAATATACTTGGTATACAAGATATGTGAAACTTTCTTTTGAGTGCCTTGAATACTAAGATAAGTTTGATGCTTGATAATTGTTTTGAGATATGGAGGTGATGATATCAAAGTCGTGCTAGTTGGGTGATTATGAATTTGAGAAATACTTGTGTTGAAGTTTGCAAGTCCTGTAGCATGCACGTATGGTTAAAGTTGTGTAACAAATTTGAAACATGAAGTGTACCTGGCTTGTGCATCCTTATGAGTGGCGGTCGGGGACGGGCGATGGTCTTTTCCTACCAATCTATCCCCCTAGGAGCATGCGCGTAGTACTTGATTTTTGATGACTTCTAAATTTTTGCAATAAGTATATGAGTTCTTTTGACTAATGTTGAGTCCATGGATTATACACACTCTCACCTTTCCGCCTTTGCTAGCCTCTTCGGTACCGTGCATTGACCTTTCTCACCTTGAGAGTTGGTGCAAACTTCGCCGGTGCATCCAAACCCCGTGATATGATACGCTCTTTCACACATAAACCTCCTTATATCTTCCTCAAAACAGCCACCATACCTACCTATTATGGCATTTCCATAGCCATTCCGAGATATATTGCCATGCAACTTTCCACCGTTCCGTTCACCATTATGACATACTTTACTTTTGTCATATTGCCATTGCATGATCATGTAGTTGACATCATATTTGTGGCAAAGCCACCATGCATTATTTTTCATACATGTCACTCTTGATTCATTGCACCATCCCGGTACACCGCCGGAGGCATTCATATAGAGTCATATCTTGTTCTAAGTTTCGAGTTGTAATCCTTATGTTGTAACCAATAGAAGTGTGATGATCATCATTATTAGAGCATTGCCCAAAAAAAGGCCAAAAAAAAGAGAAAGGCCCAAAAAAATATATAAAAAGGGCAATGCTACTATCTCTTTTTCCACACTTGTGCTTCAAAGTAGCACCTTGTTCTTCATGTAGTGAGTCTCATATATTGTGCTTCAAAGTAGCACCATGCTTTTCATATAGTGAGTCTCATAAGTTATCCTTTTCATGCTAGTGGGAATTTTTCATTATAGAACTTGGCTTGTATATTCCTACGATGGGCTTCCTCAAATGCCCTAGGTCTTCATGAGCAAGCAAGTTGGATGCACACCCACTAGTTTTCTTTTGTCGAGCATTCATAGCTCTAGTGCATCCGTTGCATGGCAATCCCTACTCCTCATGTTGAAATCAATTAATGGGAATCTCCATAGCCCGTTGATTAGCCTTTTTAATGTGAGACTTTCTCCTTTTTTTTGTCTTCTCCACACAATACCCATCATCATATTCTATTCCACCCATAGTGTTATATCCATGGCTCATGCTCATGTATTGCGTGAAGGTTGAAAAAGTTTGAGATTATTTAAGTATGAAACAATTGCTTGGCTTGTCATCGGGGATATAGAAGTTGGGAACATCTTTATGTGACGAAAATAAAGCATAGCCTAACCATATGATTTTGTAGGGATGAACTTTCTTTTGCCATGTTATTTTGAGAAGACATGATTACTTTGATTAGTATGCTTGAAGTATTATTATTTTTGTGTCAATATGAACTTTTGTCTTGAATCTTTCGGATCTGAATATTCATGTCACAATTAAGAAGATTTACATTGAAATTATGCCAAAGTATCACCCGCATCAAAAATTATCTTTTATCATTTACCTACTCGAGGATGAGCAGGAATTAAGCTTGGGGATGCCTCGATACGTCTCCAACGTATCTATAATTTTGATTGCTCCATGCTACTTTATCTATTGTTTTGGACTATATTGGGCTTTATTTTCCACTTTTATATTACTTTTGGGACTAACCTATTTACCGGAGGCCCAACCTGTAATTGCTGTTTTTTTGCCTATTTTAGTGTTTCAAGAAAGCAGAATATCAAACGGAGTCCAAACGGAATGAAACCTTCGAACGTGATTTTTTCACGAACGTGATCCGTGAGACTTGGACCCTACTCAAGCGGTGCAGGCGGTCACGAGGTGGAGGCGCCCCAGGCACGCCCCTACCTCGTGGGCCCCCGACGCTCCACCGACGCATTCTTCCTCCTATATATACCTAAGTACCCCAAACGATCGTAACAGGAGCCAAAAACCTAATTCCACCACCGCAACTTCCTCAGATCCACGAGATCCCATCTTGGGGCTTGTTCCGAGCTCACGGAGGGGGCATCCACCACAGAGGGCTTCTACATCAACACCATAGGCTCTCTGATGAAGTGTGAGTAGTTTACTTGCACCTTCGGGTCCATAGCTAGTAGCTAGATGGCTTCTTCTCTCTTTTGGATCTCAATACAATGTTCTCCCCCTCTCTCGTGGAGATCTATTCGATGTAATCTTCTTTTTGCGGTGTGTTTGTTGAGAACGATGAATTGTGGGTTTATGATCCAACTTATCTATGGAAAATATTTGATTCTTCTCTGAATTCTTTTATGTACTATTGAGTTATCTTTGCAAGTCTCTTCGAATTATCCGTTTGGTTTGGCCAACTAGATTGGTAGTTCTTGCAATGGGAGAAGGGCTTAGCTTTGGGTTCAATCTTGCGGTGTCCTTTCCCAAAGGATGTAAAGGGTTGTAAGGCACGTATTGTATTGTTGCCATCGAGGATAACAAGATGGGGTATTTATCTTATTGCATGAATTTATTCCTCTACATCATGTCATCTTACTTAAGGCGTTACTCTGTTTTTAACTTAATACTCTAGATGCATGCTGGACAGCAGTCGATGATTGGAGTAATAGTAGTAGATGCAGAATCGTTACAGTCTACTTGTCTCGGACGTGATGCCTATATACATGATCATTGCCTAGATATACTCATAATTATGCTCAGTTCTGTCAATTGCTCAACAGTAATTTGTTCACCCACCGTAGAAAATCTATGCTCTTGAGAGAAGCCACTAGTGAAACCTATGGCCCCCGGGTCTATTCTCATCATATCTATCTCTATCACTTTATTTACTTGCTTTGTTTTTACTTTGCTTTTACTTTTCACTTTGCATCTTTATACCAAAAATACCAAAAATATTATCTCTATCAGATCTCACTCTCGTAAGTGACCGTGAAGGGATTGACGACCCCTAATCGCGTTGGTTGCGAGTAGCTATCGTTTTGTGCAGGTACGAGGGACATGTGCGTGGCCTCTTACTGGATTGATACCTTGGTTCTCAAAAACTGAGGGAAATACTTACGCTACTGTGCTGCATCATCCTCTCCTCTTCGGGGAAAACCAACACAAGCTCAAGACGTAGCATCTCACTGTTTTCAAGATAGTCTTCCTTAGCTGTTTTATCAGCTTTGTTGGAGACCAACAAGGATGTGTCACTATCCTGAACCTTATCTACATTACTTCCTTTACCATTGCTTAATAAGGCACTCTTCCCCAATATTCACAAGATTCTAAAAGAAGAAACAAGCGGACACATAATAAGTTTAACATGTACTAGTATATGAAACTCATTTCAAAGAACCAGTTCATTAGTAAGGTGGACAGGATTAAACTACCAAGTCTTCTATTGCCAAGTACTAGTACATAATAAAAGCATCAAACAAACATATATCTATGTCCTACGGTCGCTGCATTGTCTTGCCAAATCAAAATAGAGACACGCTTCAAATCATATCAGTTCAAGACAAAGCAGCAGTGAAAGAATACAAAGCGCGGGAAACTACACGGCACAACAAGATTTCAGATGGGTACCACGGGTCTGCATGTACAACAACACTATTGGCTCATGTTGTGATGCTAGTAATGTGCATGATATGAAAGTCAACTATATACACAATTGAAATTGAAATCAACAGAGCTATTGATAAGAGCAAACCTGTTAAAGAAACATGCGTGAACATACCCGCTGTGCCATTGGAGTTTCGATCGGATCCTTCAATTTAAAAATAAGTTTGTATGAGTAAATACAGTGATACAAGATCAAAGCAATCATAGTTAAAAAAGGCGCGCCTAAGCGAGCGCTTAAGCGCGCCTAGGCTCTAGGCGTTATAAAACGCATTGCGCATAACTACGCATAATCTGTGCATAATCAGCATAACCATGCGCTTTTGGTCAAGAAGCGCATAAGCGGTGGCAAAACGCGCAATTAACGCCTAGCGCTTTTTTGAACTATGATAGCGATGTAATCTTAAATTAGAACAATTGTTCTTCAGGTTTAGGCACTTGTTCTACATGAACAGAGTACAGTAAGACACAAGAATAAAATACTTAAAAATAGAAAATGAGCTCATAGACCTTACCACATTCTTGGTTCTGGACTAGTACAGAACAAGGCGTTCCCAGTCATCGTCCAGTAATTGTGTCTTAGTAGAATGTAAGGGAATTTGATGAGTTTCTTTGCCGGTGAAGTACGTTTTCTTCAGGTAATTCCGACACTGCCACCAAGCATTCTTGAAGATAGCAGAGGTATTAGCACAGGTTACCTCATCCTGAGTTTCCAAATCGGTCCTTCTCTATAGAGAAAAATGGGAAAATTTGTTGTATTATAACCATCATGGAGGTAGGATGTATGGGACAAAGCAAAGTAATTGCCATGAATAATATTACTTACACGTAACTCTTGGACAAACACCTGCAACTGGCATTTTCCTTCATCTTCAGTATAATATTTCCAAGATGGGAAGATACGCACATACGATTTAACAACATCAAATGCGATAGATGCTAAACTACGATTGGCTGGTTGTGCTTCCTCCACAGGAATAGGCGTACTAACCGGTGGAGTTGGGGTTCGTCATTGATAATCTTGGCCTTTAGGCACTGGAGCTGCCTTACTAACTGCTCTTGTTTGGGAGCTCTGTGGTGGAGATGGTGCTGTCTCAACAGGAACTGGGTTACTATCGGCTGGGGTTGGGTTTAGATTGGGTGAAGCTGGTTCTCTGTCCATCGCAGCAGGGGTACAATCTGTGAGAGTTTGGGTTATGTGTGGTAAGGCTGGTTCTTGTGCATGTACAACCGGGGTGCTATCTCCACCAAGAGGTAGCACTGTTTTATTTGAAGACCGTGTTTTTATTCCGCTAGATACTGGCATCACCCGCTCCAATTCAAATGGCTGATAAACAGGAAACATAGTTGAATTTATAGACATTGTATGAGAGACAGATGCAATAGATAGTGTGGAAAAAAGAGGGCGTGTAATAGTTGACATGTATATTGTTTAACTAAAACAGATAGCATGACATAATTTCACATATATGATGTCTATCTAAACTGGATAGCATAGCATAACATAATTCAAAGATATGATGAATAACTAAACAGGATCGCATGACATAATTCACCTACATGTTATCTAAGTAATCAAGATCACATCATTTAATTCACATATGTGATTTATATGCTAAACAGAGGGCATTCGATATGATGTCTGAACTAAGAACATGGTGTTGAATACTGTGTATATGATGTCTAAACTATGCAATGCAAGACACCGTATGCATGATATGAGCAGTATAACCGTGCCAAGTTAGAGCATACACCTCAGTGGGGGAATAGGACTGGTCATCTGTCTCTGAATCCATCTCTGAGGAGCTATCGGGACCCAACAAGAGATCTGCTTCGACAAGTAGCACTGTCTGCTCTGAAGGCCTTGTTTTCACTCCAGATTTTTCCATCTCCCACCCAAATGGCTGATTCACAGGAAGAGTAGTTTAATGTACAAACATTGTCTACAAATGGAAATGTAATGAAGAAAAGGATGGGCAAGGTATCATTCAAATATATGATGCCTGGTTAAACAGGATGGCATTGCACATTTCACATATATTATGGCTGGCTAAAAGACATGAGACTGCATAATTCCCATATATGATATAGAAACTAAACAGGTGGCGTTACAGAACATGTATAAACTAAGCAGATGACATATATGATGTCAAAAGTAGGCACTGCAAGGCAACATATGCATGATATGACTAACATCATCATGCCAAGGTAGAGCAAACACCTTGGGGTAAATAGGAGTGGTCAGCGGCGTCTGTATACGCCTCAGAACAGATATCTTCCTCTGGATTGCAATCTGGAGAGGGGTGGGGCGGGTTTGCCATTGAACCCACCATGGAGCGATGTCTGCATGACATTGTATTGCCAGCATAAAACTCTTCTCTTTTTCTCTACATGTTCAGCATGACTGTGTACAATATCTGACATGCATACGAAAAAAATATGGTGGGATTATGTAAGGAGAGCATGCAGAAATTTAGAGTGATGGTAACAACTAGTGGATCGATGTTTTTCCGTTGAACCAAAATAGCCCTAATGGATCGACATGATGTATAGTAATAAGTGATGCAACAAGTGTACAACCTCTTTGCTGTAGCCGTGTCGACCTCAGCATCATTGGGTTGGTTGCTGAAGCAGTTGAGGCAGAGGTGGCTGTCGGAGGTGTGGAGGAAGATCTGAGGAACCTCGTTGGAGCAGCTCCGGTGAGCCGTAAGACGTCAAGGCTGAAGCAGCACAAGACAGACATCGTCAATCTCAAGTGGGATTCTAATAGCATTTTCAATAGATGATGTAAAATGGATGTAAAATTAACATCACCAAAAACCACCTGACTACAACAGATGAGGTAAAAACTGTTGACTCTGAACTTAACCGTCGAAACTAAAATTTACTGTGGAATCTGAATGCTACTGTCGAAACTGAACGCAATGGTAGCACAGAGGCACTTGACATGTAGTTTAGGGAGGGCCTGCAGTTCATCTCCAACCTGCACCCCCCTGAGCCGCCAGCCACCACCGGCCGAACCGCCGGCCCCAGCGCCGCCTCGCCGCCCCGAAACAAGTCGCCACCGCCACCCCGGCCAGCCCTTTAGGCCCCCGCCCCCACCCTGAACCCCAAGATAGGTAGTGGGGTACCTCTCCGGCGAGCCCCCGTCCCCGCTGCGGGTGGTTCTTCCTTAACTCCGCCGAGCTCCCCACCCAACACCTGAAAATCGACTGACCCAAAAGTCGATTCAGTCGACTGAAGTGTGTCTTAATCGGAGCAGAGCAGCAGCACGAGCAAGGGGGAGAGCAGCAGCAGCAGATGGGCGAGCGAGCGATCGAGCAAGAGCCGGAGCAGCAGCAGCAGCAGCGCGAGCGAGCAAGAGCCGGAGCAGCAGCAGCAGATCCAGCTGGTATGGACGCCGCCCAAGGGGCCTCGCGGGGAGAGCCGCCCGTGGAGATGTCGCCCATGAGCTGGCTTCGAGGTAGCCGCGCCATGGGGTGCGGGATGGAGCACCATCAGCGCCGGGAGGTCGAGTTAAGGAGAAGGTGCGATGCGATGAGTGTACAACCTCTTTGGTGGCGCCGAGTAGGCCTCGGCTTCGTCCGAGGAGTCGGTGAGGATGCTGCGGTTCTGGTGGAGCAGGTTAAGGCGGCGCTGTGGGGATGGAGCAGCTGCGATAGATGAGGCGATCGTCGGAGCAGCTCCTTGGAGGTGGAGGACGGGGCGGCTGAACCGGCGGGACGGCGAGATGGACGACGAATCCTCATCCGGGGAGGTGGACGAGGGACGTCGACCTGTTGCGGTGGACGACGTCGTCGGGGAAGAGGCTCCGGCTGGGCAGCGGTGACGTGGCGGACGGAGGAGGGTGGTGTTTCGCGGCTGGAGCAGAGAGGTTATGGCGGCCTGGGATTTCGAATGGCGAAAAGGGGTTGAAGCATGACTTAGGGACGCGCTTGTCCAAAATGTAGGGTGTGTTACAAAAGTACCCCCCACCGATTTGAACTAGCGGCCCTTTTGGCTCAGGGTTAGAAGGGGGATTTCACGTGTCGGGATTTGGCAGTTGGAGGGAATTTTCGCGGGCGTTGTAATTTCGGGATAGCAAGGCGCGGGTTGTGAAGGCGCCAGTTTTGGGAGCACGGTATCTGAATTTTCGGGATATAACAAGACGGGGGTTGAATTTTAGGGACAAGCCTAACGTGTAGTAATATTGTACTTGTACGTACCAAATCAATTCGCACTTCCCTCAACCAAAAAGAAAACAAAATAAAAATAAAACTATTCACACCACACAAAGAGAGAGTCTTGCCCCGTTTTATTATACAAATGCTATTCAAAGCTACTCCCTCCTTCCATATATATAGGGCCTAATGCATTTTTTGATGCTAACTTTGACCAAATATTAGAGCAATGATATATGACATGCAACTTACACAAAGCACAGTGTTAACTTCGTCTATGAAAGGTTCTTTCAATGATATAATTTTCACATTGTGCATGTCATGTACTATTAATCTTGTCAATAGTCAAAGGCGGTCTTAAAAATCTCATTACGCCCTATATAGATGGAAGGAGGGAGTATGAATCCATGTTATGTCCGATTAATTTTTTTCGCTATGTATAATGCATGTAACCTACTCATACCAACATTTTAGTGCATTCCCAATGTCTATACTACCGCTGCAATTCGAACTAAATTTGAATTCGTTTCTCTATTTCAATAAGAATCTACAATCATGATTGTTGCCAACTTCAACCATCATAGTTTCCTTGCTATCCTTGAGATATAAATCGGACGGCCTATAATGCAGGATGGCAGGCACACCATCATCAACAAATCCGTTTTATTATAAGAGTAGAGATAAAATATATTAAATGTAGTATAACATGTTCATAAACACACCATGTCTATCACCGTTATATATATTCACACACGCGTCGGTTTAAAACACTATGATAAATTCTTCAAATATCCGAATTCGCTTTTTATAATGAAGTATATATGATCTCTATTCGTCTTTAGACCCACACAACCCTCTTATCTTTGTAGCTAGCGCTGACTTTCTCTTGTGCATGCACACGCCCGCATCCCTCTCACCCTTCCTCAGCATTCTCTAGCTCCATCATGCAAATTCGTCGTTTCACTTTAAGTCGTTCACCCACGGTGTGTGTAGGCCCCCCAGCTCCTTCTTTACGGCACACATCGATCGATATGCCTCTCTAGCCAGGTGTGCCTAGCACAATCACAAGCTTCCCCTCTTCTCTTGTCACCGTCCATGCCTCACTCCCACCACTGTTTTCATCGTTCTCGTACTCGCACACTCCTCCCCGCTCGATATAGTATGCCTCTCGTACCACCTCCTACATGCATCCCTCTATCTCTCCTACATGCATCACTCCCACCACTGTTTTCATCGTTCTCGTACTCGCACACTCCTCCCCGCTCGATATAGTATGCCTCTCGTACCACCTCCTACATGCATCCCTCTATCTCTATCCTTCTCCTCGTGCCTTGTTTGCTTCTAACACACAGATTCATGTATACCGATCGATCTCCCAACATATAGCTGGATCGACTATAACTACCCCCCCCATCGATCGACGTACCTCACAAGTTATGTCTCTCCTTTCTCTAACAAAGGGCGATTGATCTTCCTATGTAGTTATGTCTTCTTACCACAACCACATCGTCCCCCCTCATCATTCGTGCATGCCTCCTGACCCGTCTCTCACACACACGTGCACAGACAACAAGCAGCCATCTCCTCTCTTATTGATATTGCTGGCGTGCCCTCCGTTTGTCTAGCAAGCCTATCCCACCATTTGTTAGAAGCAACTCCACTACCACCACCTCCACCACTCTAGCTCTATCTCTCTCCCAACCTTATTCCTCTCCTGCACATATGCATGGATGCCGATCGATCTCCCTTAATACATGAGGCGGATCGATCTCCTTAATACATGAGGTAGGCCTCTCTCCTCCTCCACACATATACCAGCCATTGTACCTCTATAGTTAATTGGGCCTCCCTCTTCCCCCACCACACACCGATAGTCGAGCGCTGCAGGTAGGTATCCATGCCACAAAGACAAACTGCACATGTCCCCTCTCACGTTCCAGTAGGCCAGCCACTCTATATCTTTGACGTGGGCACACACAAATTCGATGGCACTCTTTATCGATCGCGCGCGCACACACACACACACACACACATCATCCCTATTTTCGATTCTATGGACACCTCAAGCCGGTGATACCTCCACTCTCTTCTCGTGGATCGCCCCCTCTCTATATATGTTATATCCAGGACTCTATTTCACATACATTGCATATGTTACATTTTTAGATAGACCCCCCCCCCCCCCCAAAAAAACTCTCAAGAACCCACACACTATATCTCTCTAGGTTTGTATCTCTCTCACACAACCCCACGTGGGTGGTGTACGTATACAAGAAGAGAATAGGTGCACCGTGCACGATTACGCTTCGCGTGCCCAGCCACACTGCTGCTGGTACACGGTGGAGCTCATTTCTTTACGAAATGGCAGCCCACGTGCTAATTTGAACGCATGTAGCGGTTGTTTACCTAGGGAGGTCGTGTACCATGCCTGCACGAAACAAAGTTCGAATTGACGCGTTGCCACGCTATTTTTAAATAAAGTTATAGCGCTCAATGGCACGTACACGGAATATAAAACGATTTTTATGGAGAAAAAGGTAGTCCGCTCACTATATACAATGGAGTCTTGCGTGCCTGGTTTGTCGCTCTTCAGAGTATCTCACACAAGGCTGCGGTGGCCTCTCTCTCTCTCTCTCACCATTGGTCACTGATCCGACCGCATCCCATCCGCCGGGGGAAAGGGAGTACGATGGCCTCTCTCTCTCTCACCGTTGGTCACTGATCCGGCCGCATCCCATCCGCCGGGGGAAAGGGAGGAAGTGCATCGTTTCTCCGTTCGACGATGCCGAGGCAGCACGTCCCGATCTGTGGTACACGCCGTTCTCTCTGACCAAGCTCCGGCGCAGCAGGGCCTACGCCACCTGCTCGCAGATTCCGCCCGCCGCCGCTCACCTTGTTACATCCCGACGACCTCTAGGTATCCCCTCCGGCCTTGCTCCACTGCCCGTCTTCCCACGTCGCTGCATGTGGATCTTCAATAGTTCTTTGCCCAAAACGTAGCTCGTCCAGCGTACTTTCCATATTGCATTCTCGTCCTCACACCGTTTTAGACAAACACAACCGTGTTGTTATCTTCACTAGGGCAAGGAATATGCTTCTTTTTTGTCGTCGCATGTGTCATCAACTGTTATTGGCGATAATTGTTTCCTTTCTACCTCTTTTTTGCAAACAGGGCTATCCATTTCACCTTGTTGCTATTGCGACATTTTGGTGAACTGCACAAATCACTTTTTTCTTAAGAGTGTTTTGTGCCGTTGTACTAAAATGTCACATGGGCAACGTCTCTACATTTCAGTGCGACTGCACAAAGGGAGATTGGTTTTTCTCTATCCTCCTCATCCAACTCTGAGCCTAATCTTCTCCAACTAGTTAGTCTTAAGAGAGACTGCAAAGGTGACCGGCTTCTATTTATGTGTTTATTGTTTCATCGCAGTCCTCTATTATCGTGAATCGGACTTAATATCTTTGGGCCCAGGGGCGCCAGCTCTATTTTAGTGGAACTGCACAAAATGATCGGAATGTTGCATGCTCCAGACAACTACTTTTTTCCCAACATGCCTTGTTGATTTAGACAGAGCTGGGGGACGTTGCATCCAATGAAAGCATGGATCAATTTTAATTTAACACCTTCTCACAACTCTCTGTCTTGATTGTGATGTTATTATTAGCTCGATCTGCTAATAATTGACATGCATTAGCAAGGAAGTTAGTTTTTATTGTTTAGAAAAGAGCATCGATGGCAAGACACGTGAAACAGAAGCTGAAAGCTAACACCATTGTACAATTTCATGTCTCGCTGGAAAATTATTTGTATAGTACGTCAATTATGTAAACAAATGATGGAAGCTTGATAGCATTGCTAGAAGCCTCTTCATCATCCGGGTCCACGTGCCATCCACAAAAAGTATACTCCTTCGTTCCTAAATAGTTGTCCTTTTACAAATTTCAAACGGGCATATTTTAGAGTGTAGATTCACTCATTTTGCTACGTATGTGTACTCCCTCCGTTCCTAAATATTCTATTCGTCTTTCTATAGATTTCAACAAGTGACTACATACAGAGCAAAATGAGAGAATCTACACTCTAAAATATGTATATACATCCATATGTGCCAGTCCATTTGAAATCTCTAAAAGACAAATATTTGAGTAGTCACTGTTGAAATCTCTAGAAAGACAAATATACTCCGGAGTATATTTAAGAACCGAGGGGGTAGTGCACAACCGCATGGGAGACTCAGCCCGGTCGTTGCGCCACATTAATAGTGAGTAATGAGCAGTCAAATCGTAAGCCCCACCTTTCCCACTGTAAGTTGCTCTGAAGAAGCAACCATCAATACGCTCTTCTTTTAATCCGCTCATACTCCATCCGTCACTGTTTATACAACGCGCTTTAGAAAAAAGAAAAAATATCTGTGGGACCAAGGCGACTAGCGATCAGCCTGAAAAATAGCATTGGTAGTTATAGCACCGCGTCTATTACTAGAGGGAATAATGCGTACACACATGCATGCAGTGCTTCCACCCCGGGTACACACATGCATGCACTTACTCCAGTCTGTAGTACTGTAGTACATAGTACATGGAGAGGAAATTGTGGACTTGATTGAGGTTACCATGCCCTAATTAATTGAGCATTAAACCAAACGCGTCTAAAATCTCTCTGGTGGTGGAAATGCATTGAGAGAAATGCATCATAATGAAGCGGGCCTCAGAAGCTGTGACGGAGGGAGGAGTAGTATGAAGGTTCAAAACCAAATGCAGCGTATGGCGGTCGGTCAACGCACCTCCTCTTGGCATATCAACGACATGTGGGGACAGGAGTGTGAGCAAACCGATCTCAATTGGCGGCAAAGAGCCAACCCGCCGTTCCTTGAGAGAGACGAGGCGAGAACACATAGACGGGTTCGCATGGAGGCCAAGATATATTCGAGCATGGTTGGTTGATCGATATCATTCATTACATGTTGGGCTACCGTTTTGCGCCCTTCTCCGGAATAAACGTGTACTTTATCAGAGATAAAAAAATTAGAGTACATAGGCTCCACCATGCGGTTCTAGTAGTAGTACTACTCGTACTACTGCGCTTGGCTCTTCGCCTCTTCGTGAAGTCGAACAATGATGGTACTCCGCATGTTGGGTACTACAGTGTATGCCTCTGACAATCTGAAACGGAATGGACTGATGCATGTCCACCGAGGGTAGGTTGCATTAGTCAAAAGGCGTAAGCGAGCTTCACCTTGTCCTGCAAGCTTCTCCTCGTTCTGCGAGTTGACGGGACACACCAAAAAGTAGTGCTAGTCCATACTTCCTCCTTTCCGGTTAATATGGCTTAATCTTTTTTGCGGGTAAATGAGAGAGCTTTATTCATATATAAGAATTCTTAGGACGATCAGCCAAGACACTGGTCACTAGGAAGCATAAATAATAAGTAGGAAGCGAGGTGTTTCATCAAGCCAGCTCTCGGCCACATTCAAAGTGCAGCAAGCACGGTTCACACGAAGATGCGCCGCAAGGTTTGCTGACCTGTTTACTTGCTGAATAACAAAAAAAGAGGAAATATTACCGATCGCTACTATATGTAACAGGATATGAGCCAGAATTAAGCGAGAATTATGGCGAGTGTTCCATGCAATCAACTTCCATTATCACATGCGAGAACCCTCGAAGAGAACCAAATGTGTTGAAGATTGCTTTATCACATTTTAAAATTATAATAAGAGTGCAGACGCTCCTCCATCCGGTTCCTAGTACTAGTATAGTATACTTACGTACCTTTATAGACTATATTAGTAGTACTAGTACTAGTAAACTTTGTGCTTGGCTGTGCGACTATTCGGGAAGTCGAACAATAGTAGCACTAGTAGTATAGTGTATGCTTCTGGCAATCTGACACCGAATTAACTGTTGCACGTCCACCGCCTGAGCGAGGGAGAGCTTGCATTAGTCAAAAGTTTCTCCTTGTCCTGCGAGCCACCGAACGCAAGTAATGCTAGTCCATACTGCCTCCTCTCCGGTTAATATGGCTTAATTTCAAACGAGATAAATACACTGTCTGTCACTATATATTTGTAATAATACGGTCAGTGGACTTCATAATACGCTCATTGCGCTCAATATATATATTTTCTGGTGTTTATACGGTCACTAGCTCACCCTGACTGAGTATGTGTGTGCATGCACGTGTAGGTTGAGCACTTAGCATGACCGTGTGTGATCCGTCGTGTGCTCGGACATGCATGCATTAGGGCGTCATGGCGTTTTGCGTCCATGTGTACGTGTGATCGTTGCATACACGTAGGGGGAGTACGATGTAGGGGCCACTAAGGAGCGGTCAAATCACACGATAAGTTAGTCGGAAGAAGCAACCATCATTTCACTCTTGAATGACACGTCGCAATATAAAATGGTTGATATGGAGAGAAAAGAAAGCCACTATATATACACTAGCGAGAGCCTAAGCTACAAGCACGCTTGTTAAGGTTGCTCTCTTCACAAGCATAGAACGACGGGCCTGATCCCACTTGGTGGGGAACGGAACAATGTTCTGCGTGAAGCCTTGATGCGACATCGGCGAGGGAGAAAACCCACAGTCGGTGCGTCCCAATCGGGGGTCACCGCGGTATGGGCCGATGCCACGTCCCAACTGCCCTTCTAGCTACAGCCCGACGTCCCAGGTAGTCCATCTTCCATTTAGAGCTGGCTTGTTCCACTGCCGTAGCTCCATCTCCATGTCGATCTTTCTCTACTTCTACCAGCTTCTACTTGTGATGAGTTTATGTCTCATGAACTAGTGCCAGTACTATTATTCTAATCACACTTCTTCAATATCTTTGCCATCAGGGATGCTTAGGTCGATTTTAGTGGAACTGCACAAAAGCATCGTATGATCCGAGGGTGCCGGCCGTCTTTCCTTCGACGAGTTCTACGGCCGTGGAATTAAATCATGTTTAGGGTTTAGGGTTTAAGTCGTAGTGACCCCATCGGTAGTTTTTCTTTCGTGCACGCTCTCACAACATTTTTCTTTAGTTGTGAAGTAAATATTGGCTATGATCTGTGAATCATTGAGATGCATCAGCATGCGTGTTAGTTTTCCTTTGTATTTGATGGAATGTTATAACGGGGCAACCTTGGAATATGAATGAAAATGGAGTGGAAAGTTTTCGTTTTTCCAGAGAAAAAATGGAAACTGAGAGAAACCAACGTTTCGTGTCGTTGGATCGCGCCATCGAGCAAAACCAACGTTTAAATCACGTGTGTCGTGTTCGTGTCTCACCCTCCTCCATGGCTCGACCCCACACGGTCGCTCGGCATGCCACTCACCGCAAACCGAGTATACGATAACTTTCCCTTTTGCTTGTCAATGGATCGCGCCATGGAGTACTACTAGCACTCTTTGGAAGAGATCGACAAGTTGGGGGAGGACAGCTAGCTGTAGCACGGACTCCCAAGAACTTTTTACATGCATGTTATAGCGGCTATTGCGACCTTTGAGCAGCGAGCGATCGCGTGCACCGGAAGCGGCGCGGCGACGCTCTCTCGACCGGTAGCGCCGCTTCAAAGCCGGGCGCCCGGTGAGAGGTCGCGTCCGCTCTGGCGGGCATGAATGCGGCCTTGACCGTTTTGGGCGGGAAGCACGCGCGGTGATGAAGAGGTTCGGGTTGGTCGGGACCGGCCGTGGCAGCGGTCCCGGCGATGCACAAACAAGAGATGATGTGCGTTAATATTGCTGCGTATATAATTAACAACGTAAATAATGTGCCAGTTGGACAAATATGATTGGAGATGGAGGTTGAAATGGAATTTTACGTAAAGACGGATATGCATGTCTATGTCTATGTGTGTGTGCGCGACGACTCTCGCGACACAAGCGGGCGTGTTTTTGATCGAGTTTTCTGTCTTGGTACGTTAGAAAATCAGTTTGTCTAATTCACATCTAGATGTTATTTTAGGATATCACACCTAAGCTCCCACAAGTACATAATTTAGCAACAAGAAACAAAAAAAAACTAGGACAAAAAAAAATAGACCACAAACATAGTGGACATCAACTTAGATGTGTCCTAGACAGACCCAAAATCACTGCTATGGAGAGAATTTTTTACTCCATTATAGCCTCTTGTTTGATAGAGTTTCTCGCGTCTCACTCTCTCACCCTCTCCATATCAAAACAAGATGACAGTGTCCACTCTATCTCTCTCCTCACCGATGGTCACAATTCCGGCCGAATGCCCCAATCCCGGGCGCTGCGGGAGGTGAGGAGGTGCAGCATTGATGTTGTCGCTGTCGGCGACGGAGGGAGCCGATGCGCACCGTCCTCTCGGAGCCAGCACAGACGAAGATGCCAAATGGATGATGCATCACCACGATGACCTATCGATGCTCATGGTTGCGCCTTGTGGTTGCGTCGGCTGGTGAAGCTGATCGAATTTCAATGAAAAACAAGATGTCTTCCATCAGTGCTCTTTGCTTGTTACGCACAAAGATGATATCCTTCTTCAGTTCACCTTGATTGCGTTGGAGACACAGTCGTCTTTCACGTTGGTGCAATTTTATCACACAATTGGCTTTGAACCAAATGTTTCCTCGAAGAAGGATCGATGTTGGTACTAAGAGCATAAGTTTTGTATTGATTTCTAAGCCTTCTCACAACTTTGTCTCTAGCTCCCCTGTAATTTTATTTGTCCAGCTATTAACTTTGATTTAAAAATGGTGTGGACTAAAAACCGGATGGACGTAGTAGCCCTCCATTTTTATTTACTCATATTAGATTTGATCAAGTCAAACTTTATAATAGTCTCAAACCTTTCCGATAATTGAAATTAAAATTCTTTATTTGTACACACTCTCACACGTTTCCGATAATTTGGCGCATTTGTGGTTGTTCACTTAAGGGAGGGTAGTGTACCACACGTGAAGGACAGGAAGTGTGACCAGGACGCGTGGGCGTGGATCGTTAGTTCATTAGAAGTAGTACTAGTTTTCTTCACTGTACATTTGATAAAGAGTTTCGTTTCGTACAAACACAATTTAAAACGATTGTTATGGAGAGAATAAGAAAATCACTCCACTAGTATATATTACTCGTATACACGAGAGTACTATATGGACGCGGCTTGACTTAGTGCACCTGCCTTTGGGTTTATGACAGGTGGGCCCAAAATGTGGCTGGCTCACCTGTCATACAGCCAAAAGCAGGTGCAGTGAAGGCACCGGAGCTCAGTCCATACTACAGTATAGTATATATATATAAGCGGGAGCCTCAACACTTGTTCGCTAGGGTTTGCACTCTCCACACGCTCGCCGCACTACATATATGTTACACGCTGGAGGCTCAGCGTTCATTTGCTAGGGTTTGCTATATTCACAGTCTCTCACCCTCTCTTCACCAGATCTAAACAAGACTGCATTGGCCTCTTGTCTCTCTCTCTCCCCCCTCACAGCTGGTGAAGGAGGCATCCGTATCCCGTCGCACCGGGAAGGGGAGGAGGTGCAGCGTTCACTCTATCGCCTTCGGCGAGGGTGGCAATCCACTGCCGGCTGCACTGTTCTCTTTCACCCAGCCTTTGTCTTGGGAGGGCCACAGAACCCTTCTTCCTCGCTGACGTACATAGTGTGGTCAGATACGGCCTCCCGACGCACGCCTTGCCACATCCCGACGACCCTAAGGTATACGTTTCTTTGAAACCGTCGTTGCTCTAGCTGCATGTGGATCTTTTTCGATCTGTAGTCGAATCTAGGTCTTGGTTCAAAGAGGAAAGAAGGGTGCGATGGGCTGGAGCAAGAATCTAGGGCGTGGTTCAATGAGGAAAGGAGGCGAGAAAGTAGTATAGACAGGATATCCGGCCGCTTTGTAGGTCGAAAAAGGGAAAAAGGGGTAACCCAGTACACACATAGAACCGATCTCTTTGTTGAAAAGGGAAAGAAACTAAGGGGTCGAGTAGTTTGTGCAGGACTAGATTTGCTGCCCTCACTTAGGAAAAAGGTTCAAAGAGAACAAATATGGGACCAACGCATATATGCTGCTTGGCTACATACTCTGCATCACCCATTTATACGTGTGGATGCACATGGTTCTGGCATGTCCCATACATCTATTTTGCTGTTGTTAATCTAAGAATGCCGCCGGAAAATTGAAGCAATGCCACTGTTAAAAGTAAATTACATTTTTTAACGAATGCTGTTTCAAGAGAATGTCTCATTAATATGAATCAATGCAACCGTTTTAGAAATGCTACTATCCTACTTTGTTTTCCATCCAAAATAAGTTAGATGCTTCTTTCTGTCACCGTTTGTTTCATCCTCTTTTATCGGCAAGTAATTGTCTCCTTTTTTTGCCTCTGTTAAAATAGGGGTATCGATTCAACTTGTTGCTATTGCGACATTTTGCTTCGCTATCGAAACACTTATGTTTTAAGAGTGTTTTGTGCAGTTCAACTTGAATGTCACACCAGTGACTTTGCTTAATTCTTGTGGAATTGCACAAAAGGAGATCGAGATTTGTTTCCACTCTTCGTGTCGAGTTGTTTCAAATCTTGGTCTCATCCACATGATGTGCATGTGCTTTCAGATGTTGTGCTACTTGTTTTGGTACTGTTTTAAATAAATGTTGAATTGAAGCTATTGTATTGCTGTCTTTTCCCATTAAGTAGTGAACAAAAATGGGACCAACCTGGACATGATGCTTGTTGCTTTGTTACAACAAATTCAGCATCACCCCTTTATAAGCCCGATTGATGCCACTCTCAGAATTAACTACTGAATCTTATTTCAAAACTGCAACACTTGTTAGGGATTGGCGGGATTACCATTTTTTGTGGCCGCATGTTTCATCCTCCTTTATTAGCCAGTAATTGGTTCCTTTTTTGCCTCTCTTTAAACAGGGATATCTATTCAACTTGTTGCTATTGCTACATTTTTGCTTCGCTCTGAAACACTTTGCTTGATTTCAGTGCAAGCTGCACAAAAGCGAGATTCGATTTCCTATTCGTGTTGGCAGATTCATATTTTATCATTGTCTTCTCATGAAAGGTCAGTACAGGCCTTCATCCACATGATTGTGTAGTGTGCTTTGAGATGTTGTGCTACTTGTATTGGTACTGTTTTAAATAAATGTTGAATTGAAGCTATTGTATTGTTGTCTTTTCCCATTAAGTAGTGAACAAAAATGGGACCAACCTGCATATGATGCTTGTTGCTTTGTTACAACAGACTGCATCACCCCTTTATAAGTAGATGGAAGCACATCTTGTTGTTATGCCCACTCTCATTGGAACTGTTTATGTTTTTTGTTAATCTAATGCCGCTGGTAAAATTAAGCAATGCCACTCTCATAATTAATTAACTATTGAATCTTAGTTCAAAACTGCAACACTTGTTAGGAATGGTACTATCCTGCTTTGTAGTTCTTTCTACATGTTTAACCAAAGTATTGTTAAGATAATGTCTACATTAAAATGAATCACCGCATTGTTTTAGGAATGATACTTTTCTCGCTTTTTAGATTCTTTATACATGTTGAAACAAGGCATTGTTAAGATAATGTCTCGCTTAATATTAATGAATCACATTGATTGAGAATTGGTACTCTCTGCTTTGTTTCCCATTAAGATAAGGTAGATCAAGAGATGTTTTTCTTCTGGGAGTACAAGTCATCAATCGTTATTTCTCAGTAATTGTTTCCCTTATACCTTTTTTTGCTTACAGAGATATCACAATTAAAGCTCAATTTTATCCCGACTTCGATTTTAGTTCAACTGCACAAAAGGAGCCAATGTGTCCAAGGCAAACTGCTGCATTACTTGGTCCAGTTGGTCGTTCCACTTTGCAGAAAGAAGCAGTCACTGTTTAATTTACATTACAGAAGGAATGGACGAGAAGCTTTACAGAGTATTAGGCCTTCCACTATGTAGGCCAAAAGAGGTGCCAATTTCACATTTTCTTAGTTTGGCACCGAATCCCTCCATTGCTACAGCCGATGCCATAAATATTAGACACCGGTGACATGACTAGTCTACAGAGACCATTGGCAATTTAACAACAAGTGGAGTGCCACAGGCAAAAGTGCCCAAACAAGTACAAGGAGCGACAGGACTCCACGATCATAGGCATTACATATTTTGAATGGAAAAAGCTTGTCAAAGTTTAATCATTGATGTTAGCAAGAAGCGACATGACTCCATGATCATAGGCATTACATATTTTGAATGGGAAAAGCTTGTCAAAGTTTATCATTGATGTTAGCAAGAAGACGTTAGTTTAATATATTGGAATTGGAAAACCTTGTCAAAATTTGCTCATTGATGTTAGCCGTAAGACATGCATTTGATATTTTTGAGTGGGACGCCCTTGCTATGAGCAGCGTCAGTGTTTTTCCTATTCCGTGTTCGGTTTAGAAGTAAATAGTTACTCTGCTAAGATATTCCTGTGTTAAGAGTTTGTTCGATATTGTCTATGTAATGCCGGGCCTTGTGTTTGATTGCAAAGTTGAGCTTGGAATGTTGTGGCATGCGGCATCACGAGCTGTTCACCGTGCCTCCCGAGAATAATGCTTGGTATTGTTTTGCATGTCGATCTAATGCCGTTGATTTTCTTGTTAAGAAGATCATCCTCTTCTGTTGTTTACGTGCGTAAGAAGTTCATCGTCGATGTTTGAGCCTGTTTGGTTCCAATAAGTCACCTAACTTATAAGTCAGGTGACTTAAAACCAGTGACTTATAAGTCACGCCTGTTTGGTTGTCACCTGACTTATAAGTCACCTGACACACCTTCTGACTAACTCATGATACTAGGCCATGATTGGATCGTCGTTTTCCAACCAAAACCGCTTGTAAAACCGACGCTTGTAAATTAAAGCAGATGGTCTCGGGCGAAGGCGCTTGGTTGGCCGATTTCGACTAGTAAAATATCGGAAGTACTTCACACACGTTAAAAACGCTGAACGACACTCGGACGATTGCTAATCCAGCTGTTAGCTGTTGTTTCAGCCTTGCCCATGGATGGCATGATACGACGTCGTGCATGTATCGTCTGGTAATGTCGTCCATAGAGCAGTGCTCGTAAAATATACACTGGTCTCTCAAATTACACGCGTAACCCGCCGGTTTTACTTACAGACCTCGGGCCTTCCGATGACGAGTAAATTACACTTGTATGTTAATACAGGTTTGAAATAAACCAGAGCTCCCAAGCGCGCCCTTACCGTTTCATGCGGTCTCAGTTTCTCGAAGGTGCTCATAGGTGTCCGATGATCCTGGCTTCCTGAATGAGCAACGGACACTGTATCAGACCTCCGTAGGGCCCGCGAGGCCCTCTCCATTGTCCTTCGAGTTGTTGCGCTCGTCGTGGCGCCGAGCATTGTTAACATGGTCAAAGAACATGAGGATTCAGGAGATGACTTTATTTTGACTGGATGACACTAGGGACCCACTAGGGCCATAGCCGTACGTACGCAAGTGCCTCCTTATTATGTACAACTATTTTTTTTGCTTTCTCCTGGTTTCCTGACGTCACGGTCCCACACCATTGTCAACCTATGTAGTCAATATAAACGAGAGAATTGCACAAGGTGAGGCCGATAGCTGGGACCAAGCAGCTCGAGCAGTATTTGTGTTTTTGAGGCGTGAGCACTGCAGAGTTTTTCTTGGCGATGATTTCGTTGTTCTTCAGAGGAGAGCGGGGGGTATTAATCGGGCGGGCTGTGGCCCGTCTAGCCCGAGCAGATATCCAGCCCGGATACTACTTTTTCAAGATGAAAATGGCTAGCCCAGCTATACGTCTTTTGAGGAATACCCGGGCAAGGTCAACTTGTTATTCTCCGCCCATTGGCTGCAAATCTTTCCTAGGAGGGATGCATTAGGCTTAACAGGAAAATGGGCTTTAAAAATAATAAATGGGATGTAATTATAAAAACTGGGCAGTAACTATAAAAAAATGCACTAAACACAAAATTAGTTTATAAAATATTATTGATGGATTTTGGAAATCTTACATTTTCATTGTTGCACGCGCAATGTTTCGTTGGATTTTTACGTAATACAAATTTATATTTAATCTGACTAGAAATTTCGGGATAAAAATATTTCGGATCCCATCAAAATGTGGGAAATTTTATTAAATTCTGTCTTCAACGGTTGCTTGAAATTATTAATCGTTGTCCTATCTAGAAAATGGGCTGTACTTTTAACAAACTGTAAATGGGCTGTTGTAAATTCCATTAGAATTCAAAAATGGGTTGTACATTCTTACAAAACGCAAAGGGCTATAAGTTCTATGCCACACACTTGTGGGCCTACTAAGTGACGTGTCCCCTAAAAAAAATAACTTGACGCGTATGCAAGGCTTTGTCAACTTATTATAGTGGACACATGGTTCTAGCAGCAGTGGCCGTTGGATGTCTATCCAACAGATGTCGTGCTTCTTCTTCAATCTCGGATATTCTTAGCTTCGTCCGCCCAAAAAATGATTCCTCCCCCTGACATCTGGGGCGCACCGTTTCAGAGGCTGACCTGTGGGCCTACTAAGTTGGAGCGTACCAAGGGCTTTTTCAACTTAGTCAATATAAACGATTCTAGCTTCAGTGACCGTACGATGTCCATCCAACGGCCGTAGTGATTCTTCAACCTCTGGTCTTCTTGGTCCAGCCGCCCAAAAAGCGGCCTTGGTCGTGCCGCTTTGCTCCTGCCTCCCGTGGCCGGGTCTTGCCACGGAGGCCTCACCGCCCCCATACTACTCCCACCGCTGGCCAGGCCATCCCTCCACTCACCCACACCCCCTGTTATTCTGCGGCGACGACAACCTCACACTACAGCCGAACCAGTGAACCCTCGTACTCCTCTCCGCGCGGGCTTCCACTGCTGCGTCTTCCCCGGCTCCGCGTCGTCCCCTTCCTAGGTGTCGCCGTCGTCCACCGCCCTGGTGCTCTCGGCGCGGCGTGGTCAACGTGGTCAATGACCGACTTCCATCGGAAAAGTACTGTACGTGGAGAGATTGACAGCTGGGTCCACGGCGGCCGCAAGGAAGTGCCTCCTTATTACGCGCAAAATAATTATTCCTCCACCTGACAGCAGGGACCCACCGGACGGGCCACCTTATTTCGCAAAAAAAAGTTTCCCCCCTGACTGCTCGGACCCACCGGACGGGCCAACGTATTCCGCGAAAAAAACGTTCCCCCATTGTCGGCTCGGACCCACGGAAGTGCCTCTTTATTACGCACAAAAAAATGAATACTCACCCTGCTAGCTGGGACTCACCTTGGTGGGAAGCTGACTTGTGGGCCTACTAAGTTGACGAGGACGGAGGGCTTTGTCAACTTAGTCAATATGAACGATTCTAGCTCCAGTGACCGTACGATGTCCATCCAACGGCCGTAGTGCTTCTTCAACCTCTGGTCTTCTTGCTCCAGCCGCCCAAAGCAGCACCAGTCGTGCCGCTTGCTCCTGCCTCTCGTGGCAGGCTGTGCTTCCATGAGGCCTCATCGCCCTACTATTCCCACCTTAGGCCAGGCCACTGCGACGACGGCAGCCTCACACCGCATGACCCGAGCAGTGAATACTCATACTCCTCTCCGCGTGGGCATCCACTGTCGCGTCTTCACCGGCTCCGCGTCGTCCCCTTCCTAGGCCTCGCCGTCGTCCACCGCCCTAGTGCTCTCGGCGTGGCGTGGTCAACATGGTCAAGGAACGACTTCCATCGGACGTGGGTATGCGTCGAGAGGTCGACAGTGGGTCCACGGCCGCATCAAGGAAGTGCCTCCTTATTACGCAGAAAATAATGATTCCTCCACCTGACAGCAGAGACCCACCTAGAGGGGCCACCGTATTTCGGAAAAAAATGTTTCCCTCGTGACTGCCGGGACCCACCAGCTACATCTTCGCACGCAAGGAAGTGCGTCCGGGCAGAAAAAACAAAACGATTCACCCCCTGACTGCTAGGACCCACCAGCTACATCTTCGCAGGCAAGGAAGTGCCTGACAGTCGGGACCCACCTGGTCGAAGCATATGTAGCGTTGTCATTCTGGTCGTGAACGTGTACGTACATACTGGTCAATGTAGAGGCGCGCACGTGTCGATGTAGAGGCGCGGACGTAGCATGTACACGTACGTACAACGGCGAGGGTGCAAGAAAGAAAATACGGCCACGTACATACATACGGGCAGGGTCTCGAACGCCTACTCGCGCATACGTACATGGCTGGGTTGGAACAGAGAAACAACGTTGCCTCGTGTTCATGGGGAGCCAACCGGCTGGGTCGGAACGGAATGCGTGGTCGTGTTCATCGGGAGGGCTTGGACGGAACAGGCGACAGAAACGAGGCCTGGCGTACCGCACAACGGAGGAAAAGGACCTCCTACATTCGAGCAGGGGTCCTGTTGATCGGGAGGGTGTGGCGCACCGCAAAAGCAGAGAAAGCGGACATCCCTCTGATCGAAACGGGGGTCCTGTTGATCGGGAGGGGTGTGGCGTACCGCAAAACGGAGGAAACGGACCTCCTACGGTCTAAAAACGGGGGTCCTGTTGATCGGGAGGGGTGTGGCGTACCGCAAAACGGATGAAACGGACTTGTGTTGGAGAGCTACGGTCGAAACGGGGGTCCTATTCATCGGGAGGGGTGTGGCGTACCGCCAAACAGGACTCCACGGGATACTGTTCATCTCCACCGTCGACCTCCTCCAGCCTCCACGGGCTACCGTCGACCTCCTACAGCCTCCACGGGCTCCTGTTCATCCAGCCTCCACCGCGCGCTACTCCATCGGCTACTGTTCAACCACCCCTCCACCGTCTACTGTTCATCCAGCCCTCCACACCATGGGGTCCTGTTCAACCACCCCTCCACGGCCACCCCTCCACCGTCTACTGTTCATCCAGCCCTCCACACCACGGGGTCCTGTTCATCCGGAGGCAACGCCACCGCTCACTGTTCATCCAACCCCCCCCCATAGCGCTCACTGTTCATCCAATCGATCGGCTTCGATTAGCGGCAGCGAAGAATCGCTCCATCGGGTTCGATTAACAACCATGGATCGATCGCTCGGGTTCGATAACATGTAACTGCGGTGCAATCGCTCGGGTTCGATTAGAGCCCAACGCCTCGCTTCGGATTCGATTAGAGCCAACGCCGCACGCACGCCAAGCGCATACGTCTGAGAAACGCACATCGCTTGGCCCCCGACCTCCCACCGTAACCAGCAACTCCCCGAAATTTTCCTCGCCCTCGCTTCTACCATGGTTTTTCCGTCATGGACGTCCCAAAGAATGTCATGCAGCCGCGTCTCCGGCCCGCCCAGGACGAAAAGCCCATTTTCTGTCATGGTTTTTTGTCATAGAAGTAGGATCCCACCACATCTATGATGATACCAGGTTTTGTCACAATTATCGTCATAGAAGTGTCATATGTATGACAGAAAAAATTTCGTTCGGCCCAAAATGTCACGGATGTGTCTTTTTTTTTGTAGTGAAAGGAGCGGCCAGGGGGCGCACGGGAGTGGGGCAGGAGCAGCATGCGGGCAGTAGCAGCAGTGGGGCGCGCGGGAGTGCAGGCCCGCGTGTACGCGGGGTAAGGGGAGTAGGGCGTGACGACTGCGGGCGGCTACGGCGACAGATCAACGACGGGTAGCGACGGCATTCAACGTATATGTGTCTACGAGGCTCATGGAGGAGCAAGAGAAGGGCAAGGAGGACGAGGAGCTCACGTCATTCTGCAGGGAAGGTCAGTGGGCTCGAGGAAGCACCGAAGATGATGAATCGAAGACGGTGCCCACCGGAGTCCGAGGTGGAAGAAGGCTTCGGTGGTGGCGTTGCGCCGCGAGGAAGTTCGAAGGATGCCCCGCGGTGGATGAGGACGAGGACGGGCGCACCTATGGGGCAACCTCGTGGAGCTTGGGAAGCACCGTGGCCGGGGAATCGACGAAGGCGGCGGCGACGGTTGCATACGGGGGCCTCTCCAGATCAGGGAGGAGAGCGAGGGGAAGGGGAAAAACTAGGGCTAGGGTTCAAGGGGGGGGGGTCACTGTGACGTTCTTATCCACCGAGAGGACCGCGGGATGCCCGACACGACGATGGCAGCGACCATGGTGGTGGTGGATGCGTGCCATGCCATGCCCCGTCTCCTCTCTGTATAGAGAAACAGAGGAAGGGGAAAAGGCCAGGGTGGGCTTGGGCTGTGCTACTGTAGCACTAGGCTTCTAGTGCGCCGTGTGCAATTAGCCCCTTTTTCCCTATTTCTAATTTTCTGCTTTGTATTTTCTCCACCATTTTGTATTTTGTTGTAATACCAAATAAATTTTGTTGACCCCAAAACTTGTCAAACAAATAGTAGACAATGTTTTGAGCTAGCACACAAGATTTCAAGTGGTTTGGAAATACATAAACATTTGTTTATTTTTAAAAGGCTATTTTAGTAGTTGTTGGGCCACTTTAGATTTTACTAGGGATTAATTATTGAGTCAAATGATGCTGGTTTCTACACGACAATTATTTAATGAATATTTGCATCATCTCAAACATTTTTGTTTTACCGTTTGAAGGAATAAGAATTTGACTTGTTTTGGAAGTTGAATTTGACTCGTGTTTGAACCAAAGTGAGATAAGCAATAGTAATGTGATGACATGGCACCATCAATAGGGGATTACTGTAGCATGACACTGGGGGTGTTACAAATCTCCTCCACTACAAGAAATCTCGTCCCGAGATTTTAAGTGGGGAAGTAAAGAGCTACTTCGGGAGAACTGACCCTTATAGGGTTAATTATCTGGTGAACATTTCAAGGAATGAGGCAGAAGTATCTCTCGAGTTGAAATTTAATAAAACATCAAGAGCAAAGTATGATGGTACAATAGGAGGTTTCAAGCCGATGGACAAACGATTGATACCTGAACAGAGCGTGAGAAAGGGGTTCAGAGCATCGGGAATAGATCATCTCTCGAAAGGTGGCTCGTGACATGATATGAAGCTGAGTGTAAAGAATATTTCGGCATCAAGGTTGTACAGGAGAGTCAGGTTTCGATCCTGTGGAACTTTGGGTTATGGGCCCACATGTGGGTTAAAAGAAGGAAAGGCGCTATTCATTTTGCACGGTCATGATAGCAAGGCTTGTCAGAGGGTAGCCTGCCAGTTATGTTGGCAACAATCGTCGGTACCAAGGGCGAGGGACGAAGAGAACCATTCTCCTGCTCATTGAACGAGGCGGACCAATAGGCAAAGTTCTCGTCCATCGGTGGCTACCGGAATGTCGTCCACAATAGTAACAGGGTCTTACTGACAGTTTGTACACCGAGGTGTTTACATAAGCAGGGAAATATTTCTGCTTATATCATATAGATCACAAGAAAGATTATACAAAACAATGGAAAGGAAAAATGTGATTATCGGATTAAACACTCCAATGGAAAGGTAAATGTGTTTAAACACAAGTATTAGGAGTATATTCTTCAAAAGAACAAGTAGAGCAGGATATACCTGACAGGAGAGCAAGTAGATATGCAAGAAGGTTGTCGATGTTAACACAAATCATCGAGAGGGAAAGGATGGTATTTATCATCATGAATTCGATTCATAACCTGGAAGAGCTCAGAATGTTGATGATGATCATGACACATTTGTTGAGAGATTTCATGAATATGTAATCGATCGGTGATGACATCAAGTCAAAGGAATGATGAAGCGAAAGCTTATTGGAACCACGGGTATGACACATACTCGAAATCAAGCTTGCTGTTCAAGGCGAAATGATGTGACGAGGAAGATCGACGTAGGCTTAGCTCATCATCGAAAAATGTGCTCCGGGAAGACCAGGTAGCACAGTTAAAATTTAGCACGATAATGATATAGCCGATCAGGGTAGGAATGACTTGAAGGATTATTAAACTCGTAAGCAACAAAAAATACTTAGAGTTATAGAATCAGAGTGTGGAATCGATTCACTTATCGGCATTCTCGAGTGACCAACAACTCAAAACCCAGAGAAATCTGAAACCGGTGAAAAGCAATACTAGAAGAAGAATCGTAGGAAGCAACATGGTTCTTTGTTATTCTCGAGATACCGGAGGGTAATACTCGATGGAAGATCAAAATAGAGGTTGTGGACATGCATTTATCTACATAAGACAAGTGCTTTAACTCGTCCGAGAAATGGAATCAAAGGGGAACAATTATGGTCAGAACCACAGTTGCAAAGGATCAAATCCTAGATATAAGATGATCTTATACCAAGGGGATAATTAATTTTAAGAGAAGCTTCCATGATAAGATCTACATCGTGTCCATGGTCATGAACACAAAGTTCATGGTCGACTCCCACTTCTTCAATGCATATCATTTCATTTACTTCTTGCTTTCGATGAAGTTGTATGTTGAAATGTTATCTGGCAAAACACAAGAAGAGTAAGACTCGTTAAAACTCTCGGGTTCAAAAGGATTAGGTGAGGCATAGGTTCAACCCATAGGGGCATCTTAGGAACCTATTCCACAAACTTCATAAGTAAACAACACAAGCTCGAAAGCAGAGTATGGTTGACAAAAAGGAGAGGATAGTATTTACTAAAGGCATTATGTGTCAGGGCAAAACTCACAAGTTTAATGAATATGAAGGACATTGTCAGAGAATAATCCAACCAAGGATATGGCGGTCCATAAAAGATCTGATGTGAGTATAGATACTCACCCAGAAGAAGAAAGAATGCAAAGGTATCGGGTTATAGATATAACCAGATAACTTCAAAGCTTGAATACAAAGGAATTACGATTTTCAATTCAGAAGATCTGAAGCAGAGGCTGTGATCAAAAGATAACTGAGTTGAATCGATACAGATCGACAATCAATCAAAGTTTGATTTGACAAGAACAAGCTCATGTTTGGAGTGATAACTGAGCCAGAAGGATGAATGCTAGGATCTGATTGAGGATTACGAGCATTCATGACATATTGGATCAAGGGACTCGAAACGATAGTGACAGAGGATGTCATCGAAGATTACTAGAATTATGGAATTAATCATAATGCAAGCAAACAAGAATTTCAACAACAATAGCCTGCTGAGGATTTTCGGAAGATCAAATAGTATTTCAAAGACTTTTGTGAAACATAAGAACAACTGGGGAAAAACAAATCCTCGATAGGTGTGAGGATTAATTTGTCGGTGTATTCAGGCGACAAGGAACTGCAAGGCAGTAGGCACAAAAGGATTCTTGGAACAACGACAAGTATTTCAAGGTATCTTGTAATAACAAGAGCAACTGGGGATGAAGGTATGAGCGACAAGGATATGCAGTTAGTTAAAGGGGCTTATCAGTGGTAGGGAATTGCAAATGCGATGAGCACAAGTTATCGGGATAACATCGGAGAGTATCTTCGGAATCTTCTGGTGCAGCAGGCGATCATCTGTAATAAGGGGCTCTCCGGGAGGAAGTAGTTACGAGATCCTAATGTTAGAGTTAGCAAAATCGTTTAACCCGAATGGAAGAGAGATCAGAGTCCCAGAGTATAGACGAGGAATAAAAGATTCTAATACCACCCAATGGCGACGTGGGCCCGTAAGCCACACAACCAATGTTAGTAAAAGTTTTTCAGTGACTAGACTCAACTTCGGCCAAGGAGTTGGAAAGGGGGCTACCTAGAGGCAGTTGGCTCTGATACCAACTTGTGACGCCCTCGATTCAATCATACACTAATCATACACGCAAATGTGTACGATCAAGATCAAGGACTCATGGGAAGATATCACAACACAACTCTAGACACAAATTAAAATAATACAAGCTTTATATTACTAGCCAGGGGCCTCGACGGCTCGAATACATAAGCTCGAATACACAAGAGTCAACGGAAGCAACAATATCTGAGTACGGACATGAGTTAGACAAGTTTGCCTTAAGAAGGCTAGCACAAAAGCAACAACGATCGAAAAGGCAAGGCCTCCTGCCTGGGAGCCTCCTAACTACTCCTGGTCGTCGGCGGCCTCCACGTAGTAGTAGGCACCCTCAGCATAGTAGCAGTCGTCGTCGAAGGTGGAGTCTGGTTCCTGGGCTCCACCATCTGGTTGCATCAACCGGAAAGAAGAAGAAAGGGGGAAAAGGGGGAGCAAAGCAACCGTGACTACTCATCCAAAGTACTCGCAAGCAAGGATCTACACTACATATGCATCGGTATCAATGAAATGGGACGTATATGTGGACTGAACTGCAGAATGCCAGAAGAGAAGGGGAAAGCCTAGCCTATCGAAGACTAGCATCTTCTGGAAACCACCATCTTGCAGCAACATGAGGGAGTATAGTAGCATAAAGTAAAGTAGTAGTAGTGTTATCAACCTCGGCCAGAGATCCTTTCCCGACTCCCTGCGAGAAAGCAATCCCAGAGCCATACTATCCAAGTGTCATCACAATCCAATTCTCATCACCATCCAGTTCTAATCACAAGTATCTAGTTCTAGTTGTATCGATCGGGATACAACTCCAAGTGTCCATTACCGTAGGACAGGCTATCGGTAGATGTTTTCTTCCCTGCAGGGGTGCACCAACTTACCCACCACGCTCGATTAACTCCGGCAGGACACACTTTTCTGGGTCATGCCCGGCCTCAACCAAACGATACGCCGCAACCCGACCTAGGCTTAATAGAGAGGCCAGCACGCCGGACTAAACCTATGCCCCCAGGGTCATGGGCCATCTCCTCGAACTCACAGCATGTTGCGAGGCGGCGGTGAGCAGACCTAGCTACCTCCTTCAACAAAGGCAGGTGCTTACGCAGTCCAACTTTGGTCTTGCCGCTCGATTCTTGGCGTCTATTAAGCTTCGCTGATGTATACAACGCAGAACGCCCATACTATGCCCACGTGATGATTAGTGCTATCAGGCCACAGGCCCCTCGGATCAAATATCCTAATCGTAGTGGATTAGGAACGCGCGGTAACAAGCAGAGACTCATGAAATATGTGACCCCGTTGCCCCATCTCTAGGACTTGCGGCAAGGGCTAGGAATGCCTAGCCACGCCTCGTAATTATCTTGCGGGCATCCTCCAGGTCAACCCGACTCCACATCACTTTCGAAGTAAGCTTCATGGCAGGTACCTCTCGTGGTCGCACCCGTCTTTCCAAGTAACAGTGGTAAAGTCCAAGTATCCGTGTGTCCAAACATCAAGGGGAACACCGAGGAATCACCCTTGACGGATTCCACTCGATGTAATCATCAAGGTGAACATAAGAGGAACCACCCCCGAGGTTCACACTTGAGGGGTTGCACGACAGAGTCGTATCGGAAGTGGCTAAGGCAGAATCACCCTCGATGACCACGACCGAATAGCTACACTACAGGTTAACATCGGAAGTGCTGTAGAGGTCTCACCCTCTGCACTCGATAGTAACCCAGTAGTATCGAGCAACTAAGGGGAAAGTGATGTGCGGTGCCGGGGCCTGGTCTTCGATCCCGTTGATCGGGTCTTCAATGATGAAGCATGGGCAACAAGGTCAAGGTGGGGGTCACTGATGGATCACTGACCAACCTATACTAAGCAGTTTAGGATAAGCAGGTAAGTAACAATAAGAAGGTTACAAAAGCAGGCTATGCATCAGAATAGGAGGAAACAATAACAGTAGCAAAATCTAATGCAAGCATGAGAGAATGGAATGGGTGATATCGGGATGATCAAAGGGGGGGCTTGCCTGGTTGCTCAGACGATAAGGAGGGGTCGTCGTTGACGTAGTCAATCACAGGGGCATCAGCATTGTCACGGGGTCTACCGAAGAGAAGAGGGGGGAGAAGCAGTAAATACGTAGCAAACAAGTGCATAACAGGACAATAGGCAGAGCTAGACGTGTTCTAACGCGGTGCTACACGATACCGGTGAAGGGGGAAGTCAACCGGGAATGTTGTCCCGGTTCCGGACCTGTGTCGGATAGATGACCGGAGGGGAAGGTTTCATGTTCAGATCCTTAGAGGTATCCTACAGGTAAACGGACCGCGTGTTCAGATTCATCTCGTTGTTCTGCGCAACTTTCATGTTTAAAACCTTTTCATCCGAGTTACGGTTTATTTTCTATGAATTATCAAAGTTTTAGGCATTTTTGAAATTTATTTAATTAATAAAATTGAACATTATCCAGAACAGTGAAAGGTGATGTCAGCATGACATCACCATGACGTCAGCAGGTCAAACCCAGCTGACCCGAGTCAAACCTGGCCTGTGGGTCCAGCGGGACCCACCTGTCATAGACTAAGGCTAACTAAACATGGTTAATTAGATTAGTTAGTTGATTGGGTTAATTAAACACAATTAATTAATTATATATTTTTTTATTTTTTTAAGGGGGCATGGGGCCCGGCTACCAGTGGCATAGTAGGCCACTGGAACGAGTGGCTTAACAGGCGCGGGTGGGGCACCCGTCGAGGCGGACCCGGTCGACGGCCATGGCCTCGGCGGGGCGTGGCTGGGGCCAGCGGAGGCCGGAGATGGGCGGTGCGGGCCAAGGCCCGGCGGTGGCCGGGCTTGTGCGGCAAAGCGCGAAGGCGTGCACCGGACCGAGCGAGGAGGTTGGGGCACCGTGGCTGGTAGTGGCCGAGGCTAACGCGAGCGGCGCTGCGAGGTGCGGCGCAAGGAGGCGCAGCGGGCCGGTCGGCACACGGGTTACGCGTCGGCGTCTTGGGTGGCGAAAAGTCGGCAGCGGGAGGAAGCGAGGCGGCGCGCGCGGCTGCAGGAGGAGCCGCAAGCAGCAGACAGCAGGAGCATTAGCTATGGGAGCAGGGGCACGGCCCAGGCGGTCATACGCACGCAAGGGCGCGGCCTGGGGCGTTCCCGACGTAGCAAATGAGCGGCTAGGGGGCGCACGGGAGCGGGGCAGGAGCAGCATGCGGGCAGCAGCAGCAGTGGGGCGCGCAGGAGTGCAGTCCTGCGTGTACGCGGGGTAAGGGGAGTAGGGCGCGATGACTGCGGGCGGCTACGGTGACAGATCGATGACGGGTAGCGACGGTGTTCAACGTATATGTATCTACGAGGCACATGGAGGAGCAAGAGAAGGGCAAGGTGGACGAGGAGCTCACGTCGTTCTGCAGGGAAGGTCAGTGGGCTCGAGGAAGCACCGAAGATGATGAATCGAAGACGGTGCCCACCGGAGTCCGAGGTGGAAGAAGGCTTCGGTGGTGGCGTTGCGCCGCGAGGAAGTTCGAAGAATGCCCCGCGGTGGACGAGGACGAGGACGGGCGCACCTATGGGGCAACCTCGTGGAGCTTGGGAAGCACCATGGTTGGGGAACCGACGAAGGCGTGGTGACGGTTGCGTACGGGGGCCTCTCCATATCAGGGAGGAGAGCGAGGGGAAGATGAAAAACTAGGGCTAGGGTTCGAAGGGGGGGGGGGGGGTCGCTGTGACGTTCTTATCTACCGAGAGGACCGCGGGATGCCCGACACGACGATGGAAGCGACCATGGTGGGGGTGGATGCGTGCCACGCCATGCCCTGTCTCCTCTCTGTACAGAGAAACAGAGGAAGGGGAAAAGGCCGGGTGGGCTTGGGCTGTGCTACTGTTGCACTAGGCTTCTAGTGCGCCGTGTGCAATTAGCCCCCTTTTCCCTATTTCTAATTTTCTGCTTTGTATTTTCTCCACCATTTTGTATTTTATTGTAATACCAAATAATTTTTGTTGACCCCAAAACTTGTCACACAAATAGTAGACAATGTTTTGAGCTAGCACACAAGATTGCAAGTGGTTTGGAAATACATAAACATTTGTTTATTTTTAAAAGGCTATTTTAGTAGTTGTTGGGCCACTTTAGATTTTACTAGGGATTAATTGTTGAGTCAAATGATGCTGGTTTCTACACGACAATTATTTAATGAATATTTGCATCATCTCAAACATTTTTGTTTTACCGTTTGAAGGAATAAGAATTTGACTTGTTTTGGAAGTTGAATTTGACTCGTGTTTGAACCAAAGTGAGATTAGCAACAGTAATGTGATGACACCATCAACGGGGGATTACTGTAGCATGACACTGGGGGTGTTACAGGAACATACATCAATTTGGTAATTTAACATTAGGAGGTTTTGTAGTATTTTGCACGTTAGAAAAGGCGGATCCTAAGTTGGTAATAATATCATCAATTTTATCAATCCTCGTGGAGTCTTGATCTATCTTCTCGTTAACTATAGGTTCGTTTTCTTTAAAAAAAATTAAAAGCAACTCCTACCTTAGATCCATATTGGGTAATTTGTTTGTGGATCTTTTTATCCAAATAGCAACTTTATTTTCAATAATTTCAAGCCTTTGCATCACATGTTCCAAAGTTAAAATAGTTCCATTAACCAAAAGAGGTGGTGAGCCAAACAAATCTAACATAGCATTATAAGAATCAAAAGTATGGCTACCCAAGAAGTTCCCTCTAGTAATGGTATCAAGAATATATCTATTCCAAGGAGTGATGCCTACATAAAAGTTGCGAAGAAGAACGGAAGTGGATTGCTTCCGAGTATATCTATTCCGAGCATTGCAAATTCTATACCAAGCATCTTTTAGATTTTCTCCCTCCCTTTGTTTAAAATTAAGAACTTCATGATCAGGAGTACTAACAATGATAGAAGGACTATCCATGATGACTAACGATCTAACACACGGCGACACAAAGAACAAGCGAAAAGAGCCGAACAGAAAAAGAGGGCGAATAAAATGGCAAGGGTGAAGTAGGGGAGAGGAAAACGAGAGGCAAATGGAAAATAATGTAATGCGAGGGATAAGAGTTTGTGATGGGTACTTGGTATGTCTTGACTTGTGCGTAGACTCCCCGGCAACGGCACCAGAAATCCTTCTTGCTACCTCTTGAGCATTGCGTTGGTTTTTCCTTTGAAGAGGAAAGGGTGATGCAGCAAAGTAGCATAAGTATTTCCCTCAGTTTTTGAGAACCAAGGTATCAATCCAGTAGGAGACTACACGCAAGTCGCCTCGTACCTACACAAACAAATAAGAACCTTGCAACCAACATGATAAAGGGGTTGTCAATCCCTTCACGTCCACTTGCAAAAGTGAGATCTGATAGAGATGATAAGATAATATTTTGGTATTTTTATGATAAAGATTGAAAGTAAAGTTTGCAAAATAAAATAGATCGGAAACTTATATGATGGAAAATAGACCCGAGGGCCATATGTTTCACTAGTGGCTTCTCTCAAGATAGCATAAGTATTACGGTGGGTGAACAAATTACTGTCGAGCAATTTATACAGAAGTGCATAATTATGAGAATATCTAGGCATGATCATGTATATACGCATCACGTCATAACAAGTAGACCGACCCACCGCATCTACTAATATTACTCCACACATCGACCACTATCCAGCATGCATCTAGAGTATTAAGTTCATAAGAACAGAGTAACGCATTAGGAAAGATGACATGATGTAGAGGGATAAACTCAAGCAATATGATATAAACCCCATATTTTTATCCTCGATGGCAACAATACAATACGTGTTGTTTCCCTTTCTGTCACTGGGATTGAGCACCGCATGACTGATCCCAAAGCTAAGCACTTCTCCCATTGCAAGAAAGATCAATCTAGTAGGCCAAACCAAACTGATAATTCGAAGAGACTTGCAAAGATAACCAATCATACATAAAAGAATTCAGAGAAGATTCAAATATTGGTCATAGATAATCTTGATCATAAACCCACAATTCATCGGATCTCAACAAACACACTGGAAAAAGAATTACATCGAATAGATCTCCAAGAAGATCGAGGAGAACTTTGTATTGAGATCCAAAGAGAGAGAAGAAGCCATCTAGCTAATAACTATGGACCCGAAGGCCTGTGGTAAACTACTCACACATCATCGGAGAGGCTATGGTGTTGATGTAGAAGCCCTCCGTGATTGATGCCCCCTCTGGTGGAGCGCCGGAAAAGGCCCCAAAATCGGATCTCACGGGTACAGAAGGTTGCGGTGGTGGAAATATGGTTTTGTGGTGCTCCTGGTTGGTTTCGGGGTATGTTGGTATATATAGGAGGAAGAAGTAGGTAGGTGGAGCCACGAGGGGCCCACGAGGGGCCCACGAGGGTGGGGGCGCGCCCAGGGGGCAGGCGCGCCTCCCTGCCTCGTGGCCTCCTCGTTGATTTCTTGACGTCCACTCCAAGTCCTCTGGATCACGTTTGTTCCAAAAATAACTCTCCTGAAGGTTTCATTCCGTTTGGACTCCGTTTGATATTCCTTTTCTGCGAAACACTGAAATAGGCAAAAAAACAACAATTTGCACTGGGCCTTGGGTTAGTAGGTTAGTCCCAAAAATAATATGAAAATGTATAATAAAGCCCATTAAACATCCAAAACAGAATATATAATAGCATGGAACAATCAAAAATTATAGATACGTTGGAGACGTATCAGTTTGCTGGTGAAGATGGGCCGTACGGGGCCGCTAGTGGAGCCACGCCATGGGCCGTAGGCAGGCAAGTCTGGGGACCCCCATTCCTAGAATGCCGACAGTAGCCCCCGGGCCCAAGGCGCGCTCGGACTTGGCTTCGAGGCGAAGCAAAAGGGCAAGTGTGGAGCGCCGCGGACCCCAACAGCCTGCAACTTTGGTCGCCGCATGGAGATTGATTGGACGTGGGCGTCTCCGCTTCCCCGCGCTGCCTCGGCATCTGCCCGACTGACAAAATACTGGCGTGGGAAACGCTTGCCTTCATTGCTTTCCTTCGTCTTGCTCCAGATCTCCAAATCTCGACCAATGGCGCCCCGCAAGGGCAGGGCTGCTTCATCGTCTGCCTGGTACGAGCCGGCTCTGGACATGCCCAATGTCTCGGAGAAGAACCTCGCCCCCACGCGCCTGCTGACGGCGGGGGAGAGCAACGAGAAGGGGAAGACCGAGCTCCGGGCCGGCTCCGCCTAGCCGGAGGCTCAGGGGAGCACCTTCTACCCCTTATTCATGAGCAGCGTCGTCGCGGGCCTGGTTGCCCCCTTCTCCGATTTCTTCTATGCCGTCTGTCGGTGTCAAAACCGGCGGATCTCGGGTAGGGGGTCCCGAACTATGCGTCTAGGCGGATGGTAACAGGAGACAGGGGACACGATGTTTTTACCCAGGTTCGGGCCCTCTCGATGGAGGTAATACCCTACCCCGCTTGATTAATATTGATGATATGGGTAGTACAAGAGTAGATCTACCACGAGATCAGAGAGGCTAAACCCTAGAAGCTAGCCTATGGTATGATTGTTGTTTTTCATACGGACTAAAACCCTTCGGTTTATATAGACACCGAATAGGGTCAGGGTTACACAGAGTCGGTTACAATGGTAGGAAATCTACATATCCGTATCGCCAAGCTTTCCTTCCATGCCAAGGAAAGTCCTATCCGGACACGGGACGAAGTCTTCAATCTTGTATCTTCATAGTCCAGAGTCCCACCAAAGATGATAGTTCGCTATCCGGACACCCCCTAGTCCAGGACTCCCTCAAGAGTCTTAACCAGGCTTCAATGATGATAAGTCCGGCGTGTTGATTGTCTTCAGCATTGCAAGGCGGGTTCCCCTCCGAATCCTGTGTTGAATAGTGTCCGACTTTCTTGTGAATATCGCGCTTCTCGGCTTCCACGCCCAATAATGGCCATCTTCCACGTGTCGAACGAATGTGAAAAGTCAGGGTATCTTTACATTTACCCCCTTGTCAGGCAAATGAGCCGTCTATAAAAGAGACGGGGATCCAGATCCGGATCACACCATCCTCCCTTCGCGAGCCTTCATCAGAGCGCTTTTGACAAAAAACCCACTCCACCATGGACAGTCGACGCGGCTCCTCCTCTCACGTTCCCAGCCCTCAGCCCGGAGATTGGGGGAGATGCTCACTCCCGCACAGCGAATTGGTGGTGCTCCAAACCAAGGGATTCCTTCCCCCGGCCTTCATGGTTCCGGTGCGTTCCGGACTCGCCACTTATAAGAGTGGGAAGCAGGCGGAGAGCGTCCCCGATCCCTCTAAGGGAGAGCGGGTTTGCTTCGTCTCTTACCTAATGAGAGGACTCGGATTTCCAATCCATCCGCTTTCTCCGGGGCTTCGGAGTTCTACGGCCTCCACCGCACAACCTTCCGCCTCCATCTCGCATATAAGCGGGCTTTGTGGCCCTTTATGCGAGCTGTTTCTGGGCGTTGAGGCCCATTTCGCTCTGTGGAAGAGATTGTTCTGCCTTGTGCCTCGTTCTCACGAAGGGTCAATATATCAAGTGGGCGGAGCCGAACTATGGCGCATCGCTGGGACCGGATACTTATCCGGAACCCCAAAGAAGGCGTATGAGGACTGGCCCTCGGAATGGTTTTACATGGAGGACGTCCCGCTGCCTGATCCTGTTCGGATCGGCCTTCCGGAGTTTAGCAACGCTCCTCTGAAGAAGCACCTAAGCCGGGCGCCCATGAGCCCCCCAGAGGGAAAATTACCGGGCGTCCTTTACTTGATGAGCCGAATAAGATTATCGGCTCATGCCGGATTGACCATGATTGGAGTCATGGCAATCTGCATTATGAGGGAGTGCAGCCGCTCCAATATAGGGGCCACCCCATGTGGGACTTCAACGGGGAGGACGATGCCACCCGCCATGGCCGCAAAGGGCCGGGATCGGTCACCGAACTGGTGAAGACCTTGTCCGCCATGTACAAAGGGGAAGAGGAGGATTTTCTCCGCGTCAGTCCACTGAACGGGTTTTCTTCGAATAATCCTCAAAGTTGGGTAAGCAAATATCTTTGTGGCCTGTCCGATCCATGTTCCCGTGGTTAAATATCTCATTTCGTGGTTTCTACGCAGGAACTGCGCCGGGCCGTGGAGAAGATACACAGCCCGCCTCCACAACCCGAGGATCCGGAACGGTCCCTCGATCCAGCCTCCAAGAGGTCCCGGATATAAAGGCGGAGCTGATCGACGGGGTGTTCCACCAACTTAGCATCGACAATGCTTTGGTTGCCATTACGCCGACTACCCGGATTATTTCCGGCCTCCTGTAACCGTGACTGAAATCCGGATACCATGACCCACCCGTGCTTTACTTCTAATCACCACGTATTTGATGGTGTTTCGCAGGGGTGCCTTCGTAACGGAAGCCGAGCCTGCCGCGACCGCCCAACAAGGAGGCAGCTCGGCCCAAAGAAGCGGAAAAAGAAGTGCGGTACGACTTGAGACGGTATGATGTGCCATCGTGTTTTAAGGAGAGGTTCCTGGGAGGCACACTGACGCTCGTGGTTTTTCAGGAAAAAGAGCGCTCGCCGGACTGAGTCCGGAGAAGTTGCCAATCGGACCTCCGCCAACCAGGCTCAAAAGCCGAGTCCGGAAGGGGGTACAAACACGAGGCGTGCGTCGGATGCTCCTCCAATGGAGGATGCCGACAGACCGTCCGCCACCAAGTCGGAGGTGGAGAGCGCCATGAATCATAGGCGCCACGGGACAATTCTACGTGACGACATGTTTCTCCCAAGAGGCGTTGGACGCCTTTAGTTCGGGAGAAGCGCACCTCCGTGCCGCTCAAGATGGCCTAGCAAGAGCCACGGGCAGTATGTGAAAGACATACGGTATGGAATTTTGACAGCTTATATATGCCAAGAGCCCCGAGTCTTAAAATAGTTAGGATAACTGATTTAAGGATCATTTGGAATGCAGGTTCTTACCGAAAAGAATACCCGTTTGTCCCAGGAGCTTGAAGAGTGCAAGGCCCAACTTGAGGCCGCACTGGCCGCGACCGGGGAAGCCAAGAAGACCTCCCTCTAGTAATATATGCCCTTCAAAGTAGAAGTAGTTTCGCAAAGTGCGGCGTGTGCATAAATCTGACATTAACATTGCAGATAGCGCCGGGATGGATCCGGACAAGCAACAACTCCTGCGCCAGCTAAAAGCAGGCGATAGCGTGCTTACGAGGGTGCGGCAGGAGAAAAATAACCTCCAAGATGCCAACACCCAACTGGGTGAGGAACTAAAGGATGTTCGTGCCCAGTTGTCTCACTCCGTAAAGGAGAATCGACGGCTTCACAAGGCATTTTCAAGAAGTGCTTAAACGAACTTTGAAAGAGTTCGGCGAGGAAGGAGACTAACATAAACATGTATGTAGGTTTTCTCACAGTGTCGCCCCGAGGAGGAGATGCCCAGTTCTTCGGGTGATCTTCTTCCGAATCATACTACCGCATCTAACGAGTTCGGCAGGTGATGAAAGGCGTCGCCCAGGCCTTGTGTCCATCTATCTCCCTGCCCGAAGGCATTGGGGAGCTGGCAGAGCGCAAGGAGCACGGCGGCGCTTCCAACTATGGAAGATATCGGCCTGCCGTCAAGGCACCAGGGAGGCTTGGGCCATGGTAAAGACGCGGTACACGAAGGCTGACCCAAACCACATGGCCGAGGTCGGACCTCGGGGGCCCGATGGGAAGGAGATCCTCAGAAGCTTAGTGTAACGCCAAGTAGAATTGGCCGCCAAGTATTCCCAGCAAGATTGTAAATTAGATGGCCTATTAGATGGCATTGAGGAGGAATACAATTAGTCGAGTTGACTATGTAATTGAATATGACATGAAAAATGTCTTCTAGCCGGATTGTAGATCGCTTGTCATAGCGGACCTTTTCGCCGACCTCGGGACCCAATAGTCCTGAGTGTATCCGAATACCCTCGCGGTTATGTAAGAACCGGGGCATGCATGGAGACAAGGCGTAGGGGTCATTATTGCTGTATCGCATAAGTGCCCAACTAGTTATGTTATATTACATGGATAGTAAGAAACATCTTCCAGGAGAATAGTTCCGTTAAGGGTTCCTTTCCTCGAGGCATGCCCTAAAGTGCATGTCCAAACTGCTAAGAAAGCAGAAAATCATCCGGGGCAGATGGATAAATAGTTAAAAATCATCTTTCAGTTCACCGACCGAATATTCCCTTAAGAACGCTTAGCTTTTGGCTTCACCTGGGCCTCGAGGTACACATCCGCTGACCCGGCAAGAACAATCGCAGAGGTGCTCCCTTTACCACCTAGCCGAACAATCGGGAACGTAGTGGTAAGCACAGGAGCCAGGCAACCCAGCTTGGCCAAAAATTAAGTCATATCGATGCATATAATGGTGAGTAAAAGGTACATGCGGAAGTTTGACACATGTGTTGGGCATGAAGCTCGTATAAATAAGCTTCTGTTAAAGAAGCCCCCAGGTATAATGAGCGCGGACAGCGCGTCAAGTATGTGCGAACAAAGCGCAAACGAGCCTCTAAAGGCTGCAAGAAGAAGGAGGAGGAAGGAGAGAAATAAAAGACAGCAAAATAGAAAATGTGGACGGAGGAAGGAGACGAACTCGGAGTCCGGCGCTTAGGCGTAGAATCTTCGTAGACGGGCTGCGTTCCATGGGTTTGGCTCGAGTCTGTTATCCAATGCGTTTATGAGACGGTATGCTCGGCGGTCGGGACCTGGTCGATGATGAAGGGACCTTCCCATTTGGGCTTGAGTTTGTCCTTTTCTTGTCCGGCAGGCATAGAACTAGTTCGCCAACATTGTAAGCTTTGGCCCGTACTTCCCTGCTTTGATATCTTCGAGCCTGCTGTTGATAAAATGCGGAACGAGCTTTTGCCACGTCGCACTCCTCCTCCAATGCGTCCAAACTGTCCTGCCGATTGAGCTCGGCTTCTCTTTCTTCATACATGTGCACGGGAGGTGAGTCATGCATCATGTCGCAGAGCAAGACTGCCTCTGCACCGTACACCATAAAAAGTGGTGTGAATCCGGTAGTACGATTCGGCGTGGTCCGCAGCCCCCAGAGTACGGAGTCGAGCTCCTCAACCCCGTGCGTGTTAGATTCCTTGAGGGACCGCACTAGTCTGGGTTTAATGACGCTCATGATTAGGCCGTTTGCTCGCTCGACTTGACCGTTGGTTTGAGGGTGATAGACTGAGGCGTAATCGAGCTTGATGCCCATGTTTGTGCACCATAATTTGACCTCATCGGCTGTGAAGTTGGTGCCGTTATCAGTGATGATACTGTGGGGATGCCGTAACGGTGCACTACCCTGATATGAAGTCTATCACCGCCCGGATTCGCCGCTTTTAACAGGCTTGGCCTCTATCCATTTGGTGAATTTATCCACCATGACCAATAGGTATTTTTGCTTGTGGGTTCCTCCCTTAAGGGGTCCAACCATGTCAAGCCCCTAGACCACGAACGGCCAGGTGATGGGTATAGTTTTGAGGGCGGTGGGTGGCATGTGGCTTTGGTTAGCAAAAAGCTGGCAACCGACGCATCGTTGGACTAAATCCTGCGCATCTGCCCGGCCGTCGGCCAATAAAATCCTGTACGGAAGGCCTTGCCTACAAGGGCCCGAGCTGCGGCGTGGTGCCCACCCAGTCCGGCATGAATTTCAGCCAAGAGGTTTCGCCTTCCTCTTCGGAGATACACCTTTGAAGGACTCCTGTTGTGCTTTTCTTATAGAGCTCTCCTCATGGACTTTATAGGCTTTGGATCGCCGTACTATGCAGCGAGCCTCATTTTTGGTCTTCGAGGAGTTCCCGCCTAGTTAGGTAGGCTAGGAATGGTTCCGCCCACGGGCGATAACCGCCATTATTTCGTAGGCGGTGGGTGTTATCTCGCTGGCGAGCCTCCGATTGTGTCAGAGTGTTCGTGTCGCAAAGGCGGTTGGGTCCGGATTGTTATTTCCGGACTCCTTCCCATAGTACGGATGGCTTGAACAGCCGCTCCAGTGAAGATGTTGGGCGGGATGGCATCGCTTTTGGCGCCGATGCATGCCAATATGTCCGCCGCTGGTTGTTATCCCGGCTATATGATGAAATTCGAGCCCTTCGAACCGCGGCCGACATTTTTAGGACCGCATTGCGATGCGCTGCCATTTTCGGATCTTTGGCATCAAAGTCTCCATTTATTTGAGATATCGCGAGGTTCGAATCCCAGCGCACCTCTAGGCGCTTAATGCCCATGGAGATCGCCATCCGGAGGCCGTGCGTAAGGGCCTCGTATTCGCCGCGTTGTTGGAGTCCGTATACATTATCTCAAGGACGATTGGACTGTGTCCCCGGTTGGGGACGTCAGACGACGCCAGCCCCGTGCCGCCAACATTTTGGAGCCGTGAAAGTGCATGATCCAATTGGAGTATGCGCTGTACTCTTTAGGGAGTTCGGCTTGCCGTCCATTCGCCACGAAGTCGGCCAAAACCTCGTGACTTAATAGCTCGTTGTGGCTTATAGGTTATGTCGAATGGAAGGAGCTCTATGGCCCATTTAGCAATCCGCCCGTCGCTGTCATGCGTTGTTTATAATGTCGTTAAGAGGTACTTCTGAGGCTATCGTTATCGAACACTCTTGAAAGTAGTGTCGCAGCTTCCGGATGCCATGAACACCGCGTATGCTATATTTTGATAATGTGGGTACCGGGACTTGCATGGAGTTAGGACAAGGGACACATAGTAAACCGGTTTTGAAGAGGGAACCTATGTCCCTCCGCTTCTCGCTCGACGACGAGCAATCATACCGACAACTTGATGTGTTGCGGCGATATATAATAGCATTGGTTCGCCCATGTTACGCAGCCAGACCGGATTTGTTGCCAATATGGCTTTTATTTCTTCGAGTCCGTCAGGTATGAGATCCGGCCCACTAAAGTGTTCGTGCACCGAGGAGGCGGTAAAGGGGTAACGCCTTTTCTCCCAAACGGGAAATAAAGCGGCTTAGAGTCGCCACGCATCCAAATCAATTTTGTATTTGTTTGAGGTTTTTGAATATCCAATTGTGACAGAGCTTCGGATCTTGGCTGGGTTTGCTTCAATTCCTCTACCGGACACAATGAAGCCCAAGAGCTTTCCGGCCGGAACGTCAAGACGATTTTTCCGGATTGAGCTTAATGTCATATTTTCGGAGATTGTCAAATGTGAGCCTCAAGTCATCTACTAGAGTTTCGACATGCTTGGATTTGACGACCACGTCATCTACATATGCTTCCACCGCTTTTGCCGATCTGGTTTGCCGACATGTACGAATCATGCTGATATGTTGCGCTGGTGTTTTTGAGCCCGAAGGGCATTGTGTTGAAGCGTAATGGGCCGTATGGAGTGATGAATGCTGTTATGGCTTTGGTCTGCTCCGCCATCTTGATTTGGTGGTAGCCGGAGTAATGCTACGAGGAGGCACAATGAGTCGTGTCCTGCTGTAGCATCGATAATTTGATCAATGCGAGGGAGGGGGAAGGCATCCTTTGGGCAAGCCTTATTAAGGTCTTTGAAATCAACACATAGGCGTCAGGATTTATCCTTCTTTGGTACCATCACCAGATTTGCTAGCCAGTCCGGATGTTTTATATCTCTGATGAATCCGGCATCCAGAAGTTTGGCTAGCTCCTCTCCCATGGCCTGTCTCTTGGGTTCGGAAAAGCGCCGAAGAGCCTGTTTGACTGGCTTGAATCCTTTTAGGGTATTTAGGCTGTGCTTGGCCAGCCGACGTGGGATTCCTGGCATGTCTGAAGGGTGCCAGCAAAATGTCCCAGCTTTTCTCAGAGAAATTCTCGTGAAAGTCGCGTCTACATCGTGGTTTAATTGTGCCCCAATGGAGGTCCGTATTTGGTGGTCCATTGGGTGGACTTGGAATTTGACTATTTCATCCGCTGGTTTAAAAGAGGTGGACTTGGATCTTTTATCAAGTATCACATCGTCCCTGTTCACTGTGGAGCGCATCACAGTGAGTTCCTCGGCCGCTAGGGCTTCGGATAGTGCCTCGAGGGCTAGTGCGGCTGTCTTGTGTTCGGCGCGGAGTGCTATGTTCGGATCACTAGCGAGAGTGATGATTCCGTTAGGTCCGGGCGTTTTAAGCTTCATGGACCCATAATGGGGTATAGCTTGAAAAATTGTGAATGCCTCTCGCCCTAATAAAGCATGATATCCGCTGCTGAACGGGGCCACTTGAAATGTGACCTCCTCGGACCTGTAATTGTCCGTGAGCGAACACTACGTCCAGTGTGATTTTTCCTGTGCATCATGCTTCCCGACTAGGGATTATTCCTCTAAAGGTTGTGCTGCTTCGCTCAATGCGGTTCCAGTCTATTTCCATATATCGGAGGGTTTCCTCGTAGATGAGGTTTAGTCTGCTGCCGCCATCCATGAGTACCTTAGTAAGGCGAAAGCCGTCCACTATTGGACTGAGGACCAATGCGGCTGGTGCTCGGGCTGTTCGGAATTTGGGTTAAATCACCGCATTAAAGGTAATAGCCGTGTCCTCCATGGATTTATTGTTGCTACTTGGTAGACTTCGCAAGGTTATGCAGTTGTTCGCTTCCGCATGTTATTTGATGCGAAAGTCTCAAGACTGTTAATACCTTGACCGGGTGTTGCTGGGCTGGGATTCTGAGGCTAGAAGCTCTTCGCCACTTTTTTTGGCCACCTGCCGTAGTATCCAACGTGCTCGAAGGCTATGAGTTGGAGTGGCGCCCTCTGTGCTATGAATTTTGCAGGGTTCGTTTAGCCAACCCTCAAGTATGGTTCCATGCCCTTTAGGGGTTTTTTGTTTTTTCATGTTTAACCCAGGTGCTTGGTGATGATGCACCCTTTTATTTCGGACTAGGGCTGTATTCGGGGCCGGATTATCCCAAAATTTACTTTCGGTTTTCCAAGCACTCTCCATCGTGACAAGATTTCTTTTGTACTATGGTCACCAAGTCAACAAAGCGTGTAATTTCGCGATGACTTATGGCGTTTAGGATTCCCTTGTCCGTGCAATTATTATAGAAAAGTGAGATTGCGTCCTCCTCTCGGCAGTCCTTTATCCTGTCCATAACCAGGAGGAATCTGGCCCAGTAATGATGTACTATTTCAGCGGGCTCTTGCCGAATTCGGGATAGATCGCTAATGTTTGGGTGGGCGGGTGGAACTAGATCCGAACCCCGCCCAATTTAAGACTCGAGAAGTTTTCGAACTTGGAAGTTTGGATTTTGAATGCTATCCAATGAATCCAACCCGCCACCGACTTTAAGTTCGTGGCTTGATCGACATCCATCCCTCTCTCAAGGGAATCCGCATGGAGGGATCGGGAATCAGACGTAGCTAGTCCTTAAGATAGAAGAAGAATCGCCAGATTGCTCCTCTACCACAAAGCAACATGATGGGTAGCCCGGGAGAGTTGATCTCTCTCAGATCGGTTTTAGGCCCGATTTGGTCGTAGTCTGTGGCGACTCCCAGGGCGGCGATGCGATCCAAGAGCTCGTTTACGGAGGAGAGCTCGATCGGATCTAACTGCTCGGGTGAAGATTGGTTTCGATGACCCGAGAAGTCATCGTCGGCGCGGTGGCCGAACAGGCGGTCATAAGAAAAGCACCTAACCGAAGAGTCTGACCAGTGGCCAAGGCTCCTTTGGCGATAGTATCGCCTTTTAAAGACGGGATGAGGCATCCTTCCCGACGGCGACGCATTGCAGGAACTCTCAATGAAAGCACCAATGTCGGTGTCAAAACCGGCGGATCTCGGGTAGGGGGTTCCAAACTGCAAGGCCCAGCGGATGGTAACAGGAGACAAGGGACACAATGTTTTTACCCAGGTTCAGGCCCTCTCGATGGAGTTAATACCCTACTCCTGCTTGATTAATATTGATGATATGGGTAGTACAAGAGTAGATCTACCACGAGATCATAGAGGCTAAACCCTAGAAGCTAGCCTATGGTATGATTGTTGTTTTTCCTCACGGACTAAAAACCCTTCGGTTTATATAGACACCGAATAGGGTTAGGGTTACACAGAGTCGGTTACAATGCTAGGAAATCTACATATCCAGATCGCCAAGCTTGCCTTCCACGGCAAGGAAAGTCCTATCCGCATACATCGGACGAAGTCTTCAATCTTGTATCTTCATAGTCCGGGAGTCTGGCCAAAGATGATAGTTCGGCTATCCGGACACCCCCCTAGTCCAGGACTCCCTCACCGTCCTCCGCCATTACAGGTTGCAGGCCCTTCATCTCCATCCCAACTCCGTCCTTCTCTTGTCGATCTTTGCCTTCTACTATGAGGCGTATGTCGGGGTGATGCCGTCCATGGCTCTACTGCGCCACTTCTTCTTCCTCCGAATCAACGACGGTCATACCTCTGGGTGCACCAACTTTATCGCGGCCGGCAAGGCCAACACGATCTCGAAGGCTGGGAAGAAGGCCGACGGCTTCAGGGGCAAGTGGGTCATGATGGATGCCAAGTGTATCCACCCACGGTTGACCCTGCCGACGGAGATGCCCCAGTCCGGCGAAGGGTGGTCTTGCGTGAAGCTTACTGATGATCGGGCGAAGCTGGTGCTGGAGAAGATGACTGCCGACCTAAAGTCGGGCAACGCGAAGGCGGCGAAGCTGACGGGGGCCATGCTCCTGAGGGAGTTCTTGATGCTACGCGTGGCTCCGCTCCAGGCGCGCTCGCGCCCCTTGTGGACGCTTGAGGGCGCAGAAGATAAGCTTTGCTTGAGTCCGGAGGCCTTGCCTGAAGAAGGGTTGGCTGTGGCTCTCCGCCTCCTGGTCGGGGACGACTAGGAGTACCCGCCGAGTGCCTTCGTTCCTTTGTTCCTTCGCGAGGATGGGGCGAAGGTCGCAGCTGCGATGCCCACCTTTGACGAGTGCTGGCTGGTGCGGCCGGCGCCCCCTGGGGTCCCGGTGGCGACGACGCCGGTGGACGTGTCTTCTGGTGATTCCCACGGGGAGGGGGAAGAGGAAGAAGACGAGGAGCATGACTCGGAGGCGACCCCCGAGGGGATGGGGGAGACCTCCCCCCTGCGCAAGGCCGACATCCTCCGCACCTTACCTGACAATGACGACAAAGCCGATGTCCTTCTAGAGAGGGAGGAGCCGCCCGTGGCTGTGGGCTCTGTTAGATTTCGGGTTCTGGCAGACCCTCTAGGTTCGAACTCTGGGGTGCACGCGGAGATCTCACCCTCTACCTACCTGCACCTCGTCGCCTCGCTAGGATCTAAACTACCAAAGGAACAACACAAGAGACACAAGGTTTATACTGGTTCGGGCCACCATTGTGCTGTAACACCCTACTCCAATGTGTGGTGTGGTGGATTGCCTCTTGGGCTGATGATGAACAATACAAGGAAGAACAACCTCGCGAGGGTGAGGTGTTCTTGTGGCTAGGCTCTCGATCGGATTGGATCAAGCTAAGATGAGGTGAGATGTCCGGGTCCTTTTCGGCCGACCCTCTCTACTGTGGGTCGAGCTAAAATCTCCTTCCCCCCTCTCTGTGGTGGCTGGTTCTATTTATAGGCAAAGGCCCTGGGCCTCTTCCCAAATATTGAGCGGGAAGGGCGCCAACAATTGGCCATTTTGAAGGGGAACATCTAGTACACTTATCCTAACTAAAGTTGGTCCTCACCTGTCAAAGGCTCTGGTGGTGACGCCGGCTTGGGCTTCACGATGACCTCCTTCCTGCCGTTGCGACGGTCTTGGTCTTGTTGCACCGAAACGGCTGCCTTTGCTTGATGCTCTCGCCGCGCTTGCCTCCTTTGCACCAAAGAGGAAATGAGGACACCAAGGCTGGCTGGCGCCTCACCGGGCGCCTGTGGTCGCTATGGCTTGCGTCCATGGGCACCTCGTGAGGTACCCCACCTTGATCTCTCCGCCTCGCGAGCCAGCCTGACGAGGCCGTGGCTCGAGGAAGCTCCCGTCGCCCCGCCTCATGAGACTTGGCCCCTCGCGAGGGTCTTGAGCTTATGCTGATGAAGATGAGCCGTACTGGGCCACCCCTTGAGCCACGCCGCAGGCCGCAGGCAGGCAAGTCTGGGTAACCCCGTTCCTAGAACGCCGACAGTAGCCCCCGGGCCCAAGGCGCGCCTGGACTTGGCTGAGCGGAGAAGCGAAGGGGCAAGTGTGAAGCGCCGCGGGCCCTAACAGCCTGCGGTCTTGGGCGCCGCGTGGCGGTTGATTGGACGTGGGCGTCCCTGTTCCCCCACGCCTCCTTATTTTGCGCCCAGCTAGGCGGACCCGTGGTTGCACACAGTCATCCCTCTTTTCACCGCTCGACCGTCTCCTGCTCTTCCTCCTCTCGAGCTCCAGTCTCCGCTTCCAATCCAATCTCGAATCCTCCCCCTTTCTGTCACCATGGCTCCGACGAAGAAGGGTAAAGGGAAGAAACCTGTGCCTCCGCCTCGCTTGCCGTTGCCGACGGCTCCTGCTGTCGATCGGTCGATCATACTCAACCGAGAAGGCTTGGACAAGGTCAGCTCTGCCCACGCCACTATCTTCAACGAAAAGGGAGGACGATGGTCCGCCCGCATCTCACTTCTCCATTGATGTAATAGTCACCGAGGTCCGACATTTCACGATGCCCTCGGTATGGACTGGTTCCCCCCTTTTCCAATTTCTTCAACGCTGTGCTTTCGCATTACCAGATCCATATGATGCATTTGGGTCCTGAATCCATTACTCTTCTTGCCGTTTTCGCCTTTGTCTGTGAGGCAATGATGGGCATCCCTCCTTCAATTGCCTTGCTGCGTCACTTCTTCTCTTTGTGCCTCATTAACCCCACCCAATGCTCGGGGTGCGCGAGCTTCATTGCCGCATCAGAAACAGCGGCTTCAGGGATTGATTTTAGCCTTCCTCCGCCTGCCCGGGTTCCGTGGAGCGGTGATCAGACGTGGATGTCGGGCGCCAGCCCCTCGCCGGGTTAACGCCGCCATTGCTGTCCCCAATTCAGGCTGGGGCCAAGAGACACTCACGAGCCCCCGGCTCGTCTTCGTCTGGCATCGCTTCGCGTACTTGAGGGCGCTTGGTGTGACGGCGCCCAAGGTGGTGAATGAGTTCCTCCTATACCGCATGAGGCTCTAGGAGGAGGACCTGACGCCTGAAGCCCTGAGGAAGGTTCTCACGGTCCTGACTGGGGATCCTTCCCCCGGCAGCATCCGGCAAGGGGGTGCTTTGGTGTATCTTTGATCGAGTAGGGGTGACTTCGTGAAGCGGATGCCCAACTTCGACGAATGGGGGCTGCGCCCCATAGGCCTCATGGGGCCTCGCGAGAACCCAGTGGTGGTGGTGATCGCCTTCCGCCGCCACGGCGGTCCTTCCTCGAGTGGTGGAGCAGGGAGGCATGGGCCACCGGAGGCTGAGGGGGCCTCCACCGGGATGACGATGCCAGGCGGCACTCCTGAGGTGGCAGCTCCTGAGGCCCGCACTGCTGCGGCTGAAGGCGTTGAGCCGCGGCCCGCGGCTCCCGTGGCTGAGGCCCCTGAGGCCTCAGCTACCCTTCTTGGTGAGGCGACCGGCGGCGTGCGCCAGGACGACGCCCCTGACGCGGGTCACCCTGGTGCTTATTCCTCATTGCAGGCTGACCCCTGCGCTGAACTCCTGGGCCGCTTCCGCGTGGACTTCGAGGCTCTCCAGAAGAGAAGGGAGGCCTTGGGTGACGATTACCCTTGCCGCCTGCTGAAGTGCAGGAAGTATTTCGCCATTGATGAGTAAGCCTTCCCCTTTCCTGGTTCCTTGTTTTTCCATTGCTTCGGCTGATCCTTGCTCTGCAGGGCCCTTCCTGCCAAGCTCACGGAGATGGCTGAGGAGCCATCCCCCCAGGCTTCACCCTCTCCACCGTCTTCGAACGCTGCGAGCTCAAGCAGAGCCCTTGTGGTGAGGCCGGTCGGAGAGGGGAGCCATCCTGTGGCGCATCGTGGCCCTGCGCACATCGCGACCCTCCGTCGCGAGCCTTCTCGGGGCATAGCCAGCCTGCCTTGGGCTCCTCATCTGGTCGTGGATGGCGATTGGCTGAGGTCAGCCTTCGCTCTTCGCTCGAGGGCAGGCCAGCTCTAGGCCGGGCTTCTGGCGGGGCGTGCCAGGCCATCACGAGGGCGCCAACCCCCAGCCCCCTGCCCAGAGGGGGAGTGCTGATTCATGGCCCACCGCGCTCACTTGGGGCGGATGGTGACGCAGAAGACATGCTCGAGCGCGCCCGGGAGCGCCGTACCCTTCGCCAAGGGTTTCTCCAGAGGGCGGCTGAAGCAGTGAGCCAGCTTGGCGTAGAGCTCGCTGACGAAGACGCACGCCTTGAAGCTGAGGGCCTGCGCCTAGCTGAAGAGGGGCGCAAGCTGAAGGTGGCTGTTGCCCTCGTGCGCCACCAGCGTGACCTCAAAAATGAGAAAGCCTAGGCGTCGCTGGCGGCCTCACGGGAGGCCCGTTCTCGGGCCGTCGAGGAGGCCTGGGAGGCTGACAGGCGGCATGAGGCGGCGGAGGAGCGGGCGCGGGAGCTCTGTGCCTGGAGTACCTCGGAGCAGCAGGTGGAGCTGCATGAGACGGCCCTTGCGTCGATGAAGGGGGCTTCGATCGACCAGGCGGAGCTCCGGAGACGCGAGGAGGCGCTGACGCTGGAAGCTGGCGAGTGCGCCCGCGATCTTGAGCGGTTGGAGACGAGGGAGCGCTTGGTGACGCAGGCGGAGGGTGATGTCGCTGCGCGGGGGGGCCCGAGTCTTGGAAGAGGTTGATCGCCGGGTGGCGACGGCCCACTTGAACCTCGAGCGCGAGTTCGAGGAGAGGCTGGGGTTGATCAGGGCCGAAGCTGAAGGCAGGACTGCCGCCCTGAGGGCCAAGCTGGATGAAGTGACGCGGCGGGCTGACGCTTCCTGCCGCCTTTGGCGTGGCGCAGAGGAGCTGATTTCTCCCGCCGCCGAGGCGCTTCTTCTGCGTCGTGGTGGACGCGGCCGGCCGTTACTGCACGGCGGAACAAGGACGCAGAGGCGCCAGTGCAGATCCTGGAGCACGAGCATGGCCTATGCGTTCGCACGCCCGGAAAGAGCTAACACGGCCTTGGGTAACATCTGCAAGGCGGCCGTTGGCGAGCCTCACGCAGTCAACTATGCTGGCAACCTTCAGTTCTTCACTGATGTGCTGATGCAGCTGGAGGTGCGGTCGGGTAGAGCCAACAGGTTGGTGGAGGAGAGGAGTCGCGCCCTACTCAGGCGTGCCTTTTCTCGCATCTTCAGCCATCTTCGGGACATGGAACCCAACTTCGATTTTGATGTCAAGATCTCCCAGCATTCCTGTGCCGTCCGGGACGACCTGGCGCACTGGGTGGAAGACAACGTGGATGCCCTCGTCAGGGCCTTTGCTTCTGATGACGACGGCGTGGTCGTGGCCGCTGATGAAGGCGGCGTGGTGAACGGCCCCGGCGCCGCTGACGGTGACGGGAGGGCGATGGCGAGGCCAGCGATGCCAGCGGCGATTCAGGAGGTGATCTCGAGGATGCATTGTGGGATTTATCCGATTGACTGCGAGCTGCCCTTGCTTTTTATCCCGCGCAAGTAGAGTTCAGGCTTGGCCCTGAAGGTTGAAGAGCATTTTGGGAGGGGAGCCCTCGTAAAAACTTGCGCTTATGCGACAGTAGATGCGATATCACCCGTGACGCCCGCTACCGAGTTGTCGGCGCTAGACGAGCTGGCTGACTTGTTTACCTTCGACCCGCGTGGGCCCCGAGACAGCCTGCGGAGGGCTTTGGTGCTTCGTGTGCTCCCTGAACGAGCCCATTTAACTGGTGACGAGAACCTCCTGAGAGGGCGCGGTGATGGTGGTCCGGTCTGTGCGCATGCTAGGCCTGGCCTGGCTCACGAGCGGCTCACGAGGGGAGGCAGCTGAGGCAGAGTAGTAACCAGAACGCGAGAGATTGCTCGAACGAGACTAAACACCCCTTCCCCGACACACGCAAATCGCAAGCTCGAATCCAACTTAAATCCAAAAAGGGGAAAAGCGGCACCAAGGAAAAAAGCAAGAAAAGCGAGAAAAGCCGCCGTCCGCACCTAGTCTAGTCTTGGACGTCTTCTCACCAACATGAGCTAAGTGCTGCCATCGGGCGTGGAGGGAGCCCTGTGGCCCGAGGTCAAGCGCCTCGAGACTCCGGGGCGTGTACAACCCCAGTCATTATTACGTGAGAGTGTCACGGGGCGGCGAGCTTCACAGGCACTGGGCCTTCTTCATAGGTACCGGCCTTGCTTCATATCGCCAGACGAGGGCCCCGCCTTGCGCCACACTCTAGTGCCACCGACGACGACCGGAAACCGAGGACGCCGCCGATGGGGTAGAGCGGTCGCCAGCGGTTCCCCCGACGACCACGGGTCCTCTGCCAGGGGTAGGCCCTGAGGCACCTCCCCGGCAGAGGGCCTACCTCCTGAGGACGCCTTGCTCCGAACGCCACGGTGGTGATGCCGGATCTCGGCCCCTCTCCTGCAGCCCCCGGCGCCCTCCTCCTGAGGGGTAGGAAACTGCAGGAGTGGGGCAGCCGTCCGCTGTGGCGACCTGTACCTCCTGCGATCCATGGTTAGTGTATGCCTGCTCCTGAGGAATTAGCGGTACCCGATAATCGTTGCTTCCAGCGCAGCCAACGGGGCTTTCCCGGGGCTCCTGGAAGAGCTCAGCTTCTGGTGCCTCGTCCCCCCAGCTTGGGCCGAGGATCGAGCCATGTTCGTCCTCTTGTGCGTGCCCTTGATCCATCATGTGGGGCACGTACTCTTCTGGGCGCCGCCATCCTGAATGCTGCACGGTAGTGCCCCGTGTGCCACGCAGTCCTGCTTGAGACGCCCACCTGGGGGTGGTAGCGCGGTGGTCCACTGGGACCGTGGGTCGTGGCGAGTCCTTCTTCACTGGCCAGGGGCGGATGCGCCGCTGGCTGGCCCGTGCAGACGGCCCCGCTGGCGGTGGGGTGGCCGTGGAGTCAGCTTGGAGCTGCGCCGGCGTGCGTGGGGCCTCCGCGCGGGCCACCTTTGACCTGAGGTGGGAGTTGGGTGCGAAGGGTGAGCCTCGAGGCGGCGAAGCCTAGGAGCTCGACACCCGCCTCCAAGAAGACGTCGGCCGCCCTCCAAAGCCTCGCATTGCAGTAGCTCTCGGGCCACCGTGAGCGCGGCCCTTGAGTTCGCCGCTTCCCTGCCGGGTGTACGACGCCGTGGCTGGGCGTGGTTGGAGGCCTCGCCGCCGGACCGCGCTTCGCCATGCAGCGTGAGAGCTGTCGTTGCTCGCCCGCTGCCTTCAAGGCCCGCAGCGCCTCATGCATCATGAGCTGCTCGGGCATGGGGTCGCCTGGGCGAGCGGTTCTGCACAGAAGCGGGCCAGGCCGCCTGTGGATCGTGGTTGCCCTCCTGGTCACGGACATGATGATGACGATGCGACGGGCGCCAAGCGGTATCAGATTCCGCACAAGACTCTACCTGGCGCGCCAAATGTCGGATTCCGGGTTCCGGCAGACCCTCTAGGTTCGAACTCTGGGGTGCGCACGGAGATCTCACCCTCTACCTACCTGCACCTCGTCGCCTAGCTAGGATCTAAACTACCAAATGAACAACACAAGAGACACAAGGTTTATACTGGTTCGGGCCACCATTGTGGTGTAACACCCTACTCCAAAGGTGTGGTGTGGTGGATTGCCTCTTGGGCTGATGATGAACAATACAAGGAAGAACAACCTCGCGAGGGTGAGGTGTTCTTGTGGCTAGGCTCTCGATCGGATTGGATCAAGCTAAGATGAGGTGAGATGTCCGGGTCGTTTCTGGCCGACCCTCTCTACTATGGGTCGAGCTAAAATCTCCTTCCCCCCTCTCTATGGTGGCTGGTCCTATTTATAGGCAAAGGCCCTGGGCCTCTTCCCAAATATTGAGCGGGAAGGGCGCCAACAATCGGCCATTTTGAAGGGGAACATCTAGTACACTTATCCTGACTAAAGTTGGTCCTCGCCGTCAAAGGCTCCGTGGTGACGCCTTGGCTTGGGCTCCACGATGACCTCCTTCGTGCCATTGCGACGGTCTTGGTCTTGTTGCAATCAAACGGTTGTCTTTGCTTGATGCTCTCGCCTGCGCTTGCCTCCTTTGCACCAAAGAGGAAATGAGGACACTGCGCGGGCTGGCGCCTGCCTGGCGCCCGTGGTCGTCATGGCTTGCGTCATGGGCACCTCGTGAGGTACCCCGCCTTGATCTCTCCGCCTCCTCGCGAGCCAACCTGACGAGGCCATGCCTGAGGAAGCTCCCTGTCGTCCGCCCCGCGAGGCTTGGCCCCTCGCGAGGGTCTTGAGCTTGTGTTGATAAAGATGGGTCGTACTGGGCCACCCCTTGAGCCACGCCGCAGGCAGGCAAGTTTGGGTACCCCCGTTCCCAGAACACCGACAGGCTCCTCGAGGCCCAAGGCCAGCCCCCAGAGGAGGTCACCGGCCGAGGTTCCGACGAGGGGCAGGTCGGTGCTGATCTCCTGAGATGATGCTTCCGCTCCGACACCTCCTGGAGCTGCTTCCAGCCCATCTGCTGCCCCTTCTTACGCCTCCCCGAGCTCAGCAAGGCCAAGACCTCAAAGGCGAGGCTCTCAGGCTTCAAGCTTAACAAGCGGAGGGACTACACCACGGTGGACCAGTAAGTGTTCTTGCCCCGCCTTGTTCTTGCTTATGCTGCTGATCCTTTACGCCGCTCCGCTGTGCAATTAGGCCGACGCCCGCGGCGAAGAAGAGGAAGGAGGAAGCGGTGGTGCTGCTCGGGACCAATCTGCCTGCCACGGCTGCGTCTCCCTCCATGGAGAAGGGTGGTGTTAGCGCTCACGCCTCCCCGGCTCGATCGTCCTCACGAGGCCCGAGGGAGCATCCTCGGGAGGAGTCAGCCCCCGTGGACCCGCTTGCTCCAGGGGCGCCAGTGTCCGGCTCGGCTGCTGGGGTCCCCAAAGCACAGGAGCCCCCAGCATCCCAGGCGATGGTGACGATGTTGCCTCCTCCTCCTCCTGCTGCACCGCTGGTTCCAGATCCTTCCGCCTCCCCTGGCGTCTTGGAGCGCGCTCTTTCTGAGATGACCCAGATGCGAGAAGATCTTCAGGGCACCGACCCCCACCTGGTAGCCGGGCGATTGGAGCTGGTCTCCGGTTGGCTTCATTTAGACGTGTCCGTTCGGGCAGCGCTGGGCTAGGCCGCAGCAACCTCCGAGAAGGACAAGCAGGCCGCCGCCCAAGCCGTGGCTGCTCACGAGGTGGCACTGAAGGATGTCGGGGCCGCCCAGGATCGCTGCCAGTCGCTGGAGGCCGAATTGAAGGCTCTGCGCAACGAGTGTGCGGAAGAAGCTCGTGGCAGCAAGGCGGAGGAGGAGTAGATGAAGGCCCGAGAGGACGCCATCAGGGGTCGCGACACCGAGCTGGAGTAGTTGGGGAAGGCACAGGTCGCGGAGCGCAGCCGGTTGAAGAAGCTGAAGTGGGAGATGGAAGAGGAGAAAGCCGAGCTTGATGCCAAGGCGAAGATCCTGGCCGAGGACCGTGAGGCCTTCAAGCTCCTTGAGGAGAGGTCCCACACGGCGCTGCGGGCATTTTACGAGAAGGGCTTGGAGGAGCCGCTGGCTACCAACAACGAGGGCCCGCCCAGCTGCTTCCTTATCTGGTCGAGGCGCTTGAGGAAGTCGTGAGCGGTATCGGCCCCATGGCAGAGGAAGAAGCCCGCGTTCTTTCCTTAGCCGCGTTGACGCACGTCTTCAGCCACCTGCATCTTCGGGATCCTGCCGCCCGCCTGGACGAGCTGCTGGAGCCTGTGGATGCCGAGCACTCCGCTGCTGCTGCCGAGGCCGTGAAGGGTCAGGTGGAAGCCCTACTGAAGAGGTTCCGCGCCTTAGGCCCTGCGCCCTCAACCGATGGTGCTTCTCATCCTGCAACTCTGGTGAGTGGTGCAGGTGAGGGAAACACCATTGGAGAAGAAACATCCCTTGGTGGCGATGTCCGGGGGTGACGAGATGACTTGTTGGTGACTCCTTCCCTGTTTAGTTTCTGCAAAATGCACCATGCCTCGTGGAGGCGTTTAAACTTGTGTTTGGTATTGGGAGAACAATATGACTTGTAATATTTGCTTGAGATATTGCGATTTCCTTCCCATTTGCTCTACGTTCTACGTCAGCAGAGCCCGACCCTGTGCATACCTCAGCCGCCATTGACTCAACCGGAACACCAGGACAAGGCCAGGGGGTGAGGGGCTACGTGGCCAGTTAGGCTCCTGTGTCGCGATGCTCAGGAGTCCCCCTTGACATGCAAACAGCTTACAGAAAGAAGATGCAGGAACATGCCTTAGTGTTCTACGTCGGCAGGGCCCGACCCCGCGCATACCTCAACCACCATTGTACCGTCTGGAACACCAGGACGGGGCCAAGGAGTGAGGGGCTACGTGGCCAGTTAGGCTCTTGAGTCGTGATGCTCAGGAGTCCCCTTTGACGCTCAAACGGCCTTTGAGAAGGAAATGCAAGAACATGCCTTAGCATTCTGCGTCGGCAGGGCCCGGCCCCGCGCATACCTCAGCCGCCGTTGGGTCATCCAGATCACTAGGACGAGACCAAGGAGTGAGGGGCTACATGACCAGTTAGGCCCTTGGGTCGCGATGCCCAAGGGTCCCCCTTGACGTACGAACATACCTCATACCTGTCCTCGCCGGGCTTTCGCTCGGGAGGGGCGCGCGATGACCAGGTCCGAGGGACCTGGTGGGGAGTACAACAGGCGTGACCTGAGCGCAGCCACCGTGCCCATCCCCCTTGCGCTACCCTCCTGAGGGGAAAGCAGCGCGGTGAGGCTAGGCACTGAGCTCATGGGCTCCCTGAGGTTGATACGACCATGGGGCCGCCCTCAGTTGTTTATCACCAGCGCGGAGCATAGCGCTTCCGCACTTGCACGAGCATAGCCGCTCCTCGGTAGTGTCGACTGCCAGCACGGAGCATGGTGCTTCCACTGGCACGTGGGAGGGGACTCCCTACTGCGGAGAGCCCCTGGGGCGTGTACAGCCCCGCCCTGACACGTGGCTTGCACGGCAGGGCTAGACGAGGTGTGTCTAGGCACTCATGAGCCAGTGCTGGACTCACGAGGCCCTACCTCAAGGTGGCTTGCGCCTGGTCTTTGTTCTTGTTGACTGCGGTTGTCCGGCGAGATGGTTAGGCAACCTGCGCCGAGTGAATCTCCTGAGGTTATCGCATGAGAAGGCCAAGCACCAACGACCATAGGAGGTGACGTGAACGGGATCGACCCGCCAGACAGAGCTCAGCCGTTGGATTTATTGATGCTGCAGGGACAGGCCCGAGCACAGACGACGTGCCTAGCCTTCTTATGCAAAAGATCCTGAAGAAAGACGATCAACGTGCAGCTCCCGAGGTGGGTGATAATCAAGTAGGTGATAACCATAGATAGATTATGCATGAAATAGCAAACTAGCTTAGGTAAATGCAAGAACGATTCATGCCACCGGGACGGACCCGAGCGGCCTGGGGATAATGCAGCCCGAGGGGCGCCCCCAACAGAGTAAGCTAAAGATGCAAAGGATACATGCCGCAGGGATGGGCCCACGTGGCCTGGGAACGATGCAGCCCGAGGGGCGCTCCCAGCTAAATAAACTTGGAAAATGTCACCTGGCTTTGTTGTTGAAAGGATGTTGGGGTAGCTGAAGATGCATGGCGAAGGGGTTGCTCCTCATGAGCCACCGGAGTCCTGAGCCTCGGGAGGCTCTCGGGGTCCGGGTGATTCCTTGAGGACCGTCTCCATCTCCTCCAGGACTGCGTGATGCCTGGCCTCTTGAGCCGCCAGGACGCTCCGTAGGTTGCGCTGATAGGCGGCCACCATGCTCGGCAGGCAGAACGGCATGCGGACATAGCTGTGAGGTGGGCCCTTGCAACGTCCCATGCACGAAGGCCAGAAGAGCTCCTGAGATGCGGCCCTGTTGAGCCCTGGGATGTGTATGCAGACGCTCAGCCCGCCATCCTCGCCTGGATGGGGAGCTGCGTCAGGTGGGCGGCGGTCGCCGCGCAAGGCTCTTGCTTCTTGAAGCTCTTGGGTAGTCTGGGTGACGAACTCCTGAGCACCAGGCGCTCCTCGCCTGGTGCCCTCCTGAGGGAAACGTGCCACAAAGCACGCCTCCACATGGTGCCCGAGCGCCTCCCTCGTGATGTTGGCCAGGTCCAAGGCCCTCCAGAAGAGAGCCCCCGAGCCCTGCCTGAGGAGGGCGCTGGGCGCGCCCTCCTATGCGAGGGAGGGAGGCTCCCCAGGCGCGGGCGCCGATCCGGATGTGGCACCGCTAGAGGAGCCGCTCCCCTGAGGCCCTGTACGGAGTAGCTGCTTCTTCTTCTTGGGGATGACCTAAGGAGGGTACGGTGCTCCATTGTTGTCTGGGTCTTCGATTGCCGCGGCCTGGAAGGCGCGCTCGAGGGAGCACACCGCATCTTTTTCTTCGCAGGGGACTATGATGATCCCGCCGCTCCCTGGCATCTTGAGGATGTTTTAGCTGGGGTGGGTCACTGCCATGAACTTTGCCAGTGCTGGGTATCCGAGGATGGCATTGTACGGCAGACGGATGTGGGCGACGTCGAAGTCGATGAGCTCGGCGATGAGGTCTAGCCAGTCCTCTTAGAGGTCGTCGACGGGGCGGTAGCGCAGGAGCTCGCGCGCTATGAGCAGCGCGACCTGCGCGTTGGTGGGAGCACGACGAGCATGGTTCGACGAACCGGCTGGGGTCAGCGACGGAGTGGCGGTGCGGCCGTCCCGCCGCACCAAGGGGTGCAGCAAGGACGCTTGCTGCTCGTTTCCCGCCGGGCCGGTGGCGGTGTTGGCGGCGGGTGACGGAGAACGACGGGGAGGCCCGCCGAGAGGGGCTGTCTAAGCGACACGGTTGGCGAGAGCGGCCCGACGCTCAGCGCGGGCCCGGCGAGCGTCGGCCATGAACTTGATGGAGTGGTGAAACGCAGATCGACAAGAGGAAAGCTTCAGCGGTCCCTACCTGGCGCGCCAAATGTCTGATTTCGGGTTCCGGCTAAACCCTCGAGGTTCGAACACTAGGGTGCGCACAAAGATCTCTCCTCCCTCTAGCTCGCACGCATCATGATCTCATGGCCTAGCTCGTCGAACCCAAGGAACAAGGGGACACAAGGGTTTATACTGGTTCGGGCCACCGATGCGGTGTAATACCCTACTCCAGTGTGGTGTGGTGGATTGCCTCTGGGGCTGAGGATGAATAGTACAAGGGAAGAACAGCCTCCTGAGGAGAGGTGTTCTTGTGCTTGGTGAGTGTGTGGATCGAATGGATCTAGTCCAAGATGAGTTTGTGTGAGGCTATGGATGGAATGGCTCCGATCCAAGATGAGTTGCCCCCTACGGTGGTGGCTAATCCTATTTATAGAGGCCTTGGTCCTCTTCCCAAATATTGAGCAGGAAGGGATGCCACAATGGCCAATGTGAAGGGGGGCACCTAGTACAAGCTATCCTGACTAAAGGTGGTCTTCGCCTACCAAAGGCTCTGGTGGTGACGCCGTCTTGGGCTCCACGGTGACCTCCGTCCTGCCGTCCTGCTGGTCTTGGTCTCTGCAGTAACCGATATGGAAACCTTTGCCTGATGCCTCGGGACTCCTCGCCTGCGCTTGCCTCTTTAGCACCAAAGGGGAAACAAGGACACTGTGCTCGCTGGCGCCCGCCTGGTCTTGGTCGTCATGGATTACGTCATACGAACCTCACGAGGTTCCCCTTGCCTTGATCTCTCCGCCCCTCGCGAGCCAGCCTGGTGAGGCTGCCCCCGAGGAGGTCTTGCATCGTCTGTCTCGCGAGGCTTGTCCCCTCACGAGGGTCTTGAGTGTTTGCCGGTGAAGATGGGCCGTACAGGGCCGCTAGTGGAGCCACACCGTGGGCCGCATGCAAGCAAGTCTAGGGACCCCCGTTCCCAGAACACCGACAGATGCACGTCGGGAATGGTTCCAAGGTCGATGTAATCGCCGTTGGCACGCTACCTCTACATATACCTTTGGGATTAGTTTTAGACCTGAATTATTGTTATTTGGTGACAATACTGAGCATGAACATTATATCTGGATCTTTTTTGATGCGAGACGGTTATTCATTTAAATCAGAGAATAATGGTTGTTCTATTTATATGAGTAATATCTTTTCAGGTCATGCACCCTTGATGAGTGGTCTATTTTGGTTGAATCTCGATCGTAGTGATACACATATTCATAATATTGAAGCCAAAAGATGCAAAGTTAAAAATGATAGTGCAACTTGTTTGTGACACTGCCGTTTAGGTCATATTGGTGTAAAGCGCATGAAGAAACTCCATGCTGATGGGCTTTTGGAATCACTTGATTATGAATCACTCGATTCTTGCGAACCATGCCTCGTGGGCAAGATGACTAAGACTACGTTCTCCGGAACAATGGAGCGAGCCACTGACTTATTGGAAATAATACAAACTGATGTATGCGGTCCGATGAGTGTTGAGGCTCGCGGTGGGTATCGTTATTTTCTGACCTTCACAGATGATTTGAGCAGATATGGCTATATCTACTTAATGAAACATAAGTCTGAAACATTTGTAAAGTTCAAAGAATTTCAGAGTGAAGTGGAAAATCATTGTAACAAGAAAATAAAGTTTCAACGAGCTGATCGTGGAGGTGAATATTTGAGTTACGAGTTTGGTCTTGATTTGAAACAATGTGGAATAGTTTCGCAACTCACGCCACCTGGAACACCATAGCGTAATGGTGTGTGCGAACGTCATAACCGTACTTTATTAGATATGGTCCGATCTATGATGTCTCTTATCGATTTACCACTATCGTTTTGGGGTTATGCTTTAGAGACGGTTGCATTCACGTTAAATAGGGCACCATCTAAATCCTTTAAGACGACACCATATGAACTGTGGTTTGGCAAGAAACCTAAACTGTTGTTTCTTAAAGTTTGGGGTTGCGATGCTTATGTGAAAAGCTTCAACCTGATAAGCTCGAACCCAAATCGGAGAAGTGCATGTTCATAGGATACCCAAAAGAAACTGTTGGGTACACCTTCTATCACAGATCCGAAGGCAAGAAATTTGTTGCTAAGAATGGATCCTTTCTCGAGAAGGAGTTTCTCTCGAAATAAGTGAGTGGGAGTAAAGTAGAACTTGATGAGATAAATGTACCGTCTCTCGAATTGGAAAGTAGTATATCACAGAAATCAGTTCCAGTGATGCATACACCAATTGGTGAGGAAGTTAATGATGATGATCATGAAACTTCAGATCAAGTTACTACCGAACCTCGTAGGTCAACCAGAGTACGTTATGTACCAGAGTGGTACGGTAATCCTGTTCTAGAAGTCATGTTACTAGACCATGACGGACCTACGAACTCTGAGGAAGCGATGATGAGCCCATATTCCGCGAGATGGCGTGAGGCCATGAAATCTGAGATGGGATCCATGTATGAGAATAAAGTGTGGACTTTGGTTGACTTGCTCGATGATCGGCAAGCCATAGAAAATAATTGGATCTTCAAGAAGAAGACTGACGCTGATGGTAATGTTACTGTCTACAAAGCTCGACTTGTTGCGAAAGGTTTTCGACAACTTCAAGGAGTTGACTACGATGAGACCTTCTCACCCATAGCGATGCTTAAGTCTGTCCGAATCATGTTAGCAATTGCCGCATTTTATGATTAGGAAATTTGGAAAATGGATGTCAAAACTGCATTCCTTAATGGATTTCTTAAAGAAGAGTTGTATATGATGCAACCAGAAGGTTTTGTCGATTCTAAAGGTGCTAACAAAATGTGCAAGCTCCAGCGATCCATTTATGGACTGGTGCAAGCCTCTCGGAGTTGGAATATATGCTTTGATAGTGTGATCAAAGCATATGGTTTTATATGCACTTTTGGAGAAGCCTCAGATTTACAAGAAAGTGAGTGGGAGCTCAGAGCATTTCTAATATTATATGTGGATGACATATTGTTGATTGGAAATGATATAGAATTTCTGGATAGCATAAAAGGATACTTGAATAAGAATTTCTCAATGAAAGACCTCGGTGAAGCTGCTTATATATTGATCATCAAGATCTATAGAGATAGATCAAGACGCTTAATTCGACTTTCACAAAGCACAAACCTTGATAAAGTTTTGAAGAAGTTCAAAATGGATCAGTTAAAGAAAGGGTACTTGCTTGTGTTACAAGGTGTGAAGTTGAGCCAGACTCAATGCCTGACCACTGCAGAAGATAGAGAGAAAATGAAAGTCATTCACTATGCCTCGGCCATAGGTTATATCATGTATGCAATGTTGTGTACCAGACCTGATGTGTGCCTTGCTATAAGTTTAGCAGGGAGGTATCAAAGTAATCCAGGAGTGGATCACTGGATAGCGGTCAAGAACATCCTGAAGTACCTGAAAAGGACTAAGGATTTGTTTCTCGTTTATGGAGGTGACAAAGAGCTCATCGTAAATGGTTACATCGATGCTACCTTTCACACTGATCCGGATGACTCTAAGTAGCAAACTGGATATGTATTTATATTGAATGGTGGAGCTGTCAGTTGGTGCAGTTCCAAGCAGAGCGTCGTGGCGGGATCTATATGTGAAGCGGAGTACATAGCTGCTTCGGAAGCAGCAAATGAGGGAGTCTGGATGAAGGAGTTCATATCCGATCTAGGTGTAATACCTAGTGCATCGGGTCCAATGAAAAACTTTTGTGACAATACTGGAGCAATTGACTTAGCGAAGGAATCTAGATTTCACAAGAGAACCAAACACATCAAGAGATGCTTCAACTCCATCCTCGATCAAGTCAAGGAGGGAGACATAGAGATTTGGAAAATACACACGAGTCTGAATGTTGCAGACCCGTTGACTAAGCCTCTTCCACGAGCAAAACATGATCATGACCAAGACTCCATGGGTGTTAGAATCATTACAATGTAATCTAGATTATTGACTCTAGTGCAAGTGGGAGACTGAAGGAAATATGCCCTAGAGGCAATAATAAAGTTGTTATTTACATTTCCATATATCATGATAAATGTTTATTATTCATGCTAGAATTGTATTAACCGGAAACTTGATACATGTGTGAATACATAGACAAAACAAAGTGTCCCTAGTATGCCTCTAGTAGACTAGCTCATTAATCAAAGATGGTTAAGTTTCCTGGCCATCGACATGTGTTGTCATTTGATGAACGGGGTCACATCATTAGGAGAATGATGTGATGAACAAGACCCATTCGTTAGCTTAGCATGATGATCGTTAAGTTTTATTGCTATTGCTTTCTTCATGACTTATACATGTTCCTTTGACTATGAGATTATGCAACTTCCGAATACCAGAGGAACACCTTGTGTGCTATCAAACGTCACAACGTAACTGGGTGATTATAAAGATTCTCTACATGTCTTTCCGAAGGTGTTTGTTGGGTTGACATAGAGCGAGATTAGGATTTGTCACTCCGAGTATCGGAGAGGTATCTCTGGGCCCTCTCGGCAATGCGCATCACAATAAGCCTTGCAACCAATGTGACTAATGAGTTAATTGCGGGATGATGCATTATAGAACGAGTAAAGATACTTGCTGGTAACGAGATTGAACCAGGTATAAGGATATCGACGATCGAATATCGGACAAGTAACATACCGATGACAAACGGAATGACGTATGTTGTTATCGCGGTTTGACCGATAAAGATCTTAGTTCTGGAAACCCGTAGGGTCTGTACGCTTAATGTTCGATGATGATTTGTATTATGAGTTATGTGTTTTGGTGACCGAAGATTGTTCGGAGTTCCGGATGAGATCACGGAGATGACGAGGAGTCTGGAAATGGTCGAGAGGTAAATATTGATATATTGGACAATAGTATTTGGACACCGGAATAGTTTCGGGATATTTCAGATATTTATCGAAGTACCGAGGGGTTACCGAAACCCCCTGGGGAAAGTAATGGGCCTACATGGGCCATAGGGGAGAGGGGAGGCAGCCCACAAGGAGTGGCTGCGGCCCCTCCCATAGGGAGTCCAAATTGGACTAGGGGAGGGGGCAAGCCCCCCTTTCCTTCTCCTCTTCCCTCTCCCTTCCCTCTTTCCCCCTCCATGAGAAGGAATAAAGGGGCGGGGCAAATACTACTAGGACTGGGAGTCCTAGTAGGACTCCCCCCTCTTGGCGCGCCGCTTAGGTCCGGCCTCCTCGCTCTCCCTCCTTTATATATGTGGGCAAGGCACGCCTTGGAGACACACCAATTGTTCCAAGCCGTGTGCGGCATCTCTCTCCATGGTTTACTCCTCGGGTCATATTCACGCAGTGCTTAGGCGAAGCCCTGCGCGGATCACATCCCCATCACTGTCACCATGCCGTCGTGCTGACGGAACTCTCCCTCGATCCTCTGCTGGATCAAGAGTTCGAGGGACGTCATCAAGCTGAACGTGTGCTGAACTCGGAGGTGCCGTACATTCCGTACTTGATCGGTTGGATCGTGAAGACATTTGACTACATCAACCGCGTTAACCTAACGCTTCCGCTTTCGGCCTACGAGGGTACGTGGACACACTCTACCCTCTCGTTGCTATGCATCTCCTAGATAGATCTTGCGAGATCGCAGGATTTTTTTTGAAATTGCATGCTACGTTCCCCAACAAATATGCGAGTGTGTTTCATGAATGGATCAATGATTGAGCATGCTGGGCTAGGGATAACTTATTTTAGCGTTGATATTTTGAAAGACATGGTTGCTTGTTGGTATGCTTGAGTATTTAAGTTATCATGTCAAAACTAGACTATTGCTTGGAATCACATAAAAGTTTAAATGTCCATGCTATAAAGGAAAGAATACGAGATAACATGTTAGGCAGCATTCCACATCAAAAATTCTATTTTTATTATTTACCTACTCGAGGACAAGCTGGAATTAAGCTTGGGGATGCTGATATGTCTCCAATGTATCTATAATTTTTGATTGTTCCATTGTGACAGCCTGGTTTTTGCCCTCTTTTCTTTTTCTGATTTTTCTTGCCATTTGATTTGAATTTGGGTTTTGAATCAACTCACTTGGACTTGATCACTTGGGCATGTCCTTGATTTTCACCCAAGTGACCCATCTCTCTCCCAAACCTATCATTTACTCTCTAAAATATCCCAAAATGGCCCTAAGAATGAAAAATATTCATTTTCACTTCAAAACCCCACTTTAGGAACATGTGCTCCAAAGCAACCCTCATTTTTCTTGCCTACAAAAATCTGAGAAATTCTCAAATATTCTTTGAACCCTGACACACCTCCCTGAGCAAAAATATTGCATAGGTTTTTGGAATATTTTTGCTACAGAAAATCATTTCTGTTCTGGTCAGAAAATGCAGCTTCTATAGGAAGTGCATTTTTCCTTGATCCAATAAAGCTGAACTTTTTAGGGCTTCATTACCCTCCTAAGAAACTACTAAACACCAAAAATCAGCCCTAAACTCTTTCTAGATCTGTCTCAGTTAACCTCACAAGTTTCTGTCCAGAAACTTGCCAGGAAGAAACCCACTCACACAGAGCTCTTGTGACCAACTCAAACCCATGGAGCGACTCAAACCATGAAGGACTACACGCCAGACATGAATTTAAGGCAAGCCGTGACTCTATGCCAAAGTTCACGCGGTGACCACTGACCACGCGTGTCCATCGTGCGAGCCTGCGTGTCGACGCGCTCTGGATGCCGCTGATGGCTCTGTTTCGCGCATGCTCGCTTCCCACCTCGACGCACCTTGCCAAACCTTGTCACAATCGCCCTCCCGACGCCCTTAACTCCTCCTGGCACTCCCCGATGCCGGAGCTCACCGCAGCGAGCTCGGGCAGGACACGGCCAAGATAACAGTGCGCACGGCCCACTGTGCTCGTAGCTACATGAGCCCTGTGCTTGTCTCCACTCGCCCACAGTGGCCACACGATCCACGACGTCTTCCCCCCCCTCTCACTGACGCCAATCATCATCGGGCGCCGCTTCCAGAGAACTCCGGCGGAGCCCCGATCACCTCTCCTCCCCCACCTATAAATACGGCCCTCCACAGCTTCTCCGAGCATCATCACACACTCACACATCCACCACAACGTCGTAGATAGCCGCAGCCCGGCTGGGCAGGCCTCGGGCCGCCGTCCTCGAGCTCGATCTCGCCGACGATCCCCTCTATTCGCCCCCACCCATCCAGCCCCTCTCGAGCTCGTGCAACTTCTCCGGCGCCTCCGTGGCGTTTCACTGGTGCCCACTGACCCGGTTGGAGCCCCTGGAATCACCACCCTCCGCCATCTTCTTCAACTCCGGCGAGACCCGACCGCAGCCGTCGGATGGGAGCTTGATTCCAAGCTGCTCCAGCCGTCTATCGTCGAACCACGGGTACAGGCAAGTGCTCCTCGACCCCCTCTCGCTTTCTGTCCCTCTCGAACCAGCCAAGAACCCCTCCTCGCCGGCGTGAGCTCCGGCGAAGCACCTCCACCTCTCTATGCCCCCCCTATCTCTCTCCACACCTGACAGTGGGGGCCCACTATCAGCCACACGGCCGCGCCTGAAGTGGTATAAGTGAAGGCGCCCCGCTGAAATATGTCTTCGATGTTTTCTATTTATTTAAATTCAATTCAAATTTTGACCAGAAACTTTGACCAGCCATAACTTTTAAACCATAAGTCTGAATTGATTCTTTTTGCATTGTCTTTATTTTGAAAAGTTCAAGCAGCACACCAAAATATAGATTTTTCTATTTTGTCTCGAATTTTTGGTGAGTTTCAGAATGATTCTTGATATTTTCTTTCTCTGTTGTTAAATATTTCCAGAGGGAGAAGCTTGTCTTGAGGATCACCAGGAGGAGTGTGAACCTTCTCTGCACTAAGGCAAGCCACACCAACATTTACATGGTGTCATTTCAATATTTTTGATTTTCCCAACTTGAATATGAGTTATTTCATTCATTTAAAATATTTAAATGAATATTGGTTTTGCTAGTTACTTTGGTTTACTTGAAATGCTTAGTTTCGAGTAGTGTGAGAATAATTAAGTTAGTTTGAGTCAGTAGAAGTAATTGTTGGTTGTGTGATAATGACATGGTTATGATATGACTAGCATCGGTATTATTTTGAGCAAAAAATTGATTTTAATAAGTTAGTATCATGACTAAACATGATGAGTAATAAGAATCAGTGAAGTAGAATAAGTATGGTTTGATGATGACTAGTGGTAGTAGAATACTTGATGATGTTGATCCATTTACTCCTAGTGTTATGTAATGCATGTCGAATGGTTGCATATTCATGACATATCATGACACCTGTTATTTTTGTTTCAAGTTAAACCTGATATTAATTCAACTTGAACATACCGCTGATCGAGTCATGGTGCCACTGAATCGAGTTTTTCTTAGTGCAACCACATTTGCCTTTATGGGAAGGCCTTTATTCGGTCCGTTGTCATGCCTCTGGTCGGTACCTCCAAGGAGGGAAGGTTATGGGCGTGCGGTACCCTGGCCCGATAATAAGACATAACCTTGTGTGCCCATTTGTTGTTATGGTACCTTGTCCCCGTTTGGGACCATTTATGTTTTGCCATGACGGTGTCCGTTGATGCCTTTGTAGGCACGAGGCCACCCAGGACTTAGCCCAGTGGGGAGTGAGTGAGAGTGGCCGGGAGAGTGTCATGGCAATGGAAGGGTTTCATCGGAATGCCGTTGGTCCACCCGAATGGGAGTGTGAGGCCATGGATTCCGTGGTGTGGGTACAGTGCACTACCTCTGCAGAGTATTATTTAATCTATCGATAGCCGCGCCCTCGGTTATGGACACAACTCGTGAGTAGGTCACACCATGGATCAACATTTATAAGTAATCATGCACACTAATTATAACTACTTGGCATTGTTTGAGAGATGATGAATGAGAAATTGTGATGATTGTGGAAATCGAAGTGTTGGTTACGTTTGTGATCTGAGTAAGATCACCGTTTGACTACAAGGTAACCTGTTCATAAGAAATTCCAAGTGACTTGGTGCATGAGTTGTTTTCACTGCATCAGTAGTGTGCCTTTTCATTGCATTTAATTTGATTAAATATCATGATATTGTTTGCCATTATGTTTATGCTTGTTGTGAGCTTGCAAGTACATTCAATGTAATCGACACGGCATGTCATGCCGATTTCGTGAAAGTCTTACTTTGGATCGAAGTGCTCCCGTGTCTAGATCGTGTCCACATCGGTGTCCCTGTGCTATGGAGTCCCGCTTTGCCGTCGTTCCGCTGCCGCATAGTTTCCGTGATCGAGGTCCCTTTATGTTCACTAAATAATGTACGTATTGTTCAGCCGCACCGTGTGTGCCGCTTGGCCTCGCTACTTGATGTAACATCAAACTATGTTCCGCTAGTATCTATCAAGCGGTTGTTTTCTGTACCAAGATGTTGTGTGTTGCCAGAAGACTTGATCACTGGGATGGCAATGCAAGGTAAACCGGTTGCTCTGAGCCGGGGTGCCACAACGCTTGGTATCAGAGCCGCGCTGACTATAGGACACGCTAGACCACCGACGTGTTAATTGAACGTTAGTTAGGTTATAGATTGAGTGCCGATAGTGTTTGTCTCTGATTGATGCATTGCATGCACTTGATTTACTATTATTTCTAACCGACTAATAGTTGTGAGTGTAGATGGCTCCAGTGTCGTACCCGTGCCAGTTGGAGCTGCTACCGTACACGTCACCGCACCTTCTTCGGAATGTATGGCACCGACTCTACCCTCACAGCGACGACCCAGTATATCGGGTGTACCGGGAGCGTCTAGCAGACTCAGTATACGAGTATCACGCAGTGATTACTCCGCGCACCAGTTCAGCCTCAGGCTCATACACCCGTACCTCTAGGAGTGGTTTCGCTTCCACCGCTGCTCAAGCTGTTCAGTTTGCTGCATTTGAGGTACTCGTTGAGCTGCGCTATAATGAGATCCAGATGCAGACCCACCCTGGTTTCTACTACTATCCATCCCTATATGATGATGGTCGTGTCCGTTTCCCTATCATTGATCCGGCGGCCGATAGCGCTGCTAGCCACCTTTCTCGCTATACCACTGCTAGCTATCTTCTGATTCATGAGCTGGCTCGAGATTTGACTCGTGCTCGCACTGCTTTAGTAGCTGCTAGGTCCCATCCCACTCCCCCTTCCATGGGCTTTACTCCTTATATTGCACCCGGTTCTAGTTCGCCTGTTCCCCCGGTTACTCCTCCGAGTAGCTCAGGCATCTCGACCGTGACTCCCCACAGTGCCCCAGCTGAGTGGGCTTCCCATCTTTCTACCCCCGCAGCCCCCTATGCTCTAGCCTCATCCCGCACCTGCCCCTGAGGGAGAGCCCTCGAGGCAGCGTCGTCGTGTTACCTTTAAACCGGAGGTCTTGGTTAACATTGTCATTTCAGGATCCGAGTCCGCTTCAGGAGAGGACCCAGCAGGATCGGCAGAGCACTAGAGCGTCCGAGTATCCACAGTTGTCATGTTGATGTACGGATGTAGTCGTACGAGTCATGATGTTTCGTTTCACATATGAGAGTAGTCGAACTGGTCATGATGTTTATCTTTCATGTATGAGTCTATGTATAATTATGTTGGAACTTTTTATTATTCGCTTGTTTCTCGCTGTTTTCCTTCTTTTTCTTGGGTTTGTCGCTGGCTTTTCCCTTCCATTTTGGATGTTGCTCATCACGGTTTCTTTCTATTGGGAAAACAAATAATAGGATGACACGGGAGGCAGCAACAGTCATGCTTGTGAGGATGTCCTCGTTCACCGCTCAGCACGACAAGAAGGAATAATGATCTGATTGAATTGTTGAAAAGTGTACAAGCTATGGTTGGGCAGAATGGAAATCAGAATGGTCATCACTCCAAGTTGTCAGATTTTCACAGAACCAAGCCTCCCAATTTCAGTCAAGTTATTGATCCCTTGGAAGCCGATGATTGGTTAAGGACCATTAAGAAAAAGCTTGAAATTGCTCGTACTGAAGAAGATGACAAGGTTCCGTTCACTACAAATTACCTCGAAGGAGCTGCCGCTATATGGTGAGATAATGCTAAATCCACGTGGCCTGCGGACGAAGAATTTACTTGGACTAAATTCAAGGACCATTTCCGCAAATATCATATGCCTGCTAGTATTATGAAGGTCAAGCAGCATGAATTCCTCGTGCTCACCCAAGGTAGCCTGTCTGTCAGTGAGTATTTGCATAAGTTCAATCATTTGGCCTGTTATTCTCTCTATAATGTGGCCACAGAAGAAAGAAAGGTCGACAGATTTCTTGGAGGTCTAAACCAGCACCTGAGATGCACTCTCAGTATGTTTGATTTCCCGGATTTTCAAACTCTGGTAAACAAGGCCCTCATTGCAGAAAGGGAGCACAAACTTGTGCATGACAATAAGCCTGCTAATAATGATCACAAGCACAAGTTTTGAGCCTAAGAAGGTGAAGGAAATATGTCCTAGAGGCAATAATAAAGTTGTTATTTATATTTCCTTATATCATGATAAATGTTTATTATTCATGCTAGAATTCTATTAACCGGAAACTTAGTACATGTGTGAATACATAGACAACAGAGTGTCACAAGTATGCCTCTACTTGACTAGCTCGTTGAATCAAAGATGGTTAAGTTTCCTAGCCATAGACATGAGTTATCATTTGATTAACGGGATCACATCATTAGAAAATGATGTGATTGACTTGAGGCTACCTCTTGAGCACTGCGTTGGATTTCCCCGAAGAGGAGAGGATGATGCAGCAAAGTAGCGTAAGTATTTCCCTCAGTTTTTGAGAACCAAGGTATCAATCTAGTAGGAGGCCACGCACAAGTCCCTCTTAACTGCACAAAACAATAGCTCCTCGCAACCAATGCGATTAGGGGTTATCAATCCCTTCACGGTCACTTACGAGGGAGATCTGATAGAGATGATAAATAATATTTTTGGTATTTTTGGTATAGAGATGCAAAGTAAAAAGTAAAAGGCAAAGTAAAAACAAAGCAAGTATTAAAGTGATGGAGATTGATATGATGAGAATAGACCCGGGGGCCATAGGTTTCACTAGTGGATTCTCTCAAGAGCATAAGTATTCTACGGTTGGTGAACAAATTACTTTGTTGAGCAATTGATGAATTGAGCATAGTTATGAGTATATCTAGGTATGATCATGTATATAGGTATCACGTCCGAGACAAGTAGACCGAAATGATTCTGCATCTACTAGTATTACTCCACTCATCGACCGCTATCCAGCATGCATCTAGAGTATTAAGTTAAAAATAGAGTAACGCCTTGAGCAAGATGACATGATGTAGAGGAATAAATTCATGCAATATGATAAATAACCCATCTTGTTATCCTCGATGGCAATAATACAATACGTGCCTTGCAACCCTTTACATCCTTTGGGTAAGGACACCGCAAGATTGAACCCAAAGCTAAACACTTCTCCCATTGCAAGAACTACCAATCTAGTTGGCCAAACCAAATGGATAATTCGAAGAGACTTGCAAAGATAACTCAATCATACATAAAAGAATTCGGAAAAGATTCAAATATTATTCATAGAATAATCTGGATCATAAACCCACAATTCATCGATCTCAACAAACACACCGCAAAAAGAAGATTACATCGAATAGATCTCCACGAGAGAGGGTGAGAACATTGTATTGAGATCCAAAAAGGGAGAAAAAGCCATCTAGCTACTAGCTATGGACCCGAAGGTCTGAAGTAAACTACTCACACTTCATCAGAGGGGCTATGGTGATGATGTAGAAGCCCTCCGTGGTGGATGCCCCCTCCGGCGGAGCTCAGGAACAGGCCCCAAGATGGGATCTCGTGGATAGAGGAAGTTGTGGCGGTGGAATTATGTTTTTGGCTCCTGTTCTGATCATTTGGGGGTACGTAGATATATATAGGAGGAAGGAGTACGTCGATGGAGCAACAGGGGGCCCACGAGGCAGGGGCACGCCCTAGGGGGGGCGCGCCCCCACCCTCGTGACCGCCTCTTTTGTTCCTTGGCGTAGGGTCCAAGTCTCCTGGATCACGTTCGGTGAGAAAATCACGTTTCCGAAGGTTTTATTCCGTTTGGACTCCGTTTGATATTCCGCTTTCTTGAAACACCGAAATAGGCAAAAAACCAGCAATTACAGGCTGGGCCTCCGGTTAATAGGTTAGTCCCAAAAATAATATAAAAGTGGAAAATAAAGCCCAATATAGTCCAAAATAGTAGATAAAGTAGCATGGAGCAATCAAAAATTATAGATACGTTGGAGACGTATCAGGCATCCCCAAGCTTAATTCCTGCTCGTCCTTGAGTAGGTAAATGATAAAAAGAGAAATTTTGATGCGGAGTGATACTTTGGCATAATTTCAATGTAAATCTTCTTAATTGTGGTATGAATATTCAGATCCGAAAGATTCAAGACAAAAGTTCATATTGACATAAAAATAATAATACTTCAAGCATACTAACTAAGCAATTATGTCTTCTCAAAATAACATGGCCAAAGAAAGTTATCCCTACAAAATCATATAGTCTGGCTATGCTCCAGCTTCCCCACACAAAATATTTAAATCATGCACAACCCCGATGACAAGCCAAGCAATTGTTTCATACTTTAACATTTTCAAAACTTTTTCAATCTTCACGCAATACATGAGCGTGAGCCATGGACATAGCACTATATGTGGAATAGAATGGTGGTTGTGGAGAAAAAAAAAGAGGGAAGATAGTCTCACATCAACTAGGTGTATCAACGGGCTATGGAGATGCCCATCAATAGATATCAATGTGAGTGAGTAGGGATTGCCATGCAACGAATGCACTAGAGCTATAAGTATATGAAAGCTCAACAAAAGAAACTAAGTGGGTGTGCATCCAACTCGCTTGCTCACGAAGACCTAGGGCATTTGAGGAAGCCCATCATTGGAATATACAAGCCAAGTTCTATAACGAAAATTTCCCACTTGTATATGAAAGTGACAAAATGAGAGACTCTCTATTATGAAAATCTTGGTGCTACTTTGAAGAACAAGTGTGGTAAAAGGATAGTAACATTGTCCCTTCTCTCTTTTTCTCTCATTTTTTATTTGGGCATTTTCTCTTTTTTTTATGGCCTCTTTTTTTCTTTTTTTCTTTTTTTTATTTTTTGTCCGGAGTCTCATCCCGACTTGTGGGGGAATCATAGTCTCCATCATCCTTTCCTCTCTGGGACAATGCTCTAAAAATGATGATCATCACACTTTTATTTACTTACAACTCAAGAATTACAACTCGATACTTAGAACAAAATATGACTCTATGTGTATGCCTCCGGCGGTGTACCGGGATATGCAATGAATCAAGAGTGACATATATGAAAGAATTATTAATGGTGGCTTTGCCACAAATACGATATCAACTACATGATCATGCTAGCAATATGACAATGATGGAGCGTGTCATAATAAACGGAACGGTGGAAAGTTGCATGGCAATATATCTTGGAATGGCTATGGAAATGCCATGATAGGTAGGTATGGTGGCTGTTTTGAGGAAGATATATGGTGGGTGTATGATACCGCTAAAAGTGCGCGGTATTAGAGAGGCTAGCAATGGTGGAAGGATGGGAAAAGTGCGTATAATCCATGGACTCAACATTAGTCATAAAGAACTCATATACTTATTGCAAAAACTAGAAGTTATCAAAGCAAAGTATTACGCGCATGCTCCTAGGGGATAGATTGGTAGGAAAAGACCATCGCTCGTCCCCCATGACCACTCGTAAGGAAGACAATCAATAAATAAATCATGCTCCGAGTTCATCACATAACGGTTCACCATAATGCATGCTACGGGAATCACAAACTTCAACACAAGTATTCTTTAAATTCACAACTACTCAACTAGCATGACTCTAATATCACCATCTTCATATCTCAAAACAATTATCAAGCATCAAACTTTTCTTAGTATTCAACGCACTCAAAAGAAAGTTTCACATATCTTGAATACCAAGTATATTAACATTAAGCAAATTACCATGCTATTAACGACTCTCAAAATAATCTAAGTGAAGCATGAGAGATCAATAGTTTCTTTAAAAAAAATCCACCACCGTGCTCTAAAAGATCTAAGTGAAGCACTAGAGCAAAAATTATTACGCTCAAAATATATAAGTGAAGCACTACGAGCAAAACTATCAAGATCAAAAGATATAAGTGAAGCACATAGAGTATTCTATCAAATTCCAATTCATGTATGGATCTCTCAAAAGGTGTGTACGGAAATGATGATTGTGGTAAACTAACAAGCAAAGACGCAAATAATACAAGACGCTCCATGCAAAACACATATCATGTGGTGAATAAAAATATAGCGCCAAGTAAATTAAAGATGGAAGTAGACGAAAGAGGGGATGCCTTCCGGGGCATCCCCATGCTTTGACTTTTTGGTGTCCTTGGATTATCTTGGGGGTGCCATGGGCATCCCCAAGCTTAGGCTCTTGCCACTCCTTGTTCCATAATCCATCAAAAAGAATTTACCCAAAACTTAAAAACTTCACAACACAAAACTCAATAGAAATCTACATGAGCCGTTAGAGAAAGAAAACAAAAGACTACTTTAAGGTACTGTAATGAAATCATTCTTTATTTATATTGGTGTTAAACCTACTGTATTCCAACTTCTCTATGGATTATAAAATATTTTACTAGCCATAGATTCATCAAAATAAGCAAACAACACACGAGAAACAGAATCTGTCAAAAACAGAACAGTCTGTAGTAATCTGTAACTAACGCAAACTTCTGGAACTCCAAAAAATCTACCAAAATTAGAAGACCTAGACAATTTGTTTATTGATCAGCAGCAATAGGAATCAGTATTTTATCACGTTGTGGTGATTTTAATAATTCGGGCACTAAGCGCAAAGTTTCTGGAAATTACAGCAAAATCAAATAACTATCATCCAAGAAGATCCAATAGGTCTAGCTTGGAACAAACACTAATTAAAACATGAAACCACATCTAAACAGAGGCTAAATGGATTATTTATTCCTAAATAGAAACAAAAACAAAAAACTAAAAATAAAATTGGGTTGCCCCTCCCAACAAGCGCTATCGTTTAACGCCCCTAGCTAGGCATAAAAGCAAGGATAGATCTAAGTGGTGCCGTAGTAATAAGATAGATCCGTGAAACTCATTTAATATTCTCTACATTCGGCAGCAAGTTTTCTTTGAGGCAAGCAAAAGTAATCAAAAGAGCTAAATTTAATAGGACAAAAGTCCCCAAGATCAATTTTAGGAGGTATATGTTCCTCTTTCGGCCGTTCGTATTGCACAACCAATTCATCATTATAAGCGTTCTTTTGACAGAACTTTGTGAGCCTATACTCAAGAGAGCATCCTAGCACATTATTTTGAATAGCCAAATCATCATTAAGCTCAGAGATTCTATCAATTAAAATATTGGTAGGCACTTTTTTTCTAAGATTTTCATTGAAAGCAACATAGTCGATAGATTGAAAACGCATTATTTCTTCTTGATAAAAAAAGGATAGATTCTATGGGAGGACGGCCAGCGTCCACCCTATAATGCGCAAAGATTTCTTTGGCTTCTTTTATTATGAATCTAAATTCATGAGCCAAAAAGATAGTAGCGGCACGCTTAACTGAGAGTGTTCAATATTAGAAAATTCTAGGAAAATTCTTTGTATAGAAGGGTGCATATGCATGATTTGCCTTTCAGGTTCAACGATAAGCATGGCAATAGCGTCCGCAAGGCTACTAGTTCTATGGAGAATAGAACTACCCATAGAGGGTAAAGCACCAGCACAAGTAAAGAAATCTTGAATAACTCCTTTTCCAATAATATTACCACTACCAATTCGAAATCTTTTTGTATGATAGATAGGGGATTCTTCAGCAGGGGCTTCAGAATTTTCCATGATATTATTATCGCCCATATCGGCAATAATTTCCCCAATTTCAGACATAACGACAAGCAAGCAAACTAACACACGAGCAACAAACGGACGAGGAAAAGGCAACGTGAAAGAGAGGAGGAGATTGGAAAAGAGAGGGCGAATAAAACGGCAAGGGTGAAGTGGGGGAGAGGAAAACGAGAGGCAAATGGCAAATAATGTAATGCGGGAGATAGGGATTGTGATGGGTACTTGGTATGGTGCTTGACTTGCTCTTGCGTCAGCCTCCCCGGCAACGGCGCCAAAAATTCTTCTTGCTACCTCTTGAGCACTACGTTGCATTTCCCCGAAGAGGAGAGGATGATGCAGCAAAGTAGCGTAAGTATTTCCCTCATTTTTTGAGAACCAAGGTATCAATCCAGTAGGAGGCCACGCACAAGTCCCTCGTACCTACACAAAACAATAGCTCCTCGCAACCAACGCGATTAGGGGTTGTCAATCCCTTCACGGTCACTTACGAGAGTGAGATCTGATAGAGATTATAAATAATATTTTTGGTATTTTTGGTATAGAGATGCAAAGTAAAAAGTAAAAGGCGAAGTAAAAAACAAAGCAAGTATTAAAGTGATGGAGATTGATATGATGAGAATAGACCCGGGGGCCATAGGTTTCACTAACGGCTTCTCTCAAGAGCATAAGTATTCTACGGTGGGTGAACAAATTACTGTTGAGCAATTGACATAATTGAGCATAGTTATGAGTATATATAGGTATGATCATGTATATAGGCATCACGTTCGATACAAGTAGACCGAAACGATTCTGCATCTACTACTATTACTCCACTCATCGACCGCTATCCAGCATGCATCTAGAGTATTAAGTTAAAAACAGAGTAACGCCTTAAGCAAGATGACATGACGTAGAGGAATAAATTCATGCAATATGATAAATACCCCATCTTGTTATCCTCGATGGCAACAATACAATACATGCCTTGCAACCCTTTACATCCTTTGGGTAAGGACACCGCAAGATTGAACCCAAAGCTAAACACTTCCCCCATTGCAAGAACTACCAATCTTGTTGGCCAAACCAAACGGATAATTCAAAGAGACTTGCAAAGATAACTCTATCATATATAAAAGAATTCAGAAAAGATTCAAATATTATTCATAGATAATCTGGATCATAAACCCACAATTCATCGGTCTCAACAAACACACCGCAAAAAGAAGATTACATCGAATAGATCTCCACGAGAGAGGGGAGAACATTGTATTGAGATCCAAAAAGAGAGAAGAAACCATCTAGCTACTAGCTATGGACCCGAAGGTCTGAAGTAAACTACTCACACTTCATCAGAGGGGCTATGGTGATGATGTAGAAGCCCTCCATGGTGGATGCCCCCTCCGGCGGAGCTCTGAAACATGCCCCAAGATGGGATCTCGTGGATACAGGAAGTTGCGGTGGTGGAATTAGGTTTTTGGCTCCTGTTCTGATCGTTTGAAGTGCGTAGGTATATATAGGAGGAAGGAGTACGTCGGTGGAGCAACAGGGGGCCCACGAGGCAGTGGGGCACGCCCTAGGGGGGCGCGCCACCCACCCTCGTGACCGCCTCTTTTGTTCCTTGGCGTAGGGTCCAAGTCTCCTGGATCACGTTCGGTGAGAAAATCACGTTTCCGAAGGTTTTATTCCGTTTGGACTCCGTTTGATATTCCGTTTCTTCGAAACACTGAAATAGGCAAAAAAAAACAGCAAATTCTGGCTGGGCCTCCGGTTAATAGGTTAGTCCCAAATATAATATAAAAGTGGAAAATAAAGCCCAATATAGTCCAAAACAGTAGATAAAGTAGCATGGAGCAATCAAAAATTATAGATACGTTGGAGACGTATCACTTGATCCATTCCGTTAGCTTCACTTGATCATTTAGTATGTTGCTATTGCTTTCTTCATGACTTATACATGTTCCTATGACTATGAGATTATGTAACTCCCGAATACCGGGGGAACACTTTGTGTGCTACCAAACGTCACAACGTAACTAGGTGATTATAAAGGTGCTCTACAGGTGTCTCCGATGGTACTTGTTGAGTTGGCATAGATCAAGATTAGGATTTTTCACTCCGATTGTCGCAGAGGTATTTCTGGGCCCTCTCGGTAATGCACGTCACTATAAGCCTTGCAAGCAATGTGACTAATGAGTTAGTTGCAGGATGATGCATTACGGAACGAGTAAAGAGACTTGCAGGTAACGAGATTGAACTAGGTATTGAGATACTGACGATCGAATCTCGGGCAAGTAACATACCGATGACAAAGGGAACAACGTGACGTTGTTATGCGGTTTCACCGATAAAGATCTTAAAGTAGAATATGTAGGAGCCAATATGAGCATCCAGGTTCCGCTATTGGTTATTGACCGGAGATGTGTCTCGGTCATGTCTACATAGTTCTCGAACCCGTAGGGTCCGCACGCTTAACGTTCGGTGACAATTTGTATTATGAGTTTATGTGTTTTGATGTACCGAAGGTAGTTTGGAGTCCCGGATGAGATCGGGGACATGAGGAGGAGTCTCGAAATGGTCGAGATGTAAAGATCGATATATTGGACGACTATATTCGGACATCAGAAAGGTTCCGAGTGATTCGGGTATTTTTTGGAGTACTAGAGAGTTACGGGAATTCGTATTGGGCCTTAATGGGCCATACGGGAAAGGAGAGAAAGGCCTCAAAGGGTGGCTGCACCCCTCCCCATGGACTGGTCTGAATTGGACTAGGGAGGGGGGGCGCCCCCTTCCTTCCTTCTCCTCCTCCCTGCCCTTTTTTCCTATTCCATGTGGGAGGTGGAATCCTACTAGGACTAGGACTCCACACTTGGGCGCGCCCTATGAGGGCCGGCCTCCTCCCTCCCTCTATCCTTTGTATACGTGGCCAGGGGGCACCCCATAGACACACAAGTTGATTGTTCCAAGCCGTGTGTGGTGCCCCCCTCCACCATAACCCACCTCGATCATATTGTAGTAGTGCTTAGGCAAAGCCCTGCGTCGGTAGCAACATCATCACCGTCATCATGCCGTCATGCTGATGGAACTCTCCCGTGAAGCTCTGCTAGATCGGAGTTCGTGGGACGTCATCGAGTTGAATGTGTGCTGAACTCGGAGGTGTCGTGCGTATGGTACTTGGATCGGTCGGATCGTGAAGATGTACGACTACATCAACCACGTTCTCATAACGCTTCCGCTTACGGTCTACGAGGGTACATGGACAACACTCTCCCCTCTCGTTGCTATGCATCACCATGATCTTGCGTGTGTGTAGGAAATTTCTGAAATTACTACGTTCTCCAACAGTGGCATCCGAGCTAGGTTTATGCGTAGATGTTATATGCACGAGTAGAACACGAGTGAGTTGTGGGCGAGACAAATCATACTGCTTACCAGCATGTCATACTTTGATTCGGCGGTATTGTTGGACGAAGCGGCCCGGACCGACATTACGTGTACGCTTACGCGAGACTGGTTCTACCGACGTGCTTCGCACGCAGGTGGCTGGCGGGTGTCAGTTTCTCCAACTTTAGTTGAATCGAGTGTGGCTATGCCCGGTCGCTGTGAAGGTTAAAACAACACATACTTGACGAAATATCGTTGTGGTTTTGATGCGTAGGTAAGAACGGTTCTTGCTCAGCCCATAGCAGCCACGTAAAACTTGCAACAACAAAGTAGAGGACGTCTAACTTGTTTTTGAAGGTCATGTTGTGATGTGATATGGTCAAGACATGATACTAAATTTTATTGTATGAGACGATCATGTTTTGTAACCGAGTTATCGGCAACTGGCAGGAGCCATATGGTTGTCGCTTTATTGTATGAAATGCAATCGCCATGTAATTGCTTTACTTTATCACTAAGCGGTAGCGATAGTCGTAGAAGCAATAGTTGGCGAGATGACAACGATGCTACGATGGAGATCAAAGTGTCGCGCCGGTGACAATGGTGATCATGACGGTGCTTTGTAGATGGAGATCAAAGGCACAAGATGATGATGGCCATATCATATCACTTATATTGATTGCATGTGATGTTTATCTTTTATGCATCTTATTTTGCTTAGATCGACGGTAGCATTATAAGATGATCTCTCACTAAGTTTCAAGGTATAAGTGTCCTCCCTGAGTATGGCACCGTTGCTACAGTTCTTCGTGCTGAGACACCACGTGATGATCGGGTGTGATAAGCTCTACGTTCACATACAACGGGTGCAAGCCAGTTTTGCACACACAGAATACTCGGGTTAAACTTGACGAGCCTAGCATATGTAGATATGGCCTCGGAACCTTTGGAGACCGAAAGGTCGAGCGTGAATCATATAGTAGATATGATCAACATAGTGATGTTCACCATTAAAAACTACTCCATCTCACGTGATGATCGGACATGGTTTAGTTGATTTGGATCACGTGATCACTTAGATGATTAGAGGGATGTCTATATAAGTGGGAGTTATTAAGTAATATTATTAATTGAACTTTAATTTATCATGAACTTAGTTCTGATAGTATTTGCATAACTATGTTGTAGATCAATAGCTCGCGATATAGCTCCCCGTTTATTTTTTATATGTTCTAGAGAAACATAAGTTGAAAGATGTTAGTAGCAAAGATGCGGACTAGCTCCATGATCTGAGGATTATCCTCATTGCTGCACAGAAGTATTATGTCCTTGATGCACCTCTAGGTGACAGAAGTTTTGCAGGAGCAGATGCAGACGTTATGATCATTTTGACAAAAGCTCGGCATGATGACTACTTGATAGTTTAGTGCACCATGCTTTACGGCGTAGAACCGGGACTTCAAAAATGTTTTGAACGCCACGGAGCATATCAGATGTTCCAAGAGTTGAAACTGGTATTTCATACTCATGCCCGTGTCGAGAGGTATGAGACTCTGATAGTACTTTGCCTACAAGATGGAGGAGAATAGCTTAACCAGTGAGCATGTGCTCAGATTGTCTGGGTACTACAATTGCTTGAATCAAGTTGGAGTTAATCTTCCAAATAAGATAGTAATTGACAAAGTTCTCTAGTCACTATCACCAAGTTACTAGAACTTCGTGATGAACTACAATATGCAAGGGATGACGAAAACAATTTCCAAGCTCTTCGCGATGCTAAAATCGGTGAAGGTAGAAATCAAGAAAAACATCAAGTGTTGGTGGTTTACAAGACCACTAGTTTCAAGAAAAGGGGCAAAGGGAAGAAGGGGAACTTCAAGAAGAACGGCAAGCAAGTTGCTGCTCAAGTGAAGAAGCCCAAGTCTGGACCTGAGCCTGAGACTAAGCGCTTCTACTTCAAATGGACTGGTCACTCGAAGTGGAACTACCCCAAGTATTTGGCGGATAAGAAGGATGGCAAAGTAGACAAAGGTATATTTGATATACATGTTATTGATGTGTACTTTACTAGTGTTTATAGCAACCCCTCAGTATTTGATACTAGTTCAGTTGCTAAGAGTAGTAACTCGAAATAGGAGTTGCAAAATAAAGAGAGACTAGTTAAGGGCGAGGCGATGATCTGTGTTGGAAATGATTCCAAGGTTGATAATATCACCATCGCACACTCCCTTTACCTTTGGGGTTAGTGTTGAACCTAAAATAAATGTTATTTGGTGTTTGCGTTGAGCATGAATATGATTCGATCATATTTATTGCAATATGTTATTCATTTAAATCAAAGAATAATTGATGTTCTATTTACATGAATAAAACCTTCCACGGTCGTACACTCAATATAAATGGTTTATTGAATCTCGATCATAGTGAAACACATATTCATAATATTGAAGCCAAAAGATGCAAAGTTAATAATGATAGTGCAACTTATTTGTGGCACTGCCGTTTAGGTCATATTGGTGTAAAGCGCATGAAGAAACTCCATGCTGACGGGCTTTTGTAATCACTTGATTATGAATCATTTGATGTTTGCAAACCATGCCTCATGGGCAAGATGACTAAAATTCCGTTCTCCGGAACAATGGAACGAGCTACTGACTTATTGGAAATAATACATACTGATGTATGTGGTGTGATGAGTATTAAGGCTCGCGGCAAGTATCGTTATTTTCTAACCTTCACAGATGATTTGAGCAGATATGGATATATCAACTTGATGAAACATAAGTCTGAAACATTTGAAAAGTTGATATAATTTCGGAGTGAAGTGGAAAATCATCGTAACAAGAAAATAAAGTTTCTACGATCTGATCATGGAGGAGAATATTTGAGTTACGAGTTTGGTCTTCATTTGAAACAATGCGGAATAGTTTCACAACTCACGCCACCGGAACACCACAACAGTAATGGTGTGTCCGAACATCGTAACCGTACTTTATTAGATATGGTGCAATCTATGATGTCTCTTACCGATTTACCACTATCGTTTTGGGGTTATGCATTAGAGACAACTGCATTCACGTTAAATAGGGCACCATCTAAATCCATTGAGACGACACCATATGAACTGTGGTTTGGCAAGAAACCAAAGTTGTCATTTCTTAAAGTTTGGGGTTGCGATGCTTATGTGAAAAAGTTTCATCCTGATAAGCTCAAACCCAAATCGGAGAAATGTGTCTTCATAGGATACCCAAAGGAGATAGTTGGGCACACCTTCTATCAAAGATCCGAAGGCAAGACATTCCTTGCTAATAATGGATCCTTTCTAGAGAAGGAGTTTCTCTCGAAAGAAGTGAGTGGGAGGAAAGTAGAACTTGATGAGGTAAATGTACCTGCTCCCTTATTGGAAAGTACTTCATCACAGAAATCTATTCCTGTGACTCCTACACCAATTAGTGAGGAAGCTAATGATGATGATCTTGTAACTTCAGATCAAGTTACTACCGAACCTCGTAGGTCAACCAGAGTGAGGTCCACACCAGAGTGGTACGGTAATCCTATTCTGGAGGTCATGTTACTTGACCATGATGAACCTACAAACTATGAGGAAGCGATGATGAGCCCACATTCCGCGAAATGTCTTGAGGCCATGAAATCTGAGATGGGATCCATGTATAAGAACAAAGTGTGGACTTTGGTTGACTTGCCCGATGATCGGCAAGCCATAGAAAATAAATGGATCTTCAAGAGGAAGACGGACGCTGATAGTAGTGTTACTATATACAAAGCTCGAATTGTCGCAAAAATGTTTTCGACAAGTTCAAGGAGTTGACTACAATGAGACCTTCTCACCCGTAGCGATGCTTAAGTTTGTCTGAATCATGTTAGCAATTGTTGCATTTTATGATTATGAAATCTGGCAAATGGATGTAAAGGCCGCATTCCTGAATGGATTTCTGGAAGAAGAGTTGTATATGATGCAACCTGAAGGTTTTATCGATCCAAAGAGTGCTAACAAAGTGTGCAAGCTCCAGCGATCCATTTATGGACTGGTGCAAGCCTCTCGCAGTTGGAATAAACATTTTGATAGTACGACAAAGCATATAGTTTTATACAGACTTGCGGTGAAGCGTGTATTTACAAGAAAGTGAGTGGGAGCATTACAACATTTCTGATAAATATATGTGAATGACATATTGTTGATCGGAAATAATGTAGAATTTTCTGGAAAGCATAAAGGAGTATTTTAAAGGAGTTTTTCAAAGAAAGACCTCGGTGAAGCTGCTTACATATTGAGCATCAAGATCTATAGAGATAGATCAAGAGGCGGCTTGATAAGTTTTTCAATGAGTGCATACCTTGACAAGATTTTGAAGTAGTTCAAAATGGAACAGTCAAAGAAAGAGTTCTTGCCTGTGTTACAAGGTGTGAAATTGAGTAAGACTCAAAGCCCGACCACGGAAGAAGATAGAAAGAGAATGAAAGTCATTCCCTATGCATCAACCATAGATTCTATAAAGTATGCCATGCTGTGTACCAGATCTATTGTATACCCTACACTGAGTTTGGCAAGGGAGTACAATAGTGATCTAGGAGTAGATCACTGGACATCGGTCAAAATTATCCTTAGTGGAATAAGGATATGTTTCTCGATTATGGAGGTGACAAAAGGTTCGTCGTAAAGGGTTACATCGATGCATGTTTTGACACTAATCCAGATGACTCTAAGTCTCAATCTGGATACATATTGAAAGTGGGAGCAGTTAGCTAGAGTAGGTCCGTGCAGAGCATTGTTGACATAGAAATTTGCAAAATACATACGGATCTGAATACGGCAGACCCGTTGACTAAAATTCTCTCACAAGCAAAACATGATCACACCTTAGTACTCTTTGGCTGTTAATCACATGGCGATCTGAACTAGATTACCGACTCTGGTAAACCTTTTGAGTCTTGGCCACATGGCGATGTGAACTATGGATATTAATGACATGGTGATGTATTGGTGTTAAATCACATGGCGATGTGAACTAGATTATTGACTCTAATGCAAGTGGGAGACTGAAGAAAATATGCCCTAGAGGCAATAATAAAGTTGTTATTCATATTTCCTTATATCATGATAAATGTTTATTATTCATGCTAGAACTGTATTCACCGGAAAATTAGTACATCTGTGAATACATAGACAAATAGAGTGTCACTAGTATGCCTCTACTTGACTAGCTCGTTGAATCAAAGATGGTTAAGTTTCCTAGCCATAGACATGAGTTGTCATTTGATTAATGGGATCACATCATTAGAGAATGATGTGATTGACTTGACCCATTCCGTTAGCTTAGCACTTGATCGTTTAGTATGTTGCTATTGCTTTCTTCATGACTTATACATGTTCCTATGACTATGAGATTATGCAACTCCGAATCTGGGAGGAACACTTTGTGTGCTACCAAACGTCACAACGTAACTGGGTGATTGTAAAGGTGCTCTACAGGTGTCTCCGATGGTACTTGTTGAGTTGGCATAGATCAATATTAGGATTTGTCACTCTGATTATCGGAGAGCTATCTCTGGGCCCTCTCGGTAATGCACGTCACTATAAGCCTTGCAAGCAATGTGACTAATGAGTTAGTTGCGGGATGATGCATTATGGAACGAGTAAAGAGACTTGCCGGTAATGAGATTGAACTAGGTATTGAGATACCGACGATCGAATCTCAGGAAAGTAGCATACCGATGACAAAGGGAACAACGTTTGTTGTTATGCGGTTTGACCAATAAAGATCTTCGTAGAATATGTAGGAGCCAACATGAGCATCCAGGTTCCGCTATTGGTTATTGACCGGAGACATGTCTCGGTCATGTCTACATAGTTCTCGAACCCGTAGGGTCCACACGCTTAACGTTCGGTGACGATTTGTATTATGAGTTTATGTGTTTTGATGTACCGAAGGTAGTTCGGAGTCCCGGATAAGATCGGGGACATGATGAGGAGTCCCGAAATGGTCGATATGTAAAGATAAATATATTGGATGACTGTATTCGGACATCGGAAAGATTCCGAGTGATTCGGGTATTTTTCGGAGTACTGGAGAGTTACGGGAATTCATATTGGGCCTTAATGGGCCATACGGGAAAGGAGAGAAAGTCCTCAAAGAGTGGCCGCACCCCTCCTCATGGACTAGTCCGAACTGGACTAGGGAGGGGGGCACCCCCTTCCTTCCTTCTCCTTCTCCCTTTCCTTTTTCCTATCCCATGTGGGAGGTGGAATCCTACTAGGACTAGGGAGTCCTAGTAGGACTCCACACTTGGGCGCGCCCTATGAGGGCCGGCCTCCTCCCTCCCTCCATCCTTTATATATGTGGCCAGGGGCACCCCATAGACACACAAGTTGATTGTTCCAAGCCGTGTGCGGTGCCCCCCTCCACCATAATCCACCTCGATCATATTGTAGCAGTGCTTAGGCAAAGCCCTGCGTCGGTAGAAACATCATCACCGTCATCACGCCGTCGTGCTGACGGAACTCTCCCGTGAAGCTCTACTGGATCAGAGTTCGTGGGATGTCATCAAGCTGAGCGTGTGCTGAACTCGAAGGTTCCGTGCGTTCGGTACTTGGATCGGTCGGATTGTGAAGACGTACAACTACATCAACCGCGTTCTCATAACGCTTCCGCTTACGGTCTACGAGGGTACGTGGACAACACTCTCCCCTCTCGTTGCTACGCATCACCATGATCTTGCGTGTGCGTAGGATTTTTTTTGAAATTACTACGTTCCCCAATAGAAGGATGGTCAGCCAATGCAGAAGGCTCGTACTTGGTAGCAGACTCAGGTGGAGTACAAACCCAATTGGTAGTAGAATGTTAACAAGACCACTACTCAAGTCAAGAATGTCGTGACCGGCTCGGTGTGTGAAGAATGTCAGTGCAACAATTCGTGTTTCAATTGTGGACGAACCAGACATTATGCCAGACAGTGTCCCAAAAACGGCAAGTCGAATGCTCCATTCAGGCTGCAAGTCAACCACATGGGGCCATACCCTGTCCAGCAGACCATCCAAGGGCAAGTTCACCACCTCTCCGCCGATGAAGCCCAAGAGGACCCAGAAGTCGTCATTGGTATGTTTCCTATTAATAGCATACCTGCAATAATATTATTTGACTTTGGGGCTTCTCACTCTTTTATTTCGCGGAGTTCTGTTGCCCAAAACAAATTTCCTTGTTCGATTTTGGGAAAAAGTATGCTGATACAATCCCCGGGATCCATGCTCAGAAGCAATCTGCTCTGCCGTAATTTGGAAATTGATATCAAAGGAGTCCGCTTCCCAACTTCCTTGATAGTCATCGAGTCTGCCAAGTTGGACATTATTTTGGGGATGAATTGGTTGAGCCAATATCAAGTATGCATAAATTGTGCGACCAGAGAAGTCACCTTGACAAGTCAGGAAGGTCGAACCACAAAATTCTACGCCCGCAGAAGCATACCCAAGAAAGAAATAGTCTTCACCACTGTAGCTGAAGACTTGGGGTTAATTCCTGTGGTCAGTGAATTTCCAGATGTATTCCCTCAGGAATTACCAGGAATGCAGCCAGACCGGGAGCTTGAGTTTGCAATTGATCTTGTGCCTGGGACCACACCGTTATGCAAGAAGTATTATCGGATGCCTTCGTCAGAATTAGTTGAATTAAAGAAACAGCTTGATGAGATGCTCCAGAAAGGTTATATCCATCCAAGCTCTTCACCATGGGGATCACCCGCAATATTTGTGGACAAGAAGGATCGTAGTCTCCGGATGTGTGTTGATTACCATGAGCTGAATGATGTCACTATCAAGAACAAATATCCACTACCAAGGATCCATGATTTATTTGATCAACTCAGTGGGGCAAAAGTATTCTCCAAGATTGATTTGAGGATCGGATACCACCAGCTCAAGATCAAGAAGGAAGATATTCCTAAGACCACGTTCACTACCCATTACGGTCTTTATGAATATATAGGTATGTCTTTCGGTCTCACCAATGCCCCTGCTTTCTTCATGCATATGACGAACAAAGTATTCATGGATTTCCTGGATAAATGTGTGGCGGTGTTCATTGATGACATCTTAATATACTCAAAAGTTGAAGAAGAGCACAAAGGGCACCTCCGATCTGTCTTACAAAGACTCTATGACCATCAACTATACACAAAATTCAGTAAATGCAAGTTTTGGCTCAAGCAAGTTGGATTCCTAGGGCATGTTCTGCCAAAAGAAGGTATATCCATGGATCCAAGTAAGGTAAAGGACGTGCTTGATTGGACGACACCCACGACAGTATCTGATATCCGAAGTTTCCTTGGATTAGCCGGATACTACCGCCGTTTCATTGAAGGTTTCTCTAAGATTGCCAAGCCAATGATAGAGCTTCTCAAGAAAGATAAGAAATTCGAATGGACTGAGGACTGCGAGAAAAGTTTCAATGAGATGAAGACCGGACTGACAACAACACATGTTTTGACCCTTCGAGACATCTACCGCAACTTTGATGTGTACTGTGATGCCTCCAGGCGAGGTCTTGGATGTGTACTCATGCAAGATGGCAAGGTTGTAGCACACGCATCTCGCCAGCCACCTGTCGGTGTACTAGAGTAGGGGTACCCTAGTATCCCAAACTTGTGCACGGCAGTTGCAGCCCTCCGCGGCAAGGCTTACCGGGTGACCGCCATGGTCCTCCGTGGTTCCTTTGGAGCCATTCAAGAACAAAGTATTCAAGCCAAGGAGACAAGGCCCCGACAAGAGGAGCTTGCCGGGAAGGCCACCCAAGGCACCTAGGAGACAAGACCCCGTCAAGAGGAGCTTGCCGGGAAGGCCCGGTGAGCGACAAGCTTCCGGACGCGACAAGACAACAACCGCGGCAAGGCGCTTGCCGCGGCAGAAAAACCACTCAGACTGCGCTCCGGCACATCCACTAACGTGTCGCCTCAGGACCTTTCCAGCGCCAGCGTGGCAAGAGGTCTTGACGGCCGAGCGCTGTGGCAAGCGGCGCCGACAAGATTGCCATCGTGGCGGCGGTGGCGCCCCGACGTCCTTTACGCACCGTTAGAGCGACGTAGACGGGCATTTAATGCCTTTGTCCCCTGCCGTCAGGGTGAGGTATGATACACTGTACAAGTAGCTATACCAACCACTCCTTTTCCATTTTTACCCTTGTCTACATTGCCACCTGTCGAAGACCCCTTTAGCATATAAAAGGAGGCCCATGCGCAACGTAGGAAAAAAGGTTCGAAAGGTTCGAAGCCAGAGAACACTCACGCTCGGTCTCGTTAGCAGCTTGTGTGTACTATAGCACTCAGCGCTCCTGAGCAAGAACTCAATACACTCAGACATGCAACAGTAGGAGTGTTATCTCTCCGAGAGCTCGGCTGGGTAAACTGCTCGTGTGCTTCGCCTCGATCTGCTCTTCGTGCGACCTCCGCCCCCGCCGAACGAAGGGGCTCGGTCCGCCGGTCCCATAGGTGTTCGTGGGCGGATCGGCTTCCCGACATCCTTGGTGCGCCAGGTAGGGGGTGTCGAGATTGTGTGAACCTGATCCGGCGTCCACACGAGCTAGATCTTCATCATCTTCATCGACATGCCACCGAAGAAGAAGGCATCGGCGCCAGATGTTCCGTCCGCGTCGAACCCACCACCACCGGAGCAAACGGGTGGTGGGGTAGATGCCGGCGGAAGAATGGACGTCGACGGGGGAGCCCACGGTGCTGCCAAGTCCAAGGACAAGGCTGCGCAGACCTCGGCGTCCGTACATGCACCGCGCCCGTCTCGGGAGGCGCGGGACCGACAACGTCATGGTATTCACAACGCCATACGCTCGTTGGACCAAGATCGAGCTGGTGGATCTCGGGATGCTCAAGACCAACATGCACGCCAACATGCTGGCGCGAGCGAGGCACGGTCGCCTGGACGGGATACTGCTCCTTCTAACATAGTTAGAAGTCCGAGCATATCCCGCTCCTCGCGCCGTTCGCCACTGCAACCCACCACTCCAGCAGAAGCTTTGGCGAGAGCTCAATCGCTCTGGATTACCCTCCAACAGCCGACAAGGTCGATGAATGGAGGGCCAGCATTCGTAGTCGCATCGGCTTTGCCAACGGCGACGCTCCGCTGACAGCCGAAAGTGCATCGCTGCCGCCAGACTGCCAAACACGAGCCGGTGGTGACGAAACCAGTGGGGTGCAACCATCATGCACTCTCCGCCCGAAGGCCAAGATCACCGACTCGCCGGATCCACCTCGGCAATGACTCCACCGCATCATCGGATCCACGAGCTCGTCGCGATCAGCGCCAAGTTCTTCACGAGCAGCGACAAAGAAGACGCTCGAACTCGCGCCGAGCACCGAAGAGAAGCGCGGCGTCAATCCGACCAGCCGCGCTGGGCCCTCTGTCGACATGCATGCGCCGAAGAACCAGCGACTTGCCGTCTGTGATGAGGTTGCCCTGCGTTCACTCTCGTGAGCTGCGGCAAGTCCAAAGGGCCCAGAAGAAGAATTTCAAGCCGACGTACCGAGAGAAGTACGACGGCGGGGCGCATCCGTCGGAGTTCCTCAAAGATCTACACCATCGCGGTGCAAGCTGCCGGGGGCGAGACGACAAGATCCTCGCCAACTACTTCCCCGGTGCTCAAGCCCAATGTCGAGATCTGGCTCATGCACTTGCTTGACAACTCCATATCCTCTTGGCGAGATATATGCCATCGGTTTGTCGGCGCCTTCTGGTGACCACAAGCCCCATGGCCAAGAAAGCGACCTTCATCTGCTCGCCCAGAAGGAAGGAGAGCCCCTGCGCAAGTACATTCAGAGATTCAACCGCGTACAGCACAACATCCCAGATGTTGTGACGCCCCCGATTTAATCGTACACTAATCATGCACGCAAATGTGTACGATCAAGATCAGGGACTCACGGGAAGATATCACAACACAACTCTACAAATAAAATAAGTCATACGAGCATCATAATACAAGCCGAGGCCTCGAGGGCTCGAATACAAGTGCTCGATCATAGACGAAGTCGGTGGAAGCAACAAAATCTGGGTACGGACATAAGTTAAACAAGGTACCATAAGATGGCTAGCACAAACTTGGATACAGATCGAAGAGGCGCAGGCCTCCTGCACAGGATCCTCCTAAACTACTCCCGGTCGCCGTGGGCTGCTGCGTAGTAGTAGGCACCTCCGGTGTAGTAGTCATCGATGGTGGCGTCGGCTCCTGGCTCCATCGTCTGCAGTTGCAGCAATCGAGTAGAGGTAGGGGAAAAAGGGGAACAAGGCAACCGTGAGTACTCATCCAAAGTACTCGCAAGCAAGGAACTACACTACATATGCATGGATATATGTGTAAAGGGCCATATCAGTGGACTGAACTGCAGAATGCCAGAATAAGAGGGGGATAGCTAGTCTTAGCGAAGACTACGCTTCTGGTCACCGTCTTGCAACAGTAGAAGAGGGCGGTATGAAGTCCTCCAAGTAACATCACATAGCAATAATCCTACCGCGATCCCTCCTCATATCCACGAGAGAGGCGACCACCGGTTGTATCGGCACTTGGAAGGGTGTGTTTTATCAAGTATCCGGTTCTAGTTGTCATAAGGTCAAGGTACAACTCCAAGTCGTCCTGTTACAGAAGATCACGGCTATTCAATAGATTAACTTCACCTGCAGGGTGCACCATCTTACCCAACACGTTTGATCCCATTTGGCGGACACACTTTCACAGGTCATGCCCGGCGGAAGATCAACATGTCGCAGCCCCACCTAGGCACAACAAAGAGGCCAAGACGCTGGTCTAAACCTAAGCGCCGCCAGGTGCAGGCCCATCGCCTCGAAAGCACACCTGCACGCGTTGCGTGGCGGCCGGCAGACCTAGCCTAGCGGCGTTCCAGTCCAATCCGGTAGCGCGCGCCGCCCGTCATTGACGTCTGAAGTGCTTCGGTGATACCACGACGCCGGATACCCATAACTACTCCCACGTAGATGGTTAGTGCGTATAGGCTCGTAGCCAACTCGGATCAAATACCAAGATCTCGTTAAGCGTGTTAAGTATCCATGAGAACGCCCGAGCAGGCTGGCCCACCTCTCTCCTAGGCGGTCTCAACCTGCCCTGTCAGCTCCGCCACAAAGATCCATCCAGAGGGCCGTCGGGACAAAGGTCCTTTCAGCCCCAATCCGTGAATCACTCATGGGTGCTCCACAAGCCGAACCCGACTTTAGTCACCACATGTATCATGTATAAGTATAAGTATATACCCGTGATCACCTCTCGAGTGATCACGGCCCGATAGTATAGCACAAGAGACGGACAAGAATGTAGGGCCACAGATGGAAATACTAGCATCCTATACTAAGCGATGGGATAGCGAGATAAAGGTAACAACAGTAGTAGCAAGGACATGCTATGCAGCAGTATAGGATTAACTGAAAGCAGTAACATGCTACACCACTCTAATGCAAGCAATATAGAGAAGAGTAGGCGATATCTGGTGATCAAAGGGGGGGCTTGCCTGGTTGCTCTGGCAAGAGAGAGGGGTCACAACACCGTAGTCGAACTGGGCAGCAGCAGCGTCGGTCTCGTGGTCTACCGGAGAGAAGAGGGGGAAGAAACAATGAATACCATGCAAACATATGCATATCGATGCATGACATGACAAGTAACGATGCTAGGCGTGCCCTAACGTGGTATGAGGTGGTACCGGTTAAGGGGGGAAACATCCGGGAAAGTATCCCCGGTGTTCCGTGTTTTCGGACAGATGAACCGGAGGGGGAAAGTTGCGAGTTTGATATGTTAGGGGTGTGTGGCGGACGAACGAACTGCGTATCCGGATTCGTCTCTGGTTAAAACAACTTTCATGTACAAAGTTTTTCATCCGAGCTATGGTTTATTTTATATTAATTTTAAAAGATTTAAATTATTTTTAGGATTAACATAATTAATTTAATTCAAAATCGTTTATGACGTCGACCGATGTCGTATGACGTCATTAGTCAACCGTGGACTTTGACTAGTCAATGCATCACCGGGTCCCACATGTCATACATCGATTAACTAATTAATTAATTAATTAGTTTAATTAAACATGTTGATTAAGTTAAGTTGATTAAGCTAGATTAATTAATTAATTAATATATCGTTAACTCTTTTATTACATTTTGTTTTTCACAGTTTTAGGGGCGTGGGCCCCGGTGTGACCTGTGGTCAACCGGCGGAGTTCACGTCTTGCCGGTGTGGCGAGGCTAACGGGGCGGGCGAGGCAAGGGCGATTCTGGCGCCCGATGGGGGCAAGCCGGCCGCCTCGGCAAGACCAATGGCCTTGGCTGCCGGTGCGGGGCACCGTCGTCGGGTGGCGTGATGGAGCCAAGCCGTGATTTGGGCCGGTGGCCGGGGACAGCGATAAGGCAACAGGCAGAGCGGAAGCGGCGGCAAAGTAGCGGGCCAAGGCCATGGACACGCTTGGCCGGTCGGAACGAGGCGCGAGATGCGGCCACGGGCGAGGTGAGCGCGCCAGATCCGTTCGGTGCGGTGGTCGCGGGCATCGCCGAAAGCGGCGGAGAGGAGAAGAGGAGGCCGAGGGCCTCACCGTACGGTGTAGGGGCTAGGCAGCGGGTGTCGAGGAGGACGTCGGGGACGACGCGTCGTGGAGGAAGCCGACCGACGAGGAGGTCCGACGAGGTCCTCGGGCGGCTGCGCGGGCTCCGGGCGGCGTCCGTGGAGCTCCAGGCGGCGGTGAATCAAGGACGAGGCGGTGGCGTACGGCGGGTCGGGCGCGGCGTCGGAGCTCACAGATCGGGAGAAGGGGGAGGCGAGGAGGACGGCAGTGGGGCGGCGAGGGCGTCTGGGCATCGTCGCGACAGGCGTCAGGTGCCCGACCCGATCGTAATGGGGAGTGGGAGAGGTCACGAAGTCGTGGGGAAGTGGGAGGCTCGCTAGGGTTTCGGGAGGAGTGGGTTAGTAGGCGGGGTGGGCGGCACTGGGGTTTGGCCTAGCTAGCAGTGGGCCGAGTAGCCGATGGGGGGGTTGTTGTCTTCCTTTCTTTTTACCTTTTCATATTTTTCTTTTATTTTATTTTATTTTAGTTACACATTAATTTTAATTTTAGAAAAATATATCTATAGCCCCTAAAATAATGTTTGAACAATCCACTACTATAAAAAGTTTTACCATGATAAAAATAGTCTAGTATTTTATAAAATACCAAAGTCGTTTAAATAGTTGTTTTGCTATTGTTTAAATCATTTTAGTGCTTTAAATATTTTTACAAAAATGTGGTTCCTCCACCATTTGGACTTAGGATTTATTTGTCCCATTTTGGTGCTTTAGTTTTAACGTTTGAAAAATTTACCGTTTGACTCGATTTTGAATTTGAATTTGAATCGGTTTCGAACTAACGCAAGATTTATCAACAGTAACCGAGGTGACGTGGCATCATTAGTAGAGGGTTACTGTAGCTTAATTATCCCAAGGCGTCACAATTCTCCTCCACTACAAGAAATCTCGTCCGAGATTTAAGAGGGGAGTAAGGGGAAGGTTTGGTAACGAATATAGCGGGTCTTCTCATCTGGCTTGCTCTTCTCGAAGAGGTCAATCCAATATATTGATGCCTTCATACTTACGCTTCAGGTCAAAATGATGAAGTCGTCATCCTTTCTTCGGGATCTTCATCGTACTTACGAAAAGGATATGGGGAAGACTCGGAAGGCGGGCCTTACCAGGTTGACTATCCGGTAAATAACTCAGGGAATGGGGTAGGAAGTAACTCTCGAATTGAACTTAAGAAAATATCGAGAGTAAAGTAAGAAGGTACCATGAGAAGTTTCAAGCGGATAGGCCATTGTTCGATGTCTGAAACAACATGCGAAAGGGGTCCAGAGCAATGAGAGTGAGTATTAAATGCGCTACCAAAATAGATCACTTGGGACGGTGGCCCGTGAATTACATCTGAGGCCACACGCGAGGAACAACCTTGGGAAGAGGGGTGCAGGAGAGTCGTGTTTCGATCCTGCAGAATCGTGGGTTATGGGCCCACCATGTGGTTTAAAAGTAAGAAGGGTGATGACGTCTTGCACGATCATGTAAGTAAGGCATGTCGAGGATAGCCCGTCGGTTATGTCGGCAACAACATCGGTACCAAGGGCGAGGGACGAAGAGAACCAATTCACCTTTCGTTGAACGAGGCGGACCAATAGGCAAAGTTCTCGTCCATCGGTGGCTACCTAATGTCATCAACAATAGTAACAGGGTTACACCAGACAAGATGGTACACCGAGGTGTTTACATAAGCAGGGATATTACTGCTTATATTATATAGATCACAAGAAGGTTTAAACAAACCAATGGAAAGGAAAAGTGATTATTATGTTTAAACAGAACAATGGAAAGGAAAATGTGTTTAAACACATCTTTCAGGGGTATATCCTTCCCAAGGATAAGCAGAGCATGATATCCATGACAGGATATCATGTAGAAAACTCTTTAGGTAGGGGAGAGAATTTTCATGACATTACCCACACATCGGTGTTTGGATAATTTAGCAGGAAACATTTAGCATTGGGCTTCAAAAGGTCTTGTTGAAAACCAGAGTACCGTAGACATGCTTGAGATAGCATTGTCATGGTCTTCAAGCAAAGGTCAGACTTTGGATATAGGAAGGATCCATTAGGAACAACTTGTAGGATAAGTCTTACAATTTCCTCAGGGAAGAATGGCTAAACTTGCTAAAAAGGATACTACAATAATAGGTCCTCCACCCAGGGGGGGGGGGGGTGCTAGGCATGACATCATGTTACCGGGTCATCAAAGGACCAATGTTATAACTCTTGAAAATATGTTCCAACCATCATATCTGATGGAGATTCAGATATGATGGGTGTCAGGATACCTCGTGCTCGGGATGCACGAGAAGAAAGGTGCAACACAAACCGACGGGATGACACTATAAGATTCTCGGAAACGAACTAAGAAGTGATTTACATTAAGAAGAGTTCATCATTAACCCAAGGAGAGGATGATGAGGTGGCTGATGGACTCAGCGATAATTCAACGAGGTATCCAAAGATGGATCTCCACAATTATGTGGATAAGGGGATGACATCTGTCAGTTAAGCGATATAATGGGATATGCTCGAGGAAAACATACATAATTAAACATTGGTTGAGCAGTGCGCCCGAAATACGGGTTGGGTTGCACGACCAATGTCGGAATGGTGATTCGATAATCAATAGACTAAGAATGAACGGCCGACTATTAACTTCAAAGCAATAGGGTTGCTAGAAGTGCAGGATCCAAACAGCACCGTTCACTTGTTGGTACCCCGGTTGGAATCAACACGAGGACCATGAAAGAGTGGTGATGGTGAGTAGTATCACTATACCAAGAACTCTTTAAGAGGTGGAGCAGTCCTCACAACATCCTTGATACTAAAAGATAGTAATACTCCAAGGTAAGAAAGAACAAATGCTGGATAGTAGGGATCTCAAGGTATAACTCAAAACACGAACAAGTTGTGTTGAACGGAAGGCAATAAAGTGGTCGATGAGAACAGGAATCATCGAGGGGCAAGGATGGTATTACCCATCATGAATTCAATTGAATTCCTGGAAGAGCTCATAAGGTTGATGATGATCACGACACATTTGTCGAGAGATTTCATGCAGATGTAATCAATCAGCGACGACATCAAGTCAGAGGAATGATGAAGCAAGAGGTTATTGGAACCACAGTTACGACACAAACTCGAACTCAAGCTTGTTGTTTAAGGTGAAAGGGTATGACGAGGAAAATCGACGTAAGCTTAGCTATCGTCGCAAATTGGTGCTCCGAGAATAAGGACCAGGTAGCACAATTAGAATCGTCACGACTATGATATAGCCAAACAGGCTAGGAATGGGCGTGATCGGGTACAAACTTCGTAGTTATAGAAGCTATCTTGAAGAGTTGTTGAACCGTGAGTGCGGACTCGGTTCGATTATCGGTGTCTTTGAGTGTTTAATAACTTCAGGCCCATGAAAAATTGTAATCAGTGTGAAGGTAGTACTTGATGAAGAACTCATATGAAGTTTATGCGGTTCCAAGATAATCTCGAGATACCAGGGGTAATACTCGACACAAGATCAAAAGTAAAGGTTGGACTGGTGTATTGATCCATAGAAGACAATTGTTTTAACTTGTCCGAGAAATGGAATCAAAGAAGAACAATCATGGTCTTAACCACGTTTGCTATGGATCAATTCACAGATACCATACGTTAGTTATCAAGGAAATAGTTATTATTACAAGAAGCTTCCATGATAGGATATACATCGCGTCCATGGGCATGAACACAAAGTTCAAGGTCGACTCCCACTTCTTCAATGTATAACCTTTCATTCACTGCTCTAGATAAAAATGATTCCAGTGTCAAAACCTACCTGGTGAATTACCAGAGGAGTATGACCCGTGAAAACTTTCGAAGTTCACACAGATTAAGGAAGGCATCGGTTCAACCCATCGGGGCTTCTTAGAATAAATACCATGAACTTCATGAGTAAATAACACAAGCTCAAAAGTAGAGCATGGTTGAAAAAGTAGAGGATACAATTTACCAAAGGCATTATGCATCGGGTAAAGAACTCATAAGAATTTTGGTGGTGAAGGACACTGTCGGATAATAACCCGGCAATGGTTATGGCGGTCCACAACGGGGCTGATGTGAGTATCGGTACTCAACTAGAAGAAGAAGAATGCAAGGAGATCAGAAGATACTAACAACTAACTAATTCAAAGCTTAATTGCAAAGGAATTATGAATTCCAAGTCAAGGGATCGAAGCAATGCTACGATTAGGGATGGATAAGTTGAATAGCCTTAGGGTACAATCAACGACAATTGGATTGGTCGAGAACCAATTCCATTTAAAAGAATGGCAGCTCAGCCGGAAAGGTAATTTATAAGGATCAATGATGATTGCGTGTATTCGCAAGCATATTGAGTCAACAGACTCAAAATGATAATGACAAGGAATGTCAATAAGACTACGAGACTTATGGGATTAACCATAATGCAAGCAAGCAAGAATTTCAAGAGCCAAAGGCTCCAGAGGATTTTCGGAAGATCGAATAGTATTTTGAAGACTTTTGTGAAACACATGAACAACTGGGGATGAGCGGATACTCGACAAATGCGAGGATTTATTTGAAGGGGTATTCATGTGGCAAAGAACTGCTAGGCAGTAGGCACAAAGTATTTTGAACAATAGAGAAAACTTGAGGTATCTTGTAATAACAAGATCAATGGGGATGATCGTATGAATGGCAAGTGTAAGTAGTTATCCATACGGATTTATCGATTGGTCGGGAATAGCAAAAGTGATGGGCACAAAGTCTCGAGAGAACATCAGAGAGTATCTTTGGAATCTTCTGATGTAGCAGGCGATCATCTGAAGTGAGGGGCTCTCCGGGAGAAAGTACTTGCGAGAACCTAAAGTTAGTTTTGTTTCTAGCAAAATCGTTTAACCCGAATAGAAGAGAGTTCGTAATCCCGTGAGTAAAGGTCGAGGAGTAAAAGATCCTAATACCACCCAATGGCGACGTGGGCCCGTAAGGCACACAGCCATGTTAGTAAAAGTTTTGCAATGACTAGACTCGACTTCGCCAAGGAGTGTGGAAGGGGATTCCTACAGCAATCGGCTCGATACCAACTTGTGGACGCTTCGACGAATCGTACACTAATCATGCACGCAAATGTGTACGATCAAGATCGAGACTCACGGGAAGATATCACAACACAACTCTACAAATAAAATAAGTCATACGAGCATCATAATACAAGCCGAGGGCCTCGAGGGCTCGAATACAAGTGCTCGATCATAGACGAGTCACGGAAGCAACAAAATCTGGGTACGTACATAAGTTAAACAAGGTGCCATAAGATGGCTAGCACAAAGCCCAGGATCTGAGATCGAAGAGGCGCAGGCCTCTGCCTGGGATCCTCCTAAACTACTCCTGGTCGCCGTCGCCGGGCTGCACGTAGTAGTAGGCACCTCCAGTGTAGTAGTCGCCATCGATGGTGGCGTCGGCTCTGGGCTCCATCGTGCAGTTCTGCAACAATCGCGTAGAGGTAGGGGCAAACGGGGCCCAACAAGGCAACCGTGAGTACTCATCCAAAGTACTCGCAAGCAAGGAACTACACTACATATGCATGGATATATGTGTAAAGGGCCATATCAGTGGACTGAACTGCAGAATGCCAGAATAAGAGGGGGATAGCTAGTCTTAGCGAAGACTACGCTTCTGGTCACCTGTCTTGCAACAGGTAGAAGAGGGCGGTATGAAGTCCTCCAAGTAACATCAGATAGCAATAATCCTACCCGGCGATCCCTCCTCATATCCCTGAGAGAGGCGACCACCGGTTGTATCGGCACTTGGAAGGTGTGTTTTATCAAGTATCCGGTTCTAGTTGTCATAAGGTCAAGGTACAACTCCAAGTCGCCCCTGCATCAAGATCACGGCTATTCGAATAGATTAACTTCACTGCAGGGGTGCACCATCTTACCCAACACGTTTGATCCCATTTGGCGGACACACTTTCCTTGGTCATGCCCGGCGCTGAAGATCAACACGTCGCAGCCCCACCTAGGCTGTGAGAGAGGCCAAGACGCCGGTCTAAACCTAAGCGCCGCAGGGTCTGGGCACATCGCCTCGAGCACACCGACGCGTATGCGGGCGGCCGAAGCAGACCCTAGCCTCAGCGTGCTCCAGTCAATCCGGCGCGCGCCGCTCCGTCGCAAACGTCTGAAGTGCTTCGGCTGATACCACGACGCCGGGATACCCATAACTACTCCCACATAGATGGTTAGTGCGTATAGGCTCGTAGCCAACTCAGATCAAATACCAAGATCTCGTTAAGCGTGTTAAGTATCCGCGAACGCCGAACAGGGCCAGGCCCACCTCTCTCCTAGGCGGTCTCAACCTGCCCTGTCGCTCCGCCACAAAGATCCATCCAATCCGTGAATCACTCGCGGGTGCTCCACAAGCCGACCCGACTTTAGTCACCACATGTATCATGTATAAGTATAAGTATATACCCGTGATCACCTCCCGAGTGATCACGACCCGATAGTATAGCACAGCAGACGGACAAGAATGTAGGGCCACAGATGGAAATACTAGCATCCTATACTAAGCGATAGGATAGCGTATAAAGGTAACAACGATGAGTAGCGAGGACAGGCTATGCAGCGGTATAGGATTAATCGAAAGCGATAATATGCTACACTACTCTAATGCAAGCGGTATAGAGAAGAGTAGGCGATATCTGGTGATCAAAGGGGGGCTTGCCTGGTTGCTCTGGCAAGAGAGAGGGGTCACAACACCATAGTCGAATCGGCAGCAAAGCAGCGGCGTCGGTCTCGTGGTCTCTGGAGAGAAGAGGGGAAGAAACAATGAATACCATGCAAACATATGCATATCGATGCATGACATGACAAGTAACGATGCTAGGCGTGCCCTAACGTGGTATGAGGTGGTACCGGGTAAGGGGGGAAACATCCGGGAAGCATCCCCGGTGTTCCGTGTTTTCGGACAGATGAACCGGAGGGGGAAAGTTGCGAGTTTGATATGTTAGGGGTGTGTGGTGGACCGAGCAGATGGGTATCCGGATTCGCCTCGTCGTTACGAGCAACTTTCATGTACAAAGTTTTTTCATCCCGAGCTACGGTTTATTTTATATTAATTTTAAAAATTTAAATTATTTTTAGGATTAACAGAATTAATTTAATTCAAAATCGTTTTATGACGTCGGCGATGTCGATGATGACGTCATTAGTCAACTGTGGACTTTGACTAGTCAATGCAGACCGGGTCCCACATGTCATACACTCGATTAACTAATTAATTAATTAATTAGTTTAATTAAACATGTTGATTAAGTTAAGTTGATTAAGCTAGATTAATTAATTAATTAATATATCGTTAACTCTTTTTATTACGTTTTGTTTTTCACAGTTTTAGGGCGTGGGCCCTATTGTCTGTGACCTGTGGTCAACCTGCGAGTTCACGTCTTGGGTGCGGGCGAGGCAAACGGGGCAGCGGGCGAGGCAACCGGGCCAGTTACGGGCGCCCGATGGGGCAAGCCCGGGCGCTGGCCTCGGCAAGACCAGCGGCGCGGCTGCCGGGTGCGGTGGGGCGCCGGTCAGGGGGGTGGCGCGATGGAGCCAAGCCGTGGACGGTGGCAGCGGTCGCTGGGGACAGCGATAAGGCAACAGGGCAGGAGCGGACGGCGAGTGCAGCGAGCAGGCGAGCGCGGGGCCATGGACACGCACTGGCCGGTCGGGAACGAGGCGCGAGATGCGGCCACGGGCGAGGGTGAGCGCGGCCGGATCTGTTCGATGCGGTGGTCGCGGGCATCAACGAGCGGCGGAGAGGAGAAGAGGAGGCCGAGGGCCTCACCGTCTGATGTAGGGGCTAGGCGGCCGGGTGTCGAGGAGGACGTGGGGGACGACGCGTCGTGGAGGAAGCCGACGGCGAGGGAGGTCAGCGAGGTCCTCGGAAGCTCTGCGGGCTCCGGGCGGCGTCCGTGGAGCTCCAGGCGGCGGTGAATCAAGGACGAGGCGGTGGCGTACGGCGGGTCGGGCGCGGCGTCGGAGCTCGCAGATCGGGAGAAGGGGGAGGCGAGGAGGACGGCGGTGGGGCGGCGGGGACGTGCCGGGGCATCGTGCGACCAGGGCGTCGGGTGCCCCGACCCGATCCAGAATGGGGAGTGGGAGAGGTCATGGGGGGGATCGTGGGGGAAGTGGGGAGGCTCCGCTAGGGTTTCAGGAGGGAGTGGGTTAGTAGGCCGGGGGTGGGCCGGCTGAGGTTTAGCCTAGCTAGCAATGGGCCGAGTGGCCCAAAATGGGGGGTTGTTTTATTCCTTTCTTTTTACCTTTTCATATTTTTATTTTATTTTATTTTATTTTAGTTACACATTAATTTTAATTTTAGAAAAATATATCTATAGCCCCTAAAATAATGTTTCAGAACAATCCACTACTATAAAAAGTTTTACCATGATAAAAATAGTCTAGTATTTTATAAAATACCAAAGTCGTTTAAATAGTTGTTTTGCTATTGTTTAAATCATTTTAGTGCTTTAAATATTTTTACAAAATGTGGTTCCTCCACCATTTGGACTTAGGATTTATTTGTCCCATTTTGAACATTTTAGTTTTAACGTTTGAAAAATTTACCGTTTGACTCGATTTTGAATTTGAATTTGAATCGGTTTCGAACTAACGCAAGATTTATCAACAGTAACCGAGGTGACGTGGCATCATTAGTAGAGGGTTACTGTAGCTTAATTATCCGGGCGTCACAGATGTCCACCCTGCCGCGCTAATCAGCGCGTTCCATCAGAACGTGCGAAACCGCAGAATGCGGGAGGAGATGGCGATGTGCAAGATCAGAGACGTCAGTGAGCTATATGCCCTGGCCGACAAGTGTGCACGTGCTGAGGAAGGGAGGAGACTCCCGAGAGAATCTTGAAGCGGGGAGGATCGATAGTGAGGAGACCGCCCGGCAAAGAAAAACCGGCGGAACAACATGAAGAAGAAAGGCAAAGATGTGCTAGCTGTTGAGCAGTCCGGCAACGGAGGTGGCGCCAAGAAAGCCAAAGCTGGTAGCTCCGGCAAGGAGGTTGCCGCTGGCACCAACTGCCAGGCTGTGGCGGTCGCTGAGAAGCAGGACGGCTCCAACAAGCCAAAGCTGGTAGCTCCGGCAAGGAGGTTGCCGCTGGCACCAACTGCCAGGCTGTGGCGGTCACCGACAAGCAGGACGGCTCCAACAAAGCGATCTTGCAAGATCCACCGCACCAAGGGCCATGACCTCCGTGAGCTGCAAAGGTCGAGCAGCTTGTCGAGCAGCGTAAGGCTGAATACGAACGACGCGACAAGGAGAAGGCCCAGAAGGTGCCGGAGGAGCTAGCAAGAAACGCCCGGCCGAGGAGGACGCCGCAGCAGGACAAGCAGCGGCAAGGAGACAGACCTCCCGCGCCGCGACAAGGATGAAGACGACGACGATGATGAAGACATGGATGATGACGAGACCGATGAGCAGGAGTTCCGAAAAGCCACGAGGTCCTGTGGCGTTGACGGGCGGTGCTTCTCTGCATACTTCACACCGCCAGCTCAAGCGGTGGATGCGGAAGTCAATGCGCAGAACCATCCGTCGAAGTCACGCAAGCCTCGAAATGGTCCAACACGCCTATCATCTTTGATATTGAGGACCACCCTGATCGCGTAACTGCGGTCGGGTGCTTGCCGATGTTGGTTTCACCAACTATCCGCAACCTCAAGGTCACTAAGATGCTAGTTGACGGCGGGGCCGGCTTGAACCTGATCTCCTCCGTGGTGCTCGTAAACTCCAGATCCACGATGGCGAAGCTCGAAGAGACCGCACATTCCAAGGAATCAATCCGGAAGGAGCAAGCCGAAAGGAAAGATCACGTTGCCGGTGACATTTGGCAGCGAGTTGAACTTCAGGACCGAGAGGGTCACTTTTGACGTTGCTGACTTTCCATTGCCTTACAATGGGATACTTGGCCGTCCAAAGACTCGCCAAATTCATGGCAGCCTCTCACTATGCATACAACATCTTTGAAGATGCCAGGCCGATAAGTGTCATCTCTGCCCCTGGCGACAAGAAGGATGCTCTTATCTGCGCCGACAAGATCTACCGGAAGCGGCAGCTGCAGATTGCAAGCCACTTGCCGCTGAAGCTCCCGGGCGAAGAAGAAGACCAAGTCCGGCAAGAGCTCGATGCCCACTCCGGCAAGCGCACCTCTTGAGTGCTGCGCTATCGTCGAGGACGCACCATCGAGCTCCACCGGCAAGTGTAAGAAGACGATGGCAGCTCCACCAGAGACCAAGAAGGTGTCCGCCAAGGAGGACGGCACTGGTGGTACCTTCACCATCAGTGCCACTCTCGACCCTAAATAGGAAGGCGCGCTCGTTGCTTTCCTGCGGGCGAACGTCGATGTGTTTGCGTGGCAACCGTCTGACATCCCCGGTGTTCCTGTGAAAGTAATTGAGCACCATCTTACCGTTTGTCCTCATCGCGCCCGTCAAGCGTAAAGTCGAAGTAGGTAGTGGAGCGCCAAGAATTCATCGCGAAGAAATCAAGAAATTGAGCGGCGGGCCTTGTCATAGGAGTGCTCCATCCTACGTGGTTGGCCAATCCTGTAGTTATCGCATAAGGCAAACGGGAAATGGAGGCTTTGTATCGACTTTACCGATGTCAAGAAAGCTTGTCCCAAAGACCCATTTCCCTTGCCGCGCATCGACCAGATTGTTGACTCCACGGCGGATGTGATTTGCTTTCATTTACGGATGCATACTCGTGGATATCATCGGATCTTCATGGCGAGAAGAGGATGAGGAGAAGACCGCATTCATCATCCCATGTGGCACATAATTTTTTCGCACGGATGCCTTTCGGATTAAAGAATGCTGGTTCAACATTTGCAAGAGTAGTCCATGACGCTTTCGAGCCGCAAATGCACAAAAATGTGGAAGCCTACATGGATGACATAGTGGTCAAAAGCAAGGACAAGGCGACTCTGATTCAAGATTTAGACGAAACCTTTGCAAATCTGCGCAAGATCAACCTCAAGCTCAACCCTGAGAAGTGTGTGTTTGGAGTTCCTTCGGCAAGCTTCTCGGGTTCTTCGTGTCTCAGCGGGGAATTGAAGCCAATCCCGACAAGATCAAGGCCATTGAGCAGATTGAATCACCAAAGCGCGTCAAGGATGTACGAAGACTTGCGGTTGCGTAGCTGCTCTCGATGAGGTTTATCTCTAGGTCTGCTGGCGCCCTGCCATTTTTCAAAATTTTGAAAAAGGCAGGTCCGATGAAATGGACTCGAAGCGGAGGCTGCGCTGCAGACTTGAAGAGATACTGTCCTCCACTCCAACACTTGTCGCACCTAAGCCACAAGAGAAGTTGCTGCTATATATAGCGGCAACCAATCAAGTGGTTAGTGCTGCGTTAGTAGCGGAGAGGGAGGCGGATGATGAGCTAGCAACCATGGCGGATGCATCCAAAGAACGAAAGGTGGGGCTTCACCGGCAAGCTCTGGTCCCGACAAGGATGGATCTACGCAGACGCATGAGAAGATGCAGAAAAAGAATGGTGCAGCGCCAGTTTACTTTGTCGGTTCCCTTCTGCAGGGGCTAGGTCAAGGTACTACGGTGTGTAGAAATTGCTTTTCGGCCTCCTCATGGCCTCGAGAAAGCTGCGCCATTACTTCCGGGCACATGAGATCACGATCGTCACTGCTTTTCCGCTAAAGAGGATCTTGCAAAATCCAGAGGCAACAGTGTGATTGTCGAGTGGGCACTGGGCTGTCAAGCTTTGACCTCAAGTTTGAGAGCACTTCAACTATCCAAAGCGAGCATTGGCGGAGTTCATAGCAGAATGGACGCCAACACAAGATGAAGAAATTCGAACGAGCATCCCGTCAAGGAAGCAAGCAAAGAGTGGCTGATGTACTTTGATGGTGCCTTCTCGTTGCAAAGGCGCCGGTCTTGAGCGTGCTACTTGTTGCACCCACCGGAGAGCACCTCAAGTACGTAGTCCGGATGCACTTTCCCAAGGAGCAAGCAACAAACAATCTTGCATAGTATGAAGGTTTGCTTGCCGGTCTCGAGATCGCATGATGAACCTTGGGATCAAGAAGCTCATTGTCGGGGTGACTCACGACTTGTCATCCGCAATGTTAACATGAGTTATCAGAGTCGGTTGATGGAAGCTTATGTTGATGAAGTGAGAAAGCTAGAAGAGCACTTTGACGTCCTACAAATGGAACATGTTCCAAGAGCTCAGAACGACATTGCCGGTGGCCTGTCGAAGTTCACCGCACTTAAGTTACCTGTGGAACCAGGGATTTTTGTGCTCAAGCTGACTCAACCGTCTGTAACGCCATCAACCGGGCAGAGCAAGAAGAGGAAGTTGATCTCTGGTGACTATTTTCCGGCAGAGCTTCCCGAAGTCGCCGTCAAGAAGGTCCTCAAGATCAACACCAAGGGTCCGAGGAAGCGATCTGCTCCGACAAGCCCTAGGGTTTGTTCCGTTGAGGCAGACGCTCCCGACAAGTTTTGCTCCGGCAAGCTTGCCGGGGAACGTCAAGCTCCGGCTGAGCCGCAGGTTCTCGCCGTGGAAGAAGATGTTCCCGCAGCAGCAGATGTGCCTTTAGTCCTTGTTGTCGAGCTGCAAGCTCCAGCATGGGCACATCAGATTGTCCGTTTCCTTCAGACAGGAGAACTTCCCGAAGAGCAAGAAGAAGCGGAAAGAGTAGCCCGGCAGTCAAGTATGTACCAGTTTGTCGACAACATACTATACAGAAGAAGACTCAACGGTGTGAAATTGAAGTGTATTCACCGGGAAGACGGACAAAACTTGTTGGCAGAGATACATGGAGGCATATGTGGTCACCACATTGGCGCCAGAGCACTTGGCGGCAAAGCGTTCCGGCAAGGTTTCTTTTGGCCGACAGCCCTCCAGGATGCAACTGCACAAGTAACCAAGTGTGACGCGTGCGGTTCCATTCCAAGCAGATACACCGGCCAGCTCAAGCTCTCGGGCGATCCCTTTATCTTGGCCATTTTCGGTCCGGGGCTCGACATCCTCGGCCCCTTTCCCCGAAGTTGTCGGGGCTTTGAGTACTTATGCGTTGCAATCGACAAGTTCACAAAGTGGCCGGAAGTGGAAGCGATGAGGAAGGTGACAGCCTGGTCGTGATCAAGTTCTTTAGGTCGATTGTTTGCCGTTTGGAATCCCTAACAGGATCATCACCGACAACGACACGCAATTCCACGAGCCGCACATTCATGCAAGACGTCCAAGATCTTGGCGCCAAGGTTTGCTTCGCTTCTGTTGCTCATCCGAGAAGTAACAGTCCAGCGGAGAGGGCGAATGCTGAAGTGCTGCGCGGGCTCAAGACCAGAACTTTCGACAGGCTGCACAAGTGCGGAAAGAACTGGATTGAGGAGCTGCCGGTGGTTCTTTGGTCGATCAGGACGACGCCAAATCGAGCCACTGGCCAGACACCTTTCGCTCTAGTCTATGGAGCAGAGGCAGTTCTCCCCACGGAACTCGTATACGGATCACCTCGAGTGCTTGCTTATGATGAGCTTGAGCAAGAGCAGTTGCGACAAGATGACGCGCTGCTCCTTGAGGAGGATCGTCTTCAGGCTGCTGTACGAGCTGCTCGATACCAGCAAGCTTTGCGCCGCTACCATAGCCGCAAAGTTAATGCCGAAGTCTCGAGGAAGGCGACCTTGTTCTTCGCCGTTTAGTCCGCCAAGAATTCCAACAAGTTGACGCCTTGAAAGTCGGAAGGCCCTTACCGGGTGAAACGAGTCACTAGGCCTGGCGCTGTGTCCGCCTTGAGACCGAAGATAGCATTCCGGTGAGCAACTCTGGAACATTGAGCATCTTCGTAAGTTTTACCCGTAGAAGCGCGGTTGCGGAACCTGTTCGATAACCACCTTTGTACAAGTCTTGCCCATGTTGCATGTAATCCTTTGTACAAAGCCGAGCGCAGACCCGTGCATAAGTAAAGCTAATGTGCCCGCACATCTTGTCAATTTCATGCTTTTCTACTTCTATTTTTGCATGCGTTATCTGACACTTTGTGCAGCACCTACCCCCGGTAAGCAATAACGAGCCATAAGGCTCCATATCTTTATTTTCTCTTCTTTCTCTTTCTCAAAGAAAGGAAGGTTCCCTCGCCCACAAGTTTGCCGTGGGGAAAGGAGAAGATAATGGTGTGGACCAAGCGTCGCTCAAGGAAGTCTAGCCTTACCGGGAAGCAAACGACAGAAAAGCTAAGTTGCTAAAGTTTGAGCAATCAGTTTTAAAAATTTTAAGTTTTCTTCCTCGAGCGACCGTACTTTGTATGGAAAACCCGTATGCGCGGAGGAACCAACTCGTAGCTAGTTGCGCCCTTACTTTGTTTCGAGTCCGCTCAACAACTTAAGTGAGCTGCGACTAGTTGCGACAAGGTTTCTTGTCGGTAGCAGCACCGCCAGCAGGCTGCTGACGTCCCGCACTCAGCGCTCACGGCCCAGGTGCCTGCGCTGACAAGTTCCCTAAAAGCGTAGGGCAAAAACATACAAAGGAAGGAACCAAGTAAAGGAAATAACATAGCAATTGCTACCCGAAATAGAGTTATATTACAAGATAGCTTGTCGCAGCTCTAATAGATTGTTCTCATAACATGACCAGCAGCGGCAAGAAAAAGAGAAAGCGGGCGGCCTAATCTATGCGATCGCCCTCAACCCTCTTGATCCCGCTCACCCTGTCCATGATGGGTGCGACAAGGGTCTTGAGCGCTTCCACATCAGCATCCGACGGCAAGGACTTGAGGACGTTGGTGAGGTTGAGGCCTGGGTTGCGGAAGGCCACCTTCATCAGCACCTTTTGAAGAGCTCCCGCGCAGATCTGGCGTGACTCCTCGGCTAGCTGCTTTGGGATTTCTTCCCGGAGTCGCTGGAGGGCCGTCACCACACCCTTGAAGAACAAGCTGAGCTTGGCGCTGGGTCGGAGGTGCTCATCGGAGGAATATCCAAGATCCTCCATCCCAGTGCGCCAGCCTCCACAGCCGATGGCTGCAGCAACATCCACGAGACCCTCGGTCCAAAGGCTCCACATTCTCCCTAAAAGGTATTCAGGCGGCGGCAGACTTCGCCAGCGCCCTCGGCCTTGATCTTCTCCTTCAAGGCCACCTCCTGCTCCTTGGCGCCGTCCAGCCGAGTCAAGGTGGTCAGCTTCCACTCAAGATCTGCGTTGGAGTCCTTGGTGGCGCTGAGCTCCTTGCTCCTCTCGGCGAGGCAGCCTGCAGCTCGCCAAGAGTGTAGGCATCCTTCTCGCGCTCATGCTTGAGTGCAGCAAGCTCCTCGCCGCTCTCCTTGAGATTGGCCTCCAGCTGCATCACCTTCGTCTCCAGCTCCTTCTTGGCGGCCTTGGCAGCTGCGGAAGCATCCTTTGCTTCCTTGAGAGCCCCGCCAAATGTTTGCTCGCGCGTGGCTAGATCCTCCTCATGGCTGTCAAGATCAACCTTCCTCTGCGCCAACTCGCCTTCCTGCGAGATAGCTTCTCGGCGGCAAGCCGCTGTTGCTCCTCGGCTTGACCTTCTCGAGGAGGAAGGCTTTGCGCTCCTCGGCAAGTCGCTCCGCTCCTCGCCAAGGACCAAGAGCTTCCTGGTTGAGGCCGGAGCTCCTCCGCTTCTCGATGTCTGCTCCCGGCCCGCGACAAAGCGCTTCCCGGATTCCAGCTTGGCTTGTCGGGCGCGGTAGAGCGACAGTAGCTTCAGCAGCTCCTCCTCCTCGGACTTCGCCCAGCTGCTGTTTGGTGCGATGACCAGCGTCGATCCAATGAGGCGAGCAGCTCTTCATCAAAAGTTTCTCCTTGGCCGCGCCACAGAGCTCGGCGCCCATGGGAGCTTGATGAAGACGCCATCGCCGCCTTCAAATAAGCGCGGGCTGGGGCTCTTGAGCCCGGACAGCTGCCAGAGCGGCGGAGGGATCGGCGGTCGGCGTGGCGCTGGCGCTCCTGCGGCCTCGGGGCCGTCGGTCACGATCGCCGGACCCCTCGCCCGGCTTCTGGCGGCAGCTTTGGCGGCCTCTTCGCCCGGCGGGCTCGTCGGCGCCAGCTTCTTCTCCGATGGCAGTGGCGTCGTCGATGTTGCAGCGTCCTCCTCGCCGGGCGGCCTCGGTCTCCATTGGCTCTGTGGCGAATGGATCGGCGACCGGAAAATGAAGAAAAGTCAAGCAAATATTCAAAAAGAAAATCAGAAGAAGAAGAACACAAGGAAAGTTTTCAAGCAAGAGGATTACACGTGCTAGGGTCTGCGGTCATGGTCTCCGCCACCGGGGATCGCTGGTGCTGTCCCTTGCCGGAGAGTTGTCCCTTCTTGGAGAGCTGTCCCTTGCACGAGAACTGCCCTGTTTCCCCACCTTATAAAGAGGGAGGCGGACGTTCCGTCTTTCCGAATAAAGAAACCACCCACGATCTTCTCACGACGCCGCATTCGGCGCGTGCCGTTAAATGGAGGGCGTGGTGGGTCCGGGGTGAGTTACGACGTAACCCGGGCCGCGGCGTGCCGTGCCCTATTTTGGGCCTGGCCCAACAGCGCTTCGACTGCAGTGTGACCCAGGCCGGGGCTCCTGCGGTGTACTAGAGTAGGGTACCCTAGTATCCCGAACTTGTGCACGCAGGCGATTGCAGCCCTCCGCGGCAAGGCTTTCTTGGGTGACCGCCAAGGTCCTCCGTGGTTCCTTTGGAGCCATTCAAGAACAAAGTATTCAAGCCAAGGAGACAAGGCCCGGCAAGAGGAGCTTGCCGGAAGGCCACCCAAGGCACCTAGGAGACAAGGCCCGGCAAGAGGAGCTTGTCGAAGGCCCGATGAGCGACAAGCTTCCGGACGCCGACAAGACAACAACCGCGGCAAGGCGCTTGCCGCGGCATCACCACTCAGACTGCGCTTCCGGCACAACCACTAACGTGTCGCCTGGGACCTTTCTAGGCGCCAAGATGGCAAGAGGTCAGGCCAGCCGAGCGCTGGTGGCAAGCGGCGCACGACAAGATTCCCATCGTGGCAAGCGGTGGCGCCCGACGGTCCCTTTTCTCGCCTTGTTAGAGCGACGTGAAGCGGGCATTTAATGCCTTTGTCCCCTGCCGTCAGGGTTAGGTATGATACATTGTACAAGTAGCTGTACCAACCACTCCTTTTCCATTTTTACCCTTGTCTACGTTGCCACCTGTCGGAGACCCCTTTAGCATATAAAAGGAGGCCCATGCGCAATGTAGGAAAAAAGGTTCGAAAGGTTCGAAGCCAGAGAACACTCACGCTCGGTCTCGTTAGCAGCTTGTGTGTACTGTAGCACTCAGCGCTCCTGAGCAAGAACTCAATACACTCAGACATGCAGTAGTAGGACGTTATCCCTCCGGAGAGCTCCGAAGCTGGGTAAACTGCTCGTGTGCTTCGCCTCGATCTGCTCTTCGTGCGACCTCCGCCCCCCGCCGAACCGAAAGGGGCTCGGTCCGCCGGTCCCATAGGTGTTCGTGGGCCAGATTAGCTTCCCCGACACTACGACCCCATGAAGGGAACTATCCTACTCATGATTTGGAGTTGTCCGCGGTTGTTCATTCTTTGAAAATTTGGAGACACTACCCCATTGGAAAAAGGTGTCAGATATTTACCGACCACAAAAGTCTCAAGTATATATTCACTCAACCGGACCTAAACCTTCGACAACGAAGATGGCTCGAATTAGTCAAGGATTATGACCTTGGAATTAATTATCATCCAGTTAAGCCCAACGTGATCGCCGATGCCCTTAGTCGCAAGCTTGCCAATCTGAATTCCATGATGGAGTCCTTGCCTTCCGAACTTCAGAAAGAGATCGCTCAGCTCAATTTGGTTATTGTTGATATTGGTCTTGCTAATATGAGGGAAGTTACCTCTACCCTCGAGGATGAGATCCGCAGGGCCCAGCCAGACGACCCAGTTCTACAAAACCATGCCAAGCGTATGTTAGAAGGCAAGACTCAGGATTTCTCTAAGGATCAACAATGTACGCTAAGGTTCCGAGGACGTGTTTGTGTACCTGGTCAAGCAGACCTAAGAAAGAAGGTCCTGACAGAAGTGCATGAATCTTCGTATTCCATTCACCCCAGAGGTACCAAAATGTACGAAGACCTTCGGCAGATATTTTGGTGGGATGGAATGAAGAAAGACATCGCCTATTTTGTTGCTTGTTGTGATGTATGCAACAAAGTGAAGGCAGAACACCAGAAACCAGTCGGACTCCTCCAATCTCTGTCCATTCCGCAATGGAAGTGGGATGACGTATGCATGGATTTCATCATTGGACTACCAAGGACTCACCGAGGCAATGATGCAGTATGGGTCGTGGTGGACACCCTGACAAAGGTAGCCCACTTCATTACCATCCGAACCACCTACCGAGCCGATCAGCTCACACAATTGTATGTGTCCAGAATAGTCAGTCTGCATGGAGTGCCAAGAACTATCACTTCCGATAGAGGGTCACTTTTTACCTCAGCTTTCTGCTCCCGTCTCCATCAAGCTTTGGGGACCGTGCTAAAATACAGCACAGCCTATCATCCGCAGACAGACGGGCAAACTGAGCGAGTAAATCAAATACTTGAGGATATGCTTCGAGCATGTGCTCTGGCCCAAGGACCCAAATGGGAAGATTGTCTGCCATTTGCCGAGTTCTATTACAACAATTACTTCCAGACCAGCCTGAAGATGTCACCCTATGAAGCTCTATATTGCCGTAAGTGCCGCACTCCGCTAAACTGGTCTCAAACCGGAGATAGCTGCATTTTTGGAATTGATTTAATGATGGAAGCTAAAAAGCAAGTCAAGGAGATACGAGATAGATTGCAGTTGGCTAAGTCCCGACAGAAGAGTTATTATGATGCAAAGCACCGTCAGATCAGTTTTGAACCCGGAGAACATGTATACCTCCGAGTCACCCCCATGAAGGGAGTCAAAAGATTTCAGACTCGCAGAAAATTGGCACCCAGATATATTGGTCCATTCCCAGTTATGTCCAGAGTTGGTACAGTTGCTTATCAGTTGGAATTGCCCCCGGAATTGTCAGAAGTGCACAATGTGTTCCATGTCTCACAGCTAAGAAGGTGCATCTCGCCACCGGAGAAAAGGACTGATATGGCAGAGATAGAGCTTGCTAAGGATTTAACATATGAGGAAAAACCGTTCCGAATCTTGGATGAAATGGAAAGAATCACTCACAGTAAAGCGATAAAGTTTTATAAGGTTCAGTGGGAGCACCACACCGAGGAAGAAGCAACTTGGGAAAGAGAGGAATTTTTAAAGGCAGCCTATCCAGAATTGTTTTCCCGAGCAACCGAATCTTGAGGACGAGATTCATCCTAAGTGGGGGAGGTTTGTGACAACCTGGTTTTGCCCTCTTTTCTTTTTCTGATTTTTCTTGCCATTTGATTTGAATTTGGGTTTTGAATCAACTCACTTGGACTTGATCACTTGGGCATGTCCTTGATTTTCACCCAAGTGACCCATCTCTCTCCCAAATCTATCATTTCCTCTCTGAAATATCCCAAAATGGCCCTAAGAATATTTTTCATAAATGAAAAACAATCATTTTCACTTCAAAACCCCACTTCAGCAACATGTTCTCCAAAGCAACCTTCATTTTTCTTGACTACAAAAATTTGAGAAATTCTCAAATATTCTTTGAACCGTGGAGCACCTCCCTGAGCAAAAAATATTGCATAGGTTTTTGGAATATTTTTGCTACAGAAAATCATTTCTGTTCTGGTCAGAAAATGCAGTTTCTATAGGAAGTGCATTTTTCCTTGATCCAATAAAGCTGAAATTTTTAGGGCTTCATTACCCTCCTAAGAAACTACTAACCACCAAAAATCGGCCATAAACTCTTTCTAGATCTTTCTCAGTTAACCTCACAAGTTTCTGTCCAGAAACTTGCCAGGAAAAAACCCACTCACACTGAGCTCTTGTTACCATCTCAAACCCATGGAGCGACTCAAACCATGAAGGACTACACGCCAGACATGAGTTCAAGGCAAGCCGTCGCTCTATGCCAAAGTTCACGCGGTGACCATGCGTGTGCACCATGCCAGCCTGCGTGTCGATGCGCTCTGGATACCGATGATGACTCTGTTTCACGTGTGCTCGCTTCCCACGTCGCCACGCCTTGCCAAACGTCACTACAATCGCCATCCCAATGCCCTTAACTCCTCCTGGCACTCGCCGATGCCGGAGCTCGCGGCAGCGAGCACGGGCACGACGCGGCCAAGCCAACAGTGCGCCCATGCCCACTGTGCTCATCGCTACACGAGCCCTGTGCTCGTCTTTGCTCGCCCACAGTGGCCGCGTGATCCACGGCGTCTTCTCCCCCTCTCACAGACGCCAATCGTCACCGGGCGCCGCTTCCAGAGAACTCCAGCAGAGCCCCGAGCCCCTCTCCTTCCTTGCCTATAAATACGGCCCTCCCCAGCCTCTCCGAGCATCATCACACATTCACACATCCACCACAACGCCGTAGATAGCCGCAGCCCCGCCGGGTAGGCCTCGGGCCGCCGTCCTCGAGCTCGAGATCACCGGCGATCCCCTCTGTTCGCCCCCACCCATCCATCCCCTCTCGAGCTCGTGCAACTTCTCCGGCGCCTCCGTGGTGTTTCACTGGTGCCCACTGACCCGGTTGGAGCCCCTGGAATCGCCTCACTCCATCGTCTTCTTCAACTCCGGCGAGACCCGACCGCAGCCGACGCTTGGGAGCTTGATTCTGAGCTGCTCCGACTGTCTCTCGTCGAACCATGGGTACAGGCAGGTGCGCCTCGACCCCTTTCTCTTTCTATCCTTCTCGAACCAGCCAAGAACCCCTCCTCACCGGCGTGAGCTCGGACGAAGCACCGCCACCTCTCTGTTTCCCTCTCTCTCTCTCCACACATGACATTGGGGGCCCACTGTTAGCCTCACGGCCGTGCCCGAAGTGGTATAAGTGAAGGCGCCCGCTGAAATACGTCTTCGACGTCACCCCCCTAGATTTTCTGTTTATTTAAATTCAATTCAAATTTTGACCAGAAACTTGTACCAGCCATAACTTTTAAACCATAAGTCCAAATGAATTGATTCTTTTTGCATTGTGTTTCATTTTAAAAGTTCTAGCAGCACACCAAAATGTAGATTTTCTCTGCTGTCTAGAATTTCTGGTGATTTTCATAGTGATTCTTGATATTTTCTTTCTCCGTTTTTAAATATTTTCGGAAGGAGAAGCTTGTCTTGAGGATCACCAGTAGGAGTGTGAACCTCCTCTACACTAAGGCAAGCCACACCAACATTTACATGGTGTAATTTCAATATTTGTGATTTTCCCAACTTGAATATGAGTTATTTCATGTATTTAAATTATTTAAATGAATATTGGTTTTGCTAGTTACTTTGTTTTGCTTGAAATGCTTAGTTTCCATGTGAGAATAATTTAGTATGAGTCAGTAGAAGTAATTATTGGTTGTGCGATAATGACATGGTTATGATATGACTAGCATCGGTATTATTTTAAGAAAGAAATTGATTTTTAATAAGTTAGTATCATGACTAAACATGATGAGTAATAAGAACCAGTGAAGTAGAATATGTATGGTTTCATGATGACTAGTGCTAGTAGAATACTTGACGACGTTGATCCGTTTACTCCTATTGTTATGTGATGCATGTCGAATGGTTGCATATTCATGGCATATCATGACACCTGTTTCAGGTTAAACCCGATAATAATTCAACTTGAACATACCGTTGATCGAGTCATGGTGCCACTGAATAGAAGTTTTCCCAGTGCAACCACATTTGCCTTTATGGGAAGGCCTTTATTCGGTTCGTTGTCATGCCTCTTGTCTGTACCTCCAATGTGGGAAGGTTATGGGCGTGCAGTACCCTGGCCCGGTATGCAGACATAATCTAGTGTGCCCATTTGTTGTTATGGTACCTTGTCCCCGTTTGGGACCGTTTATGTTATGCCACGACCGTGGCCATTGATGCCTTTCGTAGGCACTGGGCCACCCAGGACTTAGCCCAGTGGGGAGTGAGTCGGAGTGGCTGGGAGAGTGTCATGGCAACAGGAGGGTTTCGTCGGAATGCCGTTGGTCCACCCGAATGGGAGTGCGAGGCCATGGATTCCGTGGTGTAGGTACATTGCGCTACCTCTACAGAGTGTTATTTAATCTATTGGTAGCCACGTCCTTGGTTACAGACACAACTAATGAGTAGGTCACACCATAGATCAACATTTATAAGTAATCACTAGTAGAAAAAGGGTCAAACGTGAAGCACATTAGTGCCGGTTTGATTTTGGCCCGGTACTAATGGTACCATTAGTGCCGGTTCGAACGGATTTGCATTAATGCCGGTTCATGTTGAACCTTTAGTACGGGTTCGTGGCACGAACCAGTACTAAAGGGGTGGTGGCAGGCTGGCGTCAGGCCGGGGCCCCGCGATCACCTTTAGTACCGGTTCGTGGCACAAACCGGTAGTAAAGGGCTAACCTTTAGTGCGGTTCGTTCCACGAACCCGGTACTAAAGGGTTTGACCTATATAGTACCGGTTCTTGCCACGAACCGGTACTAAAGGAAATTTTCAATCCCTACCCCACCAGTATATCGCCATTTCAGTTTTGAAAATACAAAAGAAAATGATAAAAAATTCAAAAATAAAATTCTTGAGATGTAGTTATATTACTACATCTACTAGTTAGGAAAATTTGAAAACTTAAATTTGGACATGTTTTGCAAAAAGTGTAGGGAAAATGTAAAAGCGGCTATAACTTTTGCATACGATGTCGGAAAAAACGTATACTATATCAAAAAATTCAGCACGAAAATCCGCATCCGATGGAGACGGCCTATGGCCTGTTTGGAATTTTTTAGAATCCTCAAATTCCAAAAGGAAAAAAAGATATGGTCAAATTTCAGTTTTTTAAAAAAAATTTGGTTAAATCTGGTCAAACTACTTATTCAAGAAGTATTAATGTTACTACATAATTATTCAAGAATATTAGTGTTACTAAATAATTATTTCAATTTTTGAATTTTGGTCAAATCTGGTCAAACTATGGTCAAACTATGGTCAAACTTATTCAAGAAATATTAGCGTTACTAAATAATTACTGTTTTTAGAATAATAGTTTCAAAAACTCAAACGGTGAAATGTGTGACTTCATGCTCAAGCTAAACTCCTGAGGGTTAATAGGATTGACATCTTACTATTGTCAGGAAAACAACAATTGCAGACTCGGAAACGAAGGAGAATAGAACCCGAAAGTTAAGCGTGCTCGGGCTAGAGTAGTGAGAGGGATGGGTGACCGATCGGGAAGTTAGATGATTTGGAATGAGTGATCCACACTTGAGCAGTTAAGAGAGCTGATTAGAGACTAAATCATCAAATAATTCAGAAAATAAAAAATTGAAAAAAAATCAAAAAAAATTCCAAAATTTTCAAAAAAAAATTAAAAAAAACCTTTACCAACCGGTACTAAAGGTCCCCCTTAGCAGGGCGTGAGCTCACGCCACGTGGTGGCACTTTAGCGCCGGTTCATGCCGAACCGGTACTAAAGCGGGGGGGGGGGGGCTTTAGTGCCCACCCTTTAGTGCCGGTTATGGAACCGGCACTAAAGGCCCTTACGAACTGGCGCTAAAGCTCCGTTTTCTACTAGTGAATCATGCACACTAATTATAACTACTTGGCACTGTTTGAGAGATGATGAATGAGAAATTATGATGATTGTAGAAACCAATGTGTTGGTTTCGTTTGTGATCCGAGTAAGATCACCGTTTGGTTACAAGGTAACCTGTTCGGTAAGAAAGTCCGAGTGACTTGGTGCACGAGTTGTTTTCACTGCATCAGTACACTACTAGGAAAAAGCCTAGTAGTAGCGCGGGTGCCTGCGTTACTACTACGGCGCTACAACTAACTAGTAGTAGTAGCGCGGTTCATCCCGCGCTACTAGTACGTGTGTTAGTAGTAGCGCGGATTCGACACGCGCTACTACTAACTATCTGTAGCGCGTGACTGTGACCCGCGCTACTACTATTAACTTCAAAAACCAAAAAAAATCTCGACCCCGTGCGTGCTGTCAATGGTGTCAATGGTTCGATCCAGTGACGACAAGGGTCGCCGAAGGTGCGGACGGGCAACGGAAACCAGATCCAGTGACGGCTGTTGTAGAGGGACCGGATCCAGTGCAGAGGACAGCAAGACGACGGTGTGAGGGTCCTCTTCATGGCCAAGGCAGAGATCTCCTCGTTGGCCATGTCGACGACCTACGCAGGCATGGGCATGGGTGGTGAGTAAAATCGAAGGGACATGGAGAGGGAAAAAGAGAAACAAGGAAGAAAGGAATGAGATGGAGGGCGTACCGGGGCTCGTCGCTGGTGGGGAGGTGGTGCGACATGGTGGCATAAAGATGCGGGGAAGACCGGCGAGCTCCATGGGAGAGCCTATGGAGAGAGGGGGAAGAGTGAGGGAGAGAGGAGGGATTCAGCTGAGGATATGGGGACTTCACCTACCTCGTACTTAGTAGTAGCACGGGATATAAAACTGCGCTACTACTATCAACTTAGTAGTAGCACAATTTTATACCCCTCGCTACTACTATGGCATGTCCCTGGGGGCACGACAGAGACCGCTTAGTAGTAGGGAGGGTTAGAAACCCGCGCTACTACTATCAACTTAGTAGTAGTGAGGGGTAAAAACCCGCGCTACTAGTAAGTAGCAGTAGTGAGGGTTATAAACCCTCGCTACTAGTAAGCGTCTGCCTATAAGCTTTTGCCTAGTAATGGTAGTGTGCCTTTGCATTGCATTTAATTTAATTAAATATCATGATATTGTTTGCCATTATGTTTATGCTTGTTGTGAACTTGCAAGTACATTCAATGTATTGACCTGGCGTGTCATGCCAGACTTCAGGAAAGTCTTACTGGATCGAAGTGCTGCCCGTGTCTAGTTCGTGTCCACATCAGTGTCCCTGTGCTATGGAGTCCCGCTTCGTCGTCATTCCGCTACCGCGTAGTTGCCATGATCGAGGCCCCTTTATGTTCACTAAATAATGTACATATTGTTCAGCCGCACCGTGTGTGCCGCTTGGCCACGCTACTTGATGTAACATCGAACTATGTTCTGCTAATATCAATCAAGAGGTTGTTTTCTGTACCAAGATGTTGTGTGTTGCCAAAAGACTTGATCACTGGGCTGGCAATGCAAGGAAAACCGGTTGCTCTGAGCTTGTGTTCCACATCCATGTTGTTATATTATCAATCTGGGATGTTTTATAACCATTTTATAGTCATTTTATATCATTTTTGGTACTAACCTATTGACATATTGCCCAGTGCCAGTTGCTGTTTTCTGCATGTTTTTTACGTCGCAGAAAATCAATACCAAACGGAGTCCAAACGCAGCGAAAAATTTTGGAGAATTTTTTTGGACCAGAAGACATCTAGTGGGCTGAAGAAGCACCTAGGGGCTGCTCCGAGGGGAGCACAACCCACGAGGGCACGCCTGGAGGCCCAGGCGCCCCCCGGACAGCGTCTTTACTCTATAAATACCTCAACATTCCAGAAACCCTAGGGGAGTCGACGAAAATCAATTCCAACCACCGTAGAGTCTAGAACCACCAGATCCAATCTAGACACCATCATAGAGTGGTTCGCCACTTCCATTGGTGCCTCTCTGATGATGCGTGAGTAGTTCTTTGTAGACCTTCGGGTCTGTAATTAGTAGCTAGATGGCTTCCTCTCTCTCGTTTGATTCTCAATACAATGGTCTCTTGGAGATCCATATGATGTAACTCTTTTTGCGGTGTGTTTGATGGGATCGGATGAACTTTGAGTTTATGATCAGATCTATCTTTTTATCCATGAAAGTTATTTGAGTTTCTTTGATCTCTTATATGTATGATTGCTTATAGCCTCATATTTCTTCTCCGATATTTGGGTTTTGTTTGGCCAACTTGATCTATTTATCTTGCAATGGGAAGAGGTACTTTGTAGTGGGTTCAATCTTATGGTGCTTGATCCCGATGTATGGGGAACCGACACGTATGTATCATTGCTACTAAGGATAAAATGATGGGGTCTATTTCTACATAAATAGATCTTGTCTACATCATGTCATCGTTCTTATTGCATTACTCTGTTTCTCCATGAACTTAATACACTAGATGCATGCTGGATAGCGGTCGATGTGTGGAGTAATAGTAGTAGATGCAGGCAGGAATCGGTCTACTAATCTTGGACGTGATGCCTATATAATGATCATTGCGTGGATATCGTCATGATTAATTGAAGTTCTATCAATTGCCCAACAGTAATTTGTCTACCCACCGTTTGCTATTTTCTCGAGAGAAGCCACTAGTGAAATCTACGGCCCCAGTGTCTCTTTCTCATATTATTTGCCTTTGCGACCTATTTTCCTTTGCTTTTATTTTCAGATCTATTAAACCAAAAATACAAAAATACCTTGCTACAATTTATTTTATTTGGCGTTCGATCTATCAATAGTTACAACTCTCTCATGTCTGTTTGCCAATTTCTGGTGCCGCTACCCTAAAGGGATTGACAACCCCTTTTACACGTTGGGTTGCGAGTATTTGTTATTTGTGTGTAGGTGTTGTTTACGTAGTGTTGCTTGGTTCTCCTACCGGTTCGATAACCTTGGTTTCATCACTGAGGGAAATACCTACCGCCGCTATGCTGCATCATCCCTTCCTCTTTGGGGAAATACTGATGTAGCTTCAAGCCGCATCAAACACCTGTATGCAAAGTGAGAGCTATGGTCTTCCGCAGTAAGCCAAGGGAAAATTCGCCGTGCAGGATTTGTGCATTTCTTCAATGCAAACGGTTCAGATTGAATAAGGTATGCAAAGCGAGACTTCGGCGCTAAGCCAAGAGAAAATCTGGCAAGCAAGATTTGTACCTCCCTTCAACACAAACGGTTTTTTCAGATGACCCGTGTGCAACCAAGTACAAATAATTTGGTAAGATTTGCATCTGTCATATTGGGTATATTACCATTTGTCAAACTGGAAAGATTGACGTTTGTTGATCTAGTAACATTGCCATTTGTCAACCTTGTAACACTGCGATTGTTGCCAACCACGTACTGAAATAGCTAGTTCAACTATATATACTAGCTAATTTTAAGTATGTTGTACAGTTCCACCACATCTAGAGTCAGATGAACTGAACAAAATAGCCCCTAAATACTAGTACGACGGAGGGGCTTTGTACTACTTCCGGCAGCTTCTCCTTTGTCGAGCGTGCTTAGTAAGAGGAAGAGGAGGAGGAGCCTACTGACGAGCTGGACAACTGCAATACGGTGCCTGCCGCTGCTGCACCTTCAGCGACGCTCACCTCGAACGCCCACTGCCGCTCCAGACGACCCCTCTCGAAGCGGCGGGACTGCTCGTAGATCTCCTGATTCCTCGCGTCTGTGTCGGCATCTGCTGCGGCCACGACTGCCATAAGGCTTTTTGCATGCTCGACAAGGCGCTCATCCTCCTCCCGCAGGAACTCGATGTAGCACGTAAGGTCGCTGACGCACGTGCAGGCCTCCACCTCTGCCTCCCACCTTCGGGCGGCGGTGGCGGAGCGGGTGATGATCCTGGCGGTCGACGGTGGGCTAGCGGCCACTGCGGTCAACGATGGAGTGGCGGCCATGACCACCATCTGCCGCCTTCGGGCCGCGGTGGCGGAGCGGGTGATGGCCACGGTGGCCCGCAGTGGGGTGATGGCCACGACGGCCACCTCCCACCTTCGGGCAGCGGAGGTGGAGCGGGCGATGGCCCTAGCTTTTGACGGTGGTGTGATGGCAACGGTGGCGGGCAACAGCTGCTGACGGGCAGCAGCGGCAGAGCGTGTGGTGGTGGTTCCGCGCACACCCAACAGGGATGCCAGAAAGATAGAAAATAGTGAGTAAACAAATTACTGTTGGGAAATTGATAGAACTTCAAATAATTATGACGATATCCAGGCAATGATCATTACATAGGCATCATGTCCAAGATTAGTAGACCGACTCCTGCCTGCATCTACTACCATTACTCCACACATCTACCGCTCTCTAGCATGCATCTAGTGTATTAAGTTCATGGAAAAACAGAGTAATGCAATAAGAACGATGACATGATGTAGACAAGATCCGTTTATCTATTGCATATATATAGATCCCATCTTTTTATCCTTAGTAGCAATGATACATACGTGTTCTTTCCCTTTCTGTCACTGGGATCAAGCACCATAAGATCGAACCCACTACCGGGCACCTCTCCACATTGCAAGATAAATAGATCAAGTTGGCCAAACAAAACCCAAATATCGGAGAAGAAATACGAGGCTATAAGAGATCATGCATATAAGAGATCAAAGAAACTCAAATAACTATCATGTATATAAAAAGATATAACTAATCATAAACTCGAAGTTCATTAGATCCCAACAAACACACCGCAAAAAGAGTTACATCATATGGATCTCCAAGAGACCATTTTATTGATAATTCAGCGAGAGAGAGAAAGCCATCTAGCTACTAACTACAGACCCGAAGGTCTACAAAGAACTACTCATGCATCATCGAAGATGCACCAATGGAGGTGGTGAACCCCATCCGAGCTGGTGTCTAGATTGGATCTGGTGGTTTTGGACTCTGCGGCGGGTGGATGAATATTTCGTCGACTCCCCTAGGGTTCTGGTATTTTTGGGGTATTTATAGAGCAAAGAGGCGGTCTGGGGGGCACCCGAGGTGGGCACAACCCACCAGGGCGCGCCTGGGCCTCCTGGCGCGCCCTGGTGGTTTGTCCCCTCCTCGGGACTCCCCCAGGTACAACCAGGGCCAATGTGTTCCTTCTGGCCCATAAAAAATCATCGTGGAGTTTCGTGGCATTTGGACTTCGTCTGATATTGATTTCCTGTGATGTAAAAAACATGGAAAAACAGCAACTGGCACTTGACACTATGTCAATAGTTCAGTACCAAAAATGATATAAAATGAGTGTAAAACATCCAAGATTGATAGTAAAACAATATGGAACAATAAAAAATTATAGATACACTGGAGACGTATCAACATCCCCAAGCTTAACAACTGCTCGTCCTCGAGTAGGTAAGTGATAAAAACAGAATTTTTGATGTGGAGTGTTGTTTATCATGTCATATCATATTCTTTTCTTTATAGCATGGACATTTGGACTTTTATGTGATTCAAAGCAATAGTCTAGTTTTGACATAATAATTTAGATACTCAAGCATATCAACAAGCAACCATGTCTTTCAAAATATCAATGCTAAAATAAGTTATCCCTAGCCCATCATGCTCAAACATTGATCCATTCATGAAACACACTTGAATATTAGCTACACCCAATACTTAAGTACGATCATATTGCCTCCTAGTTGCTGCTTTTCATGAGAGAAGATGGAGACTCAAACTCAAAAATAAAATTGCATAAAGTAAAAGAAAGGCCCTTCGCAGAGGGAAGTAGGGATTTCTAGAGGTGCTAGAGCTCAAAGCGAAAAAATTAGAGATAAAAACATTTTGGGAGGTGTATCCATCCCACCAACGAAAACGACTCAGAGTTCCGAACACTTTCCATGCTAGATATGCCATAGGCGGTTCCCAAACAGAAAAATAAAGTTTATTCCTTTTTCCACCATTCTTTTACTTTCCATGGCTAGTCGTATCCACGGGTGCCCTCCATACCAACACTTATCAAGCAATTTATTATTTGAAAACATAAAGTAAATTCATTTTTGCATTTCGGGACTGGGCATCCCTAAAACCTTTGCCTTACTCTCGTGCAATGACAAGTGAAAAAACACTCATTGTGAGAATAGCACATCCAGCATGGAAAATATTAGCCACCCGTTACCGTTCCGCGAGCGAAACAAACACACAAAAGAGAAGTTTATTTTGAAAATTGGAGATGGCACATGCAAATTTGCTTAGAACAGCAAAAGAATACCGCATATAGGTAGATATAGTGGACTCATGTGGCAAAACTGGTTTAAAGGATTTTGGATGCACAGGTAGAGGTCATACTTGGTGCAAAATGAAGGCTAGCAAAAGATTGAGAAGCAACCAACCAAGAAATGAATAATCTCATAAGCAAGCATTAAGCATAATTAACACCGAATAATGCACCACAAGTAGGATATAATTTCATTGCATGACTATTGGCTTTCATACTTGCATAGGGAATCACAAACCTTAACACCAATATTATTACTAAAGCATAATTACTCATAAACATAACTCACATATCACATCATCATATCTCAAAACTATTACTAAGAATCAAGTTTATTTTGTCCAATGATCTTCATGATTTTTTTTACTTATCCTTCTTCGATATCTATCACTTTGTGACTAATTTTCATGTGTTGATTTTCATAAGCCCAAACAAATATAAGTGAAGATCATGAGCATAATTTTTTTATTTCTCTCAAAATGATTTAAGTGAAGCAAGAGAGAATTTCTTCAAATTTTTTACCAACTCTCAAATAAATATAAGTGAAGCAAGAGAGCATTTCTTCAAAAATACTAAGCACACCATGCTCAAAAAGATATAAGTGAAGCACTTCAAGTCCTAGCTCATAAAAGATTTAAGTGAAGCACAAAGAGCAATTCTAACAAGTCATAACATAATTTTGGCTCTCTCAAATAAGTGTGTCCAGCAAGGATTGATGACTTAAAACACAAAATAAAACAAGCAAAGACTCATATCATACAAGACGCTCCAAGCAAAACACATATCATGTGACGAATAAAAATATAGCTTCGAGTAAAATACCGATGGTTGTTAGAAGAAAGAGGGGATGTCACTCGGGGGCATCCCCAAGCTTAGTTGGTTGCTTATTCTTGGATAATAGCTTGGGACGCCGGGGCATCCCCAAGCTTAGACTCTTCTATCCTTCTTTCATCCATCGTAAGATAACCCAAAACTTGAAAACTTCAATCACACATAACTCAACAAAACCTTCATGAGATCCGTTAGTATAAGAAAGCAAACCACTACTATTAGTGTTGTACCAAACCAATTCATATTTTGTTTTTGTATTATATCTATTGTATTCCGACTTTTCTATGGAAAAACTCATCAAATAAAACCATAGAGCTAACAAAATAAGAACACAACACAAAGAAAACAGAATCTATCAAAACAAAACATTCTGTAGCAATCTGACTTTTGCGAATACTTCTGGAAGTCCAAAAATTCTACCAAATTAGGACGACCAGGGTAATTTCTATATTAATCTTCTGCAAAAAGAATCAGGGTAAAATAAATTTTCTGTGATTTATGAAAATTACTTTTGTGAGTGCAAAGTCTCTGTCTTTTTCAGCAAGATCAAACAACTATCACCCAAGAATATCCTAAAGGCTTTACTTGGCACAAACACTACTTAAAACTAAAAAACACAATCATAACAGTAGCATAATTGTGCTAACACTCAAGAACGGAAACCAAAAAGCAAAAATAAATTTTATTCATTGGGTTGCCTCCTAACAAGCGCTACGGTTTTACGCCCATAGCTAGGCATAAAATTTCAACGATGCTCACACAAAAGAAAATAATTGAAACACAAAGAGAGCATCATAAATCATGTGACAAACAAATTTAAGTCTAACATACTTCCTATGCATAGGAATTCTGTCGGAAAACAATTTAGCAAGACAAACAAGATCTAGCATATGCAAGGAAGAAGAAAGAAACAATAGCAATATAAACATGAAGAGAGGTAATTTAGTGACATGAAGATTTCCACAACCATATTTTCCTATCTCATAATAATTACATGTAGGATCACAATCAAACTCAACAGTATAGCTATCATATAAAATTTTCTCTTCATGATCCACATGCATAAAAGTCTTGCAATCTTCCCAGATAGTGGGGTTATTTTTACGTAGAGTTGACACTCTTCCAAACCCACTTTCAAAATTATTGCAAACATATTCATCATGAGATTTCAATAAATTTTCAAGATCATAATAAAGATCACCCCAATATTAATCATTGCAACAAGTAGTGGACATAGCAAAATTAGCATCCCCAAGCTTGGGGTTTTGCATATTATTAGCACAGTTGACATTAATAGAATTTATAGTAAAATTATTGCAATCATGATTTTTATCTAAGGAGATATCATGAATCACTTTATAATTTAGTTCTTTCAACACTTCGTCACAATTTTTAGATTCATAAATCCCAAGCAAAACTTCATAAAGATAATCTAGTGAACTCAATTCACTAGCAATGGGTCCATCATAATTGGATCTTTTGAAAAGATTAGTAAGTGGATGAGGATCCATATCAATAGATTTTTAGCAAGCAAAGATGCAAGCAAATAGAACACACATGGAAACACAAGCAAACATGATGAGATCTGATGAGAAAAAGGCAAACGAAAAAGAAGGCGAATAAAACGGCAAATTTTTGTGAAGTGGGGGAGAGGAAAGCGACAGGCAAATGGAAAATAATGTAAATTGCGAGGAGATGAGATTTGTGATTAGGAACCTTGTATATGTTGAAGATCCTCCCTGGCAACGGCTCCAGAAATTCCTTTTGATTGCTCTCTGACTATAGCGCCAGAAAAGCTCATGTCTGCTAGGACTACGTTGGTATTTCCCCAAAGAGGAAGGGATGATGCAGCACAGCAATGGTACGTATTTCCCTCAGTGAAGAAACCAAGGTTATCGAACCAGTAGGAGAACCAAACAACACAACGTAAACAACACCTGCACACAAATAACAACACCTCGCAACCCGACGTGTTAAAGGGGTTGTCAATCCCTTTCGGGTAACGATGCCAGAAATTGGTAATAGATTGAAATAATAGATCGTAAATAAAATAAAGTGCAGCAAAGTATTTTTGTATTTTTTTATTTAATAGATCTGAATAAAAATGCAAAGGAAAATTAGATCACAAGCTAATATATGAGGAAGAAGACCCGGGGGCCGTAGGTTTCACTAGTGGCTTCTCTCGAGAAAGATAGCAAACAGTGGGTAAACAAATTACTGTTGGGCAATTGATAGAACTTCAAATAATTATGACAATATCCAGGCAATGATCATTACATAGGCATCACGTCCAAGATTAGAAGACCGACTCGTGTCGGCATCTACTACTATTACTCCACACATCGACAACTATCCAGCATGCATCTAGTGTGTTAAGTTCATGGAAAAATGGAATAATGAAATAAGAACAATGACATGATGTAGACAAGATCCGTTTATCTATTGCGTAGATATAGATCCCATATTTTTATCCTTAGTAGCAACGATACATACATGTTGTTTCCCTTTCTGTCACTGGGATGAAGCACCGTAAGATTGAACCCACTACCGGGCACCTCTTCCCATTTGCAAGATAAATAGATCAAGTTGGCCAAACAAAATCCAAATATCAGAGAAGAAATACGAGGCTATAAGAGATCATGCATATAAGAGATCAAAGAAACTCAAATAACTTCCATGGATATAAAAGATATAAGCGATCATAAACTCGAAGTTCATCGGATCCCAACAAACACAGCGCAAAAAGAGTTACATCATATGGATCTCCAAGAGACCATTGTATTGAGAATTCAGCGAGAGAGAGAGAAAGCCATCTAGCTACTAACTATGGACCCGAAGGTCTACAAAAAACTACTCACGCATCATCGGAGAGGCACCAATGGAGGTGGTGAACCCCATCTGAGATGGTGTCTAGATTGGATCTGGTGGTTCTAGACTCTGCGGCGGCTGGATGAATATTTTTTCGACTACCCTAGGGTTCTGGTATTTTGGGGGTATTTATAGAGCAAAGAGGCGGCCCGTGGGGCACCCGAGGTAGGCACAACCCACCAGGGCGCGCCTGGGCCTCCTGGCGCGCCCTGGTGGGTTGTCCCCTCCTCGGTACTCCCCCCCAGGTGCAACCAGGGCCCAATGTGTTCCTTCTGGCCCATAAAAATCATCGTGGAGCTTCGTGGCATTTGGACTTCGTCTGATATTGATTTCCTGCTATGTAAAAAACATGGAAAAAACAGAAACTGGCACTTGGCACTATGTCAATATGTTAGTACCAAAAATGATATAAAATGACTATAAAATGATTATAAAACATCCAAGATTGATAATAAAACAACATGGAATAATAAAAAATTATAGATATGTTGGAGACGTACCACGCCCCCGCGCGCTCAAGCTTGCGCTCGAAGCCGTCTGCAACAGCGGGATGACAAGATGTGCGAGAGGATGCTGAAAGGACACGTACACATACGGTTAATAAAAAAAAATTTGCGATTTAATTACCTACTATACCCCGGTCCTGGTTTATAAGTAGGATTTAACTAATAAAATACAAATGCTCGCGTCTCTAGCTGAATGGAAAAGGCTCTGCACAAGCTGAATTTCAGTTTGTAACTTCATATGACAGATAATTCGGAAGTCACTATATTGAGCCGCCATATGACTTGTCGGTGGCTGATCCTTTCGTAGAAATAATGCATGAAAAATATTCTGAAGACGAGAATTTTATGTGTCCGAGTAGTTTGAACCTTGTAATGCTGAAATTTGAACCTTGCAATATTTATGTTATTTGTTATATAACGTAATTGGATGTTTAATTTTGTCTTGCAATCATGTCCTGTTACAAGTATATATATGTTGTTCTTTTCCGTATAATCGAAAGCAAAGATGTTCTCGCATACGTAGTATATCACATCGCACACGTACCACACTAGGTAACCCGTCGGTGATGAATTCATCAATCGCAAACGGTTATATACCAACAAGCGTTTGCCCATAACACACACGGCTTATTCCATCACAAACAGCTCGGATGGATCAACTGTATCCCATGTATCGCAGACGCAACTCTAATCTGATTTGTGCTTGATGTCTCCGCCATCGCTCGTACAGTTCGTCTTATTTGCCATGTATCACAGTGCCGGTCTCTGCTCACGTCCCTCGGCAAGCTCTGCTCGCCGTTAGGCGCCGCAGCGCGCTGTGCTCACCGTTAGGCACCGCGGCGCGCTCTGCTCGCGTCCGTCGGCGCGCTCGGCTTGTGGACAGCCTTTCCTTGCGTATTCAACTGCTATATGCATATATATGGTTTCTCGTCGTTGAGGCAACCATGGAACACTCTGCTCGCGCCCCTCCGCGCGTGCTCTGCCAGCGGTTGGGCCTGCGCACAATCATGTCAGGGGAACCATATGCATGCGGTTGTGCTACGCGCGTCGCCACGCGACATGATGGAGTTACGCGCTACAAATTAGAACTGCCATCTGGGCGTGCCGATATTCCAGGCCGTCCGGCTTCCCCTTTAATTCTCGCGGCCATTATAACCTTAGTCTCTTCAACCTTTCGACCATACCCCACAACACAACAAGCACACCCACGACGACACATAGAGAGGGGATGTCTTGCGGCGCTCCAATGGAGTTCGGTGAGCATAAAGTGGAGACCCATGCGAGGGAGACGGATCTCTCGGTGTTGTACACCATCGACCCAGCCATGGTGGACGACTACATGAACACACTTGAGCAGTTGCTTGCTCGAGACAAGTACAAGGTGGTCGGTGTCGGTGTCAAAACCAACCGATCTCGGGTAGGGGGTCCCGAAATGTGCACCTGAGGATCAAAGGTAACAAAGGACAAGTGGGACACAATGTCTAACTAGGTTCGGGCCCTCTTGATGGATGTAATACCCTACGTCCTACTTGATTGTATTTGATGAGTATAGGGGTTACAAGCGTCGAGCTACCTCGAGATCATAATGGCCAAACCCAAGATGTCTAGCCTATGTGAATTCTGATAGCCTCTATGGACTAAACCCCTTCGGTTTATATACACACTAGAGGGGCCTAGGGTTGTACATAGTCAGTTTGTGGAGGAAGGAAATTACATATCCGGACACCAAATCTTGCCATCCATGCATAGGAGAGTCCTACCCGGACGCGGGGGAAGGTCTTCCGCCTTGTATCTTCATGGCCCATCAGTCCAGCCAATATCTAATAGCCCGGACACCCGAGGACCCCCTAATCCCGGACTCCCTCAATAGCCCCTGAACCAGTCTTCAATGACGATATGTTCGGCACGCGGATTGTCTTCGGCATTGCAAGCCAGGTTCCTACTCTTGAATACTTCTGAACAAAAGAACTGTATCCGGCTCTGTAGAATTGTTACAAACCTTAGCCACGAAGGCAAAATATCAAATAAAACAGTGTCTTTCCACTGAATACTTTTTTTGGCGAAATGACACGTCGGATCTCTTAACATTTCGGACCGTTTTCACGCCTCCCGCTTCGCGTTTCGAGGCACAACCTCCATTGGCACGTCTTGTCAAAACAGAGATCGTGTCCGCCCATTACGGGATCCTCATCAATACGGTTTTGGGTAATCCAACCATGCCATTCGCACGACCCCTTGGGAACAGGCGAGTTTTAAGGCTTGAGGGGGGCGTTTTATATTCACTGCCTATATAAGAGGGTAAAGATTCCGCCTTTTCCCCATGCCTTCTTCCTTCTCCAGCCTTCCCATCTTCAAGCTCCAACGCCCAAACTTCAATCTTTCCCACCGCCACCAGCCTCCCCTGCCATGTACGGATCGGGTTCAAAGGGTAAGTGGGAGGCCTCCTCTGTCACCGAGAAGGACGTCAAGGAGCTCCGGGGAGCGGGATATCTGTCCGCGGACATCACGCACAGGCTCCCAGCCAAGGATTAGGTCATCCCCACTCCGGATCCCGGTGAAAGGGTTGTATTCATCCCCCACTTCCTCCGTGGGCTAGGGTTTCCCCTCCATCCCTTCGTCCGGGGACTTATGTTCTACTACGGGCTAAATTTCCATGATCTAGACCTGAATTCTTTCCTCCACATCTCGGTGTTCATCGTCGTGTGCGAGGCGCTACTTTGCATCCCCCACACTTTGGCCTATGGCTCAAGGTCTTAAATCTGAAGTAGAAGGTGGTTGACGGGCAGCATGCGGACTGCGGCGGTGCCATGGTAAGCGAGATCCCCAACGCCATTTGGCCAAAGGGGGCTTTCGTGGAGACCATCAAGGTGTGGCAGCAAGAGTGGTTCTATATCACCGAACCCCATGATGCCAGGTAGGCGGTCACTACTAAGTTCAGATCCATACCCCCAACGCGGCTTACCTCATGGACCACTAAGGGTCTGGACTGGGGATCCACGACGGAAGTGTTGATGCTGCAAAAGGGCATCGCCAATATGATAGGCATGAACACGAGTCTCACTAATGGGATTCAGGTGATGCTCTTCCGCCGGATTCTTCCCTGCCAACTCCGTCCCTCTCCCATGTGGGAGTTCAATCCGGAAGATCCACCACTAGTACACGTCGGTCCTATACAGACGGTTTTTAACCCCTTTCCAAGACGGCATTTGTAACCGTCACCTAGTGAGTGATAGCGATAGGGGGTCCTTCCCACACAACCCAGAAACCGTCGGGGATAGGGACCCTACAGTACTCCTACTCATTTTGGCTCG